>QEPC01004766.1:1830522-1843231 GCA_003113815.1 Sphenodon punctatus
GCATGTCTTATTTCAAATGCCAGCAATGACTCATTCCCTTAAGAGACGCTGCTGCCATCACCTGTTCATACATGCTAGATAAAAATATCACAAAATGAGAAGACATGGTTTTGAGAGTAATGCACAGAACTAGAAGACAGGAGACTTAGATCACAAGACTTCATGCGATTCTGGCCCTGGCTAAGGGGTCAATTCAAAATTCCATCTGGCACCAGTGTCCCCCTATGGGGCTTGGAGACAATAATACTTCCTTGTCTCAACGGATTAACTGGGCTGTTTTTGAAGATCTTTAAGTGAAAAAGTGTTAAAATGTTATTAAGCATTGCCATTTTGACTAATCAGTAGTTCTCAGTACTACACAGATTGCTTCGCCTGCTTTTCCGGAATGCTCCATTTAAACTAGAACATTGCATGAATGGGAAGGAGAGAATTTAAAAGTTGTGTGGTTATTTCTAGCATTCCCTTGGAGCATGCCTGTTGTAAGTTTTATTCCATTCCAAACAACACAGCATGCAAATTACACATTAGCAGACTTAGAAAGGAAAACCGTAATGAGGGATCACAACTGGATGTGGGCTCCATGAATTTGCCTTTGAATCATTTACATTGATTAAGATGTTTATTGGCAGCCTGCTGTTCCCTCAGATAACAAATTGCAAAACACAACACTCAGTATTTGCATCAATTAATTGAAAATGCACGCCAAGATATTCCTCCAGTTTTAAGTGGCATTTGTTTTGCGGGTAGACAAGGTCATGTATTTCACAAGGATATGCACATACATTATAGGCAATTATGAAAATATAACTTATTTATCACTACTAATTACAGAGGGAAACCGTTGTGATTTTTTATTGGTTCTGTAGTAGTCATTTCCCCATTTTCTCTCAACCTTTGTTTCCTGGGCAATTTGTCAGGACCTGAGTCTTGAATTGGTACCTTTGGGACTCTGGTAACACTGGCTCGTGCTATGCACCACTGGTGAGGCCAAGCCTTGTTTCAGTCTTGCCGATTCTGCTCCTCTGTCTAGACACCCTGATGGGGTCTCCGCACACCAGGCCCAGATTGGTATCTGCTGGACATGCTTAGTAGAAAAGCACATGACAGGAACAGGAGGTAGACAGAGCCTCTGTCAGGCCTGTATGTCTGGGCTTGGATTCCTGATTGTGGACCCTGACTCTTGCTGCCTGCTATCTGCCTCTGTGTTTCTGTTCCCATCTGACCTGCACATTTGGGTTACTTTCCTGGTTTTTGACTCTGCTTGGACTCCGACTATGCATCTGGGCTGCTGATTGGACTTGTTGCAGGTTTGTTCTGATCTTGCCGGGACTCTAGTTGGGTCCTGATCCTGCTGCCACTCTGCCCTGCCCATAGTAGGCACCTGACACAATTAATGTGTCTGTTACTAGTACTACTACAAGCAATGGGACACTCCATTTAAGTACATAAATCTTTCCAACTACCCTATTCCCAGGCAATTTGCTGAACTATAAAGAGCTACATCAGAACCACACTTTGTAGAGTTCAACCACCAGCTGGTTCTGAAATAGGTTTTGCTGCCCTCTATGAAAGAGGATAGTAACCTATGCATGTNATGTGATACTTGAAAGCTTTCGTGTACTTGCCAGCAAAAGCTAGTCCAATAAAAGGTATCATCTGAACTACTTTGGGTAAAAAAGGAGGTGACAGTGGCCCATGAGCCACTGGCACATATGTTTTGGGGCTGTCAGATGTTGGCACAGGATTGACCCAGGCTATGTCAATGGCTAGCTCAGGCTCTCACCTCTGTACTATGCCTGGGTCACAGACAGGACTGTGGTCCACCTGATCAGGTGAAAGAGGGCTGTCACATCTGCCAGCTGCCGTTGGCTGTCATGGCTTCCTGTCATGGAAGGGGGTGGAGGGCAAAGCGCAATGCAGGGGCGGGAGCAGCCGGCCGTATGTTTGTGTGTCTCCCCTCTCTCCCTAGCATTCCAGCTGCAGGAACATGTGTTGGGTAGCCCAGTCCAAACCATGTCTGCCATGGCTTCCCAACCTGGGTAGGATCATGACAGCAGCACACCGTTGTCAGATTTGTTTCTACCCTTTGTTTCTTCTTGGGACCAAACTGCAACTACATTCTACATTACAACTTCCTTTAACAGAACTGTGGTATCAACAAAATACACCGAGTGTGTGTGTGTGTGTGTGTGTGTGTGTGTGTGTGTGTGTGTGTGTGAGAGAGAGAGAGATATTAATTATTTGTTCAGATTTTTCAAATCAAGATGCAGAGATCAATACAAGATGGATTTGCAGAAGAAGAGAATAGTCCTAATCCAAAGTTTCAGGTGAAGCTGTAGCCAGGTCTCTTCTGGTGGGAGAAAAATCATTTATGTGAGGTCTGAAAAGAGTGATGAGAAAAGAGGGATCAGGACAATCCTTTCGGTAGAGAATGAAATATTATT
Source organism: Sphenodon punctatus (assembly GCA_003113815.1). Taxonomy (NCBI): domain Eukaryota; kingdom Metazoa; phylum Chordata; class Lepidosauria; order Sphenodontia; family Sphenodontidae; genus Sphenodon; species Sphenodon punctatus. Next base: position 1,832,967 of record QEPC01004766.1, read on the forward strand.
GTTGTTAATTTATTTAATCATATTTTTATCCCAACCTTTCTTAAAGGCTCAGATTGGGCTACAAGACACAAAAATATATTCAGAAATACTCAAGTAAAACCAAACACTATATTCAAAGGAAATATATATTAATTCATTATTAGTATTATTATTAGAAAGCATAGCACCAGCACTGTACCTGGCGCTTTACAAAGTAATGGAAGAGACAAATATACACAAGAATAACCAAGAAAAATCAAGTAAAACCCTCCTAACTCACAGCTACCCAAACCCTTACCCTTCCTGCCAAATGCCTGGTCAGACAGAAAAGTCTTACATCACCTCTGGAAGATGAAGAGGCTTGGTCTTAGATGAATCCCCCAGGGAAGGGATTTCCATAATTGTTGGGCAGCCCCGGAGAATGTCTCTCTGTTTGTCTTTGTTGTGTAAACGTGAAGGACAGATGGAACCTGACAGAAGGTGCTCCCAGCTGACCTCAGTGGCCACATTGGAGCATAAAGGAAGAGGCGATCTTTCAGATATTTATGGGACTGGGCCATGAAGAGGCTTTATAGGTCAAAAACAGCACCTATTGGATTAGTAACTTTCTGGGCACAGTTTATGAAAAGGAGTGTTTAGTAAATCTCTTCATGTCAGGAGAAGAGCTGGTGGAATTTTGTCAAACTTTAAAATTTCAATGAAAAATTGAGTCAGAAGGTCAATGGGAAAAAGTGGGAGAGATTTTGATTAATTCTTTCAAATTTGCTTTGTATTTTCATTTATGTTTGGAAAAGGGGTGATTTGTAAAGCGGGGAATTTTGTGATGCAACAAAATAGTTGCATCCAGAGCAGACCGTGAAGCGATATGGCAGGATATCACAAAACTGACTTGTCAATAGGGAATTCCACATTGAGAAATCCTTAACTATACATATACACACATGATTGGGCTCTAAATAAATAAACACGCTATCAAGACAAAAAGCTTTGGGTCATTTGATAATTCACTGGAACAACATGTGCAGCACCAGCAGCAGTCAAAAAGATTAATGGAGTTAGAAATTCTTGGGAAAGGGATAGAAAACAAAATTGAAAACGTCCTAAGGCCACATATAAATCCATGGATTACTCACACCTTAAATGCTGTGTGCAGGTCTGCTCAGCCCATCTCAAAAATAATATGGTAGAACTAGAAATGGTACAGAAAGGGGCAACAAAGATGATTAAGGACAGCGAATGGTTTTCATATGAGGAGAAGCCCAAATGATTAGGGTTCTTCAGCTTAGAGAGACCATTTAGGAGAGATGTGATATAGGTTTATAAGACCATGAGTACCATGGTGAAAGTAAAGGATGGGGGAAAGGTGGTGTAGCAGTGTTGTTGAGGATACCCAAGGGAGTCTTTGCAAATCAAATCAAATAATTTTTATTTATGTGACCAAAGGTCATTGCAAAACAACTTACAGCAAAAACACACACAAACGTAGAAGATAAAACATACAAACAAATCAAAACAACCAGCCATATGATGTAAAAGGGTGCTATTTTGTCTGTAGCTAGAGGGTTGCCAGATGTCCTTACCCCAAAGGAATATCCCCTATTTCAGGCCCCACACCTCCACTGATTATAATAGACATCCCTTATTTCAAAGCTCACAGCTCCGTGGGACATAACAACAGCCCTCATTTCAGAAAAAACACAGCTCCACATGTCCTTCATTTCTCAGATTTTGATCTGCCAACTCTATCTGTGGCCTGGAAACTGAGATTGTAACCTCCCAGTAAAAAACACTTTGCAAGATGCAGACCAATAACATCACTTCTCTTTTGGGGATTAGCTCACGTGTCTTTTTATTCCCATCACCCTATACGGTCTATATAGTCTCTCTTAGCAATATACACAGATCCTCCTGTACTCAAAGACTCAGCTGGCTACATTCCCTTCTAGTCACTCCAAACCCTTCAGGCTTGGGGAACACCTTAGCAGCTCCTGGGTTTGTTTGGAAACGGAGCTCAGTCCAGCTCCCATCTCCTCCAGCCTCTTGCACAGTTTCTTAGTTCAACAGTTCTCCTCAACTAAGCCCCACTCGGGCTTTCTAGTGCTTGAGCTGACCCAGCCATGCCCTAACCCAGGTGTCAGGCAATCGGGCATGATCCACTCTCACTTCAGCGACTGGGTTTCAATTAGCACCTTCACTACTGTTGGTGCTAGCTCCCTTAAAGGACCAGAGGCATTGTGAGCACTCTGCCCTGTTACAGGTAGACTGCAACTTTCCAACCCTGCTACTCAGTCAGCACTTGTTGGAAACTTTTCATGACAATTGTCTCTTAATTCAAGCTTAATTTTTTCATAGAAATAAAACTGAGCCCGAACAGGCAGCACTACTACCTGATTAGGCAGTCAGTTGGCAGATTCTGTAATGGAAGTGGAAAATACCAGGTTTTTTGTTTGAAGTAATAATTACTTAATGTCCAGAGGCAATGTACAAAAAATAAAATAAAAAATAGCAACTGAAATTATACAAGAGATTAATTTAAGTGCAAATTCAGTAGAACTGGCCTTCTCTATAAAACAAAGACATTACTTCAAAATGTATGAAAAGAAACTGCACAAAGAAGGTCCAATATTCAGAAGGAATATTAAGCTGCAGGCTTGAAGTCATCAGAAGCAACTATGTGTTACGAAGGGTGAGGGGAAGGGGATGCAGACAGGGATTTGGGGAAGGGACAGGGCGGGCCCCCTCCCCGATTGAGATCTCTATTGGTGGAATAAGGTCCCTCAGGGTCTTGTTTGGGCTTTCCCCCCAATCCGGAGGGCAACTGGACTCATCACCGGGATGGAGAGGGTCGGAAACCAATAGCCCCGGGAAGGGGAACAAGACAACCAATATTCCTTTTACACCACGGGAGCAGTCGGGCCCAGGGCACTGTGCTTGGGGAAGTAGAGGGAGGGGGAAAAGGTGGGTCCAGGAGTGGGAGGAAAGGGGAGGGGGCGACGGGGAAGAGTGAGAATGGGGCGTACACTCAGGAGGATAGTGGGTGACAACAGGGAAGGGGTGAACACGGGGCAAGATCAGGGGCAGAGTGCAGGGTACCACAGACACCAGGTAAACAATCACCAGGTAAACAAAGGGGGAAGGGGAGAAAGCAGCCAAGAAATCACACACTCACCACTCACTCCAAGGGAAGGGTTCGAGGATCAATCACTCCAGACTCTCAATAGCAGCACAAGGGGGGGATCAAGGAACACGAGCTCTCGTGGGGCCAGCCTCTCAGAAGTGATTACTGGTGGTGGCTCATGGCCCCGCCGGTATGCTTTATAGCTCTCTTGATTGCCACCTGTGAGTGCTCAGGGCGGGGCTCGGCCCACTACAAAGTCCAACCTCCTGCCAGGCGTGCACTGTGCCTGGGCGGGTCAGTACATGCCGAGTGAGCTCACGGCAGTACCGCCTCCCCTGCTGCGGCCGCGGCGGATTCCTGGACCTCCGCGCATGCCCGCAGGTTGCCTGGCAATGCGGGACACGCTGCTCCTCCGCCTTCACTTAGCGCGTGGCATGACACTATGATTCACTGATGAGTGGTCCTAGAGCAATACTCTGCTATCTTTAAAAATTCATTTTTGCACCACATTGTTGAATTCTGGTCTTTATTAATTATTATTATTGTTGTTTGTTAATGAATAATAAATAAATAATAATAATAATAATATGGCAATTTCAGTGTTCAAAGTTCTTTACAATCCTTATCTTGTCTGAGAATTCTAAGGGTGAAAACCAATGTGATGGCAGTGAGGTGGCTCCCTGGCCTGCTCTGGGGTGAACCACTGCAGCTGCCACTCCTCAGGTTGTCGGGGAGGGCTGTTCACATGTGCAGCGCTCCCCCTGTAACCCAGGTGTGGGGGCTGATGTCACAGGTTCCTCCTCACCTTAGGTTGGCCCAAGGAGCTGTTCACATGGGATAGGAATCCCAGGCCAATGCTGCTCAGTAGGATCAGGCCCTGGGAAGAGCTGCCACCAAACAGCTGATGTGGAGACATTCCTGGGCCTCCCCCATCTGCTGTTTGGTATACAACCAGCCCACCAAACAGCTGATGGGGGTGCTACACCAGTCCCACAATCAGCTGTTTGGCAAGGCTGGGCTGAGCACACTCCTCCGGGGCTAGGGTTGCCATACCTCCCTTTTAATCCTGGCAGTTTATGAGAAATACATGGTTCAGGGCTGTACCATGTATTTTTCATAAACTGCCAGGATTAAAGGGGAGGTATGGCCACCCTATCCAGGTCCTTCTGATCAGCAGCTAGGATGAGTGTGCTCCTCAGGGCATGATCCACTGACCCCACCTTGCAGCGAGACTGGGCAGGCCTAACTAGCATGTTTAGCTTAAGTGGGTGACCCTTAGCATGGGCTTCATCATCAAGCTTCTCAACCCAAAGCATCCTGTAGGAGCCGGCAACCGGCTTCAGGCAGACATGGGCAAACATCTGGCAGGGACAGAACAAATGTGTAGGTGAGTCCCGGGCTAAAGCAGGTTAAAATGGGCTGATGTGGGCTACTGTTACATCTGTTTTCACCCCAAGAGAGTATAAGTCAGGGTGGGGAGCCTTTTTCATCCCGGTGGCCTCTTTGAAAATTAAATTAGTACAAGCTTCGAGGGCCACATAGATGTTGGGGTGGGGGTGCTTAAGTTGTGGACTTAAGAATAGAAGGTTGCAATTCATGGATATGAGCCATGGATCTTTCCCCTATCCTTGTGTGCCTGGCCTCATCACTGCTTCCTTATTCTGAGCTCAGTTTTCCAGTGGTTGGAGATAGGAACTATGTCCAGGGGGCAGATCCAGGAACTGGAAAGGGGTCACATAAAAACTTCTCATGGGCTGCATTTAGCACCTGAGTCCGAGAATCCCCACCCCTTTTAAGTTTTCTGTCAGATAATTAAAATATTGTTAATGAACATGAGGTACAAAAAAGGTAAAATGGTACATTTTTCCAGGTATTATTTGTCAAGGAGGTCCATAATGGTTCACTAAAAGGGAACCTCTGTAACTCCTTGAAATGACAGACCTTGGTACTCAATTTTCTTTATTGGATACCAAAATCAATAGACTAAATAAAGAATTTAGGCTTCATAAGCCAGTATAGAAACATGTAAACTGTTGTTTTCCTTCACTAAATTTAAATGCTTTGAATTGCTATAGGCATTCCTAATAGCCCTGGGTGCAAGGAGAACAGACAAGATTCCCTCACTGCCTGACCTGATCTCACTCCTTCTGAGCCCTTAGGATGGAGTGGCAGGGTCACATCTGACATGGCCATGCACCATTCCAAGCATTATGATGTCACAGCACTCAGAAAGGAATAGGGTTTATATTGTAAAGGGATGGAAGGCCCCCTTCATCCTGCCATTTATATCCTTATATCCTTATTTTCCAAAATGGCCGCACCCCTTTCCAAGCATTATGACAGATGAAGGGGCTCTCCCACCCTTTCCTAATGTAGCCTTCCCACCCTAGACTCCAGAGTACATTTTCTGGCACACTTGCTAATAGCTCCTCCCAAGCGACTGCTATCACAGACATGTGTTCACTACACTAAAAAAACTTAAATTCTGCAATCAGTAAAGTCAAATTCTGAAAATTCACCACGAGCATGAACTTTTGCATAATTAACTTGATTTTCATGATTATGCAACAATTTGTACGTGTAAATTTGCTTACCGGCATGCTTTATTTAAGTAATGTATTTATTTATTTTTATTTTTCAATACAACAATATCATCATAACAGTTCCCTCCCTTACAGTATCCTTATACCTTTGCCACTCATTTCCAGGCATATAGCAGAGTGGCTGTGCTGCTGAATTTGATTATATGGTCTCACATTCAGCAATTAGCATGGGTCTCCCCAACTTTCCCACCTTGGTATATCAACTCTCCCCCACCCCCGTTCCCCTGTCCCCCATTCCCTTCCCTCCCATCCCGTTGGCGCATTAACAAATTTCTTTCAAGCAGGTTGTTTATACATATTTGTCCATTTTGATGTTTTGTGTCAGTATTGTCCAACATGGTTTCCATGTGTCATAGAATTTATTCAGATCATCTTCCAGGCTGGCTGTAATCCACTCCATTGTCACCACATGCCACAACCTCTGCAACCATGCCAGCCTGGTGAGTCCTTTTGCATATTTCCACGTCCTGGCATTTGTATGCACTGCCGCCAGAAACAGGCTTTGACAGGTCTTTTTCTGGTGTGGCTTAAGATGTTTTGGTGGGTAGAGTCCGAGCTGTGTGATTTCTGGTTTAAATGGTAGGTTCACTTCCAGCTGATTATTAATTACTGTCCATATTTTCTCCCAGAAAGCCTCCACTTTTGGCATTACTGATGGAGCAACATTCAGCATGATCCACTGGTGGAGCCAACATCCACCAGCCAACATCCACATCCCCGCTAACATTCAGGGGGGTAAAGGTTTTTAATTGTATTTATCCCTTCTGGTGTAGTAAACATGCTTTTTCAACATGTTTGACATAAAATCACAACGTTGCTAATCAAATACCACTCAAATCCTCTGGAATTTCAGCACCTCAGAACTCCCACCTCATGTTAAATCCCCAAACCTCCCTCACCCAAACATAGGGTCCTAAGACACACACACACACCCCAAACACAATTCATCTCCCAGGGGCCTATTCACCCTCAGGGGTCATGGTCACACTTCCCTGACAGACGGCATCTTCAGCAACAGTTTTAGTTTGGGGTCAGGAGACAAGTTTATGCCTGAGCCAGGATTGAAAGATCGTGCAGACAGCTCCCGCTGCAGTTTCACTGCAATTTCAGCCTGGCACTGCGAGGATTGGCTGTTTCTGAAAAAAATCACTGCATATTGCAGCAGTGCAGTCTAACTGGCCTGGCCCCCATTCATCTGCAGGACCGCCTCACCCTCCGGATTCTGGATCGGCCTCTGCGGTTGGCCGGGGGTGCCCTCCTTGCGGTTTCCCGGGTTTCAACCATGAGGAGGACGTTCTCGGTGGCTGCTCCGCAGCTGTGGAACTCCCTCCTGTTGAAGGTCCACCTTTTTATTGCTGGGTTATTTCTATTATTGGGTTATTTTTTGACGTTGAATTTTATAATATGTGTTTTTAAATGTTGTTAGCCACCCCGAGATGCTTGTGCAGGAGGGGAAGGCATATAAATGTGAGAATAAATAAATAAAATAATCACGGGTCTCTTATCTGACTCTACATGCTCAAGGAAGGTCCCTGTGTGGCCCAACAGTTTGAATGCTCTTGTCACAGAAGTTGGTCCAATAAAAGAGGTCATCTGAACTACTTTGTCCCTGTCTCTTATACTTGGAATCAACATGGAAACTACACTCTAGACAATAACTCTCTGTCTCCTTGGACTTTCAGATATATCGCTATTTAACCGAGGAAGCTAATGTGTTACATTTAAAAATTCTTTAGTCTTCTTGTGATTGTGATTTATTTAATTTTATTTATTTATTTATTTATTATTATAGCACCTTAACATCACAACCAGGTTGGCCTCCATTGTTCTAGATGCTATAATGGACAGTTTCTGTCCCCAGTTTTACAAACTTAAAAAATCAAAATGGTAATAGGCGGATGACACAAAGAAGCTGATGTCAATGGGTAGAAGTCACAGAATATGTACAATTCTAAATTCGCTGCCTGTCAATTAACCTTTAAAATGAAAATAGGATGGATACTCTTGACTATATTAAAGCCACTCTTGCAGCTGCCAATGAAACGACTTTGATGTTTGCCACTAAAATCTTATCTATGGATCTGCAGTGCATTTAAGCTATGCAGGTAGAACTAGAAAAAGTACAGAAGAGGGCAACAAAAATGATAAAGGGTATGGAACAGCTTCCATACAAATTGCGACTTGATAGGTTAGGACTCTTCAACTTAGAGAAGAGATGATTGAGAGGGGATATGATAAAAGTTTATGAAATCGTGAGCAGTGATGAGTGAGTTAATAGGGAGCAGTTATTTACCCATTGAAATACTACTAGAACTAGGGACACCCTATGAAACTAACTGGCAGCAATTTTAAAACAAATCAAAGAAAGTATTTTTCTCACTCAGCTCACAATTAACTTGTGGAATTTGTTGCCAGAAGATGTGGTCAAAGGCAGGCCCGTAGTATAGTTGGGTTTAAAAAAAGAACTGGATATCTTCTTGGAGGGTAGACCCATGAATGGCTATTAGCCAAATAGTTATGGGGCACATCACCTCTAACTGTTAGGAGCTGGGAGTGAACAACAGGGAATGGATCATCCCATTGTGACCTGTTGGGTACTTCTTCCAAGCAACTGAGATTGGCCACTGTCAGAGAGAATGCGGCTCGATGGACCATTGGTCTGACCCAGTATGGCACTTATGTTCTTAGGTAATTTTTCCACCATACAGTACTTCAATCAAATGCTTCTGCTGGTTTCTTCATTATGAAAGCTAATATTTTAGCTTTCAGTAACAATTTGCTCATGCGTTTTGCCATGCATGAAATGAATTTTTCACAGTAGTAGACTAAAGCAAGGAAGGTTTTCAGCTTCATTGTGCTGCTAAACCTATCATGTTTGCTTGCTCTTTAGGTAGTTAAAATTTGGGGTCTCTGTTACACTATCATGAAAAATTGAATTATACTTTTATAGTCTTTAATCTGATTTTTGTAGTCCTTCAATCAGTTTAGGGCTGCTTTGAAGTTACACACGCACTCTAACATTTCTCTTGCAACCAGGCTATCAGCCAGCTTATACCCAGGTCAACATTTGCATGGGGGAATTGTTGCACTAACCATGTCATTGGGCAACTAGTTAAATGGAAACAATCCTTTAAATGTATTCATAATTAATAGGAAGGTAGCTCTGCTATGCAGCACCACCTGCTGGTAAACCTGTGTCAGATCTAACTTGGTAAGATTCTTCTTGGCAACATTCAGGACAAATCCTGAGTTTCAGGAAAGGGGTATTGATCCACATCTGAGAAAGGATTAATTCCTGCTTTATAATCCCCACAAATTGGTACACCACCATCTGTTTAGCTTCAGTACAAATATCACAGGGGAGATTATTATCCCTTCATTCTTTACCTCCTTACGCTGCTGTTTCACAGTGCCGCTTCATTCACAAAGAATGGCTAGTCATACAGAATTTTGAAATTCCTCTCTCTATGAAATATACTGTTTGCCTCCATACTAGTGTTAACAAACCCTGTTTTTGTTTTTGAATACATATTTTTTCTACAAGGTCAGTCATCTGGTTAGTTCTTGGCTGGCCTAAATTTAGCTTCAGAATCCAATTTCCACCAGAAAGGGCAGAACTTTGTCATCATGATAACATCTGTGTTATATTAGCCACCTGCTCAAGAAACTTTGGTTTGTAATTTTTTCAGACACCATCCTTGGTAATTCCATTGTGCTGTGTGTTTTCTGACACTTATTACTGAGTGGAAATTTTAAAGTTTTACAATAAGCTTTTATAGAACTTTTCAGAAATAGCAAGAATTAAATGTCCAGCATCTATAACCATTCAGTTCTTCACACTATAGCCATGGACCTATGTTCACAGAACCCATTTTTAGACACGACACTACGGAGGTCCACCCGCCCCCGATGCATCCAGACACCTGTCTCAAAGTGGCATCGGGGGGCGGGATACTCCCATGACCCATGCATTGCCCACTCATGCCCATGCATGGACCATCGGGGGGAAATTTGGGATGATCTGTGTAGGGGCAGGCCGAAGATTGTGTGGGTAGAGGTTCACACTCATCACACACACATCCGTGGTCTGTTTGATTCCCCCAACTCATTGGAGGTGCATGCACACTCCATGCACCACACACAGACCTGTCCCCCAGCCATGCCCATTTAAAAATTGCCTACATTTCCCCCATTGCCACCAATGGTTTTCTTGGAGTAGCTATGCTTTTTACATATCATCTGCATCTATAAAATCCCATTATCAAGCGTTCTTAGCTTCTACATTTCCAGTTTTGTTACATTTAGCCCATCGTGCTGCAGTCCTTGATCACTGCTTCTAGCATTTCACAAGCAGAAACAGAAGTCTTCTGCATTTGTCAATGCTTGCTTCTCATTGTTCCTTCAGTTCTTATAAATCAGCATTTAGTCAATTTACTTCTGAGTTAGCTATCACTGAGTGTTTTTACACACACATTTCTCCTGCATGTTTGCTGTTACATCCTGAACTTTCTGTGTGTCTAAATCACTCACCCAGATCTTAAACATCTGGCTCTTTGAACTTCTGC
>QEPC01004766.1:1874790-1889320 GCA_003113815.1 Sphenodon punctatus
CAGCTCCTGTCTCTCAGATTGTAAGCCCTAGGGGCAGGGACCGTGTCTGTTTTATTACTTTGTAAAGTGCCAGGTACACTGCTGGCGCTATATAAATGTTTGTTAATAATAATAATAACTGTTTGTTTTGCCTGACAACCTCATTGCAGCAGGCACTGTCAGGCAAAACATAAATGAAATTTAAACAATTTTTGTTTTTGTTTTTTATTCTGTTTAACTGACAACCTCATCATTTTCACCAGCAGGGGGAGGACAGACTGGAGGGGAATATTGCTGTGCAGCTCTCTCCTCACCAGAGTGTTTCCTTCCCTTGCAGCTCCAAGCTTTCTCTGTTACGTGACTGAGACCACTTTTACATGAGGCACTGAAAATGCCTCCAAATATATGCAGGGAGAGAAACCTGTGCAGGGGGTATTTAGATGTTCCCGTGGTACTGGAAGTGGTGTTGCTCCCAGTCTAAGCAGTGTCTACTGAGAACAAGCATAGGTTTTGAGAAGCAGCGTTGTAAAACCCTCTAGAGATAAATAAATAAATAATACACTAGCCTGCAATAAAACTCCCATTGCGTGTAATAAATTCCCCTAAACTCATGTCCATAGAATAGTAGGGCTGAGACAAGAGCAAGTGTTTCCATTCTGCAGGGAAATATTGAGCTTTCAGGAGTGCTTGTTTGTTGGTTGGTACTTAGCCAGCTTTCAGTGATTCCACGCTTCTGACATTGTTAATAGCATTGCCTGTGATTTTTTTGTCATTTCCTGTCAATTTTGTCACTTTCCAGCATTTTTAATCATTTTTGTCACTTTCCAACGTTTTTCATCACTTTCTGGAACTTTTATTGGTTTTACAGCAATTTCCAGCATTTCCCTGACACTTAGCCTGTATATTTGCATCTCCAGAGCCACAGAGCTATGCATGGGCCATACATGCAGCTTGGGATTGGCCCTGTAGCAGCTCTGTTCAACTCGTGAAAAATAATGAATGAAAAATTACAAAAACAGCGGAAAATCCAGTAAGTTTCTGTATCATGCACATAAAGGCACACGACCCATTTCCAATAGTAACAGCATTTGCCACAATTTGTCATTTCAGGCTTATACAATAGTCTTCAATAAATAACACTCAGTACCCACTCAGGTCAGTTCAACAGTAGCCTTCACAAAAACCTATCTCTGTTCAACAGAATGTTAGCGAAACCGACAGCAGAAGCCATTTTTCTCACTCTACCCATTTGCCAAAATGGGCACTTCAAAACATTCAAATCTATATAATAGATTTTCAAAAACTAAAGACATGAAATCAATTCAGGCCACACTTGAACTTAGATTTCTTAATACTGCTCCCAAAACTAAGTTTTCATGCGCAAAAAAAAGTTGCATAAGGGAGAAAATGTCATTCTGCCTCCACACTTTAAAAATATGCAACTTTCATGATTTTTATTGACTTTGCCTGAAATGTGGAACAGTTCTTTCCCTCACACAAGTGATTCTTCCTACCAACTTCCATGGTGATAGGAGAAATCATCCCAATTTTAGGGATGTGCAAACGCGGTTCGGATGTTCGGAGTTCGGACCTAACTCGGTCTGTTCAGACATCTGAACCGAACGTTCGAACCGAACTAAAAAATGGTCGAACAGTTTGGTCATGTTCGGGTGAGTTTGGATGAATTCGGGGGTGGGGAAAACGTGACTTCGGGCGGGAAAAACATGACTGGAAGGGGGAGGCAGCTGAGGAGCACACCTCCTGGCACCAGGGGTGGAGATCAGGGGTTGTTTCAGGACCAAATGATACCAATAGCAAAAAAATCTTCAAATTCGGTATCGGTATCGGTATCGGTATCGGTATCGATAGCGCTATTTTCGAATGTTAGGCCAAGTTCGGCCGAACCAAACTCCGCTGAACCTAACAACCGAACCCAAACTCGCGTTTCAAACCGAACGACCGAACATCCGAACATAATTCTGTTTGCACATCCCTACCCAATTTTATAATGAATAGGATATCTGTGATTTTAATGCAGTGATGTAGCTGCTTTGACTATAGAGCCATTTCTGTGACCCTATATAATTTGTATTTTGGGATAGAGATATCTGAGTTATACCCATGAATACAAAACTGATAGGAAAGCATCAGTAGTCTGAGTTGCAACCTTGCTCTGTGAGCTGGGAAGAGAGCACTGCTGGTTATGAGAACACATGTGACAGCTTGTTATATGTCTCTGAAACAGAGACACAAGAGTCAGTTTGCACACCTCTTGTTCCACTCAAGTCTAAAACAGAAGTGGAATAAATATATTCTTTCCAGGCTCTCATGGAAGACGTGGGCTTAACAGTGCACAACAGAGAAAGAATCAACTCTTCCAGATAAGTTGTTCATTTTCAAAAGTACTATCTGAGATACTGTTTATCTGCAAAAGTGATTCCAAAAGACTTCAGGGAACACAGATAGAGGCTGGGATTTTGTTTTGTGTGCTTTGCTTTAATTTTTGTTTGTTTCTTTAATCCCAAATAGCTGATAAGACAAATTGAGAGGTGTGTTGCTTTTTTTAAATNCAGCTCCTGTCTCTCAGATTGTAAGCCCTAGGGGCAGGGACCGTGTCTGTTTTATTACTTTGTAAAGTGCCAGGTACACTGCTGGCGCTATATAAATGTTTGTTAATAATAATAATAACTGTTTGTTTTGCCTGACAACCTCATTGCAGCAGGCACTGTCAGGCAAAACATAAATGAAATTTAAACAATTTTTGTTTTTGTTTTTTATTCTGTTTAACTGACAACCTCATCATTTTCACCAGCAGGGGGAGGACAGACTGGAGGGGAATATTGCTGTGCAGCTCTCTCCTCACCAGAGTGTTTCCTTCCCTTGCAGCTCCAAGCTTTCTCTGTTACGTGACTGAGACCACTTTTACATGAGGCACTGAAAATGCCTCCAAATATATGCAGGGAGAGAAACCTGTGCAGGGGGTATTTAGATGTTCCCGTGGTACTGGAAGTGGTGTTGCTCCCAGTCTAAGCAGTGTCTACTGAGAACAAGCATAGGTTTTGAGAAGCAGCACTGTAAAACCCTCTAGAGATAAATAAATAAATAATACACTAGCCTGCAATAAAACTCCCATTGCGTGTAATAAATTCCCCTAAACTCATGTCCATAGAATAGTAGGGCTGAGACAAGAGCAAGTGTTTCCATTCTGCAGGGAAATATTGAGCTTTCAGGAGTGCTTGTTTGTTGGTTGGTACTTAGCCAGCTTTCAGTGATTCCACGCTTCTGACGTTGTTAATAGCATTGCCTGTGATTTTTTTTGTCATTTCCTGTCAATTTTGTCACTTTCCAGCATTTTTAATCATTTTTGTCACTTTCCAACATTTTTCATCACTTTCTGGAACTTTTATTGGTTTTACAGCAATTTCCAGCATTTCCCTGACACTTAGCCTGTATATTTGCATCTCCAGAGCCACAGAGCTATGCATGGGCCATACATGCAGCTTGGGATTGGCCCTGTAGCAGCTCTGTTCAACTCGTGAAAAATAATGAATGAAAAATTACAAAAACAGCGGAAAATCCAGTAAGTTTCTGTATCATGCACATAAAGGCACACGACCCATTTCCAATAGTAACAGCATTTGCCACAATTTGTCATTTCAGGCTTATACAATAGTCTTCAATAAATACCACTCAGTACCCACTCAGGTCAGTTCAACAGTAGCCTTCACAAAAACCTATCTCTGTTCAACAGAATGTTAGCGAAACCGACAGCAGAAGCCATTTTTCTCACTCTACCCATTTGCCAAAATGGGCACTTCAAAACATTCAAATCTATATAATAGATTTTCAAAAACTAAAGACATGAAATCAATTCAGGCCACACTTGAACTTAGATTTCTTAATACTGCTCCCAAAACTAAGTTTTCATGCGCAAAAAAAAGTTGCATAAGGGAGAAAATGTCATTCTGCCTCCACACTTTAAAAATATGCAACTTTCATGATTTTTATTGACTTTGCCTGAAATGTGGAACAGTTCTTTCCCTCACACAAGTGATCCTTCCTACCAACTTCCATGGTGATAGGAGAAATCATCCCAATTTTAGGGATGTGCAAACGCGGTTCGGATGTTCGGAGTTCGGACCAAACTCGGTCTGTTCAGACATCTGAACCGAACGTTCGAACCGAACTAAAAAATGGTCGAACAGTTTGGTCATGTTCGGGTGAGTTTGGATGAATTCGGGGGTGGGGAAAACGTGACTTCGGGCGGGAAAAACATGACTGGAAGGGGGAGGCAGCTGAGGAGCACACCTCCTGGCACCAGGGGTGGAGATCAGGGGTTGTTTCAGGACCAAATGATACTAATAGCAAAAAAATCTTCAAATTCGGTATCGGTATCGGTATCGATAGCGCTATTTTCTAATGTTAGGCCAAGTTCGGCCGAACCAAACTCCGCTGAACCTAACAACCGAACCCAAACTCGCGTTTCAAACCGAACGACCGAACATCCGAACATAATTCTGTTTGCACATCCCTACCCAATTTTATAATGAATAGGATATCTGTGATTTTAATGCAGTGATGTAGCTGCTTTGACTATAGAGCCATTTCTGTGACCCTATATAATTTGTATTTTGGGATAGAGATATCTGAGTTATACCCATGAATACAAAACTGATAGGAAAGCATCAGTAGTCTGAGTTGCAACCTTGCTCTGTGAGCTGGGAAGAGAGCACTGCTGGTTATGAGAACACATGTGACAGCTTGTTATATGTCTCTGAAACAGAGACACAAGAGTCAGTTTGCACACCTCTTGTTCCACTCAAGTCTAAAACAGAAGTGGAATAAATATATTCTTTCCAGGCTCTCATGGAAGACGTGGGCTTAACAGTGCACAACAGAGAAAGAATCAACTCTTCCAGATAAGTTGTTCATTTTCAAAAATACTATCTGAGATACTGTTTATCTGCAAAAGTGATTCCAAAAGACTTCAGGGAACACAGATAGAGGCTGGGATTTTGTTTTGTGTGCTTTGCTTTAATTTTTGTTTGTTTCTTTAATCCCAAATAGCTGATAAGACAAATTGAGAGGTGTGTTGCTTTTTTTAAATTGCAATTTGCACCTCCTTCATTATACATACTCATCTTCACATTTCCCTCCAAGGAACATGACAGGCATATCTGTGCTACACCTGAACGACTGAACTCAGAATGACTAAGCAATATTATAGAGTGCTTTCCCAAGTCACCCTCCAGAGTAGCTGCTTCATAGAGTCACCAGTGGCCATAATTAGAGATGAACTTGCTTGAGATCTCCATCCCAGTACAGGTTCTCAACGAGAACCAAAACAAAATTAAAAAATCCACTGTATATGCACAAATGGCTGCTGGGCTGTTTTGTGCATGGGCAAAATGGCCACTGCTCTTAAACAAAATGGTGGCAATAGCATCAACACCCTTTTGGTTAAGGGCAGGAGATTGCACATACACAAAATGGCCACCACCCTTAACCAAAATGGTAGCAACACTATTCATCATTTTGGTTAAGGACAGTGGTCATTTTGTGAATGCACAGGGATATTTATTTGTTTATTTATTTATTTTTCCGAGAACTTGGCAAATCAATCCTGTTTCTCAGTTCATCCTTGGATGACCTGAGAACCAGAATTTTGAAAAGAATGGTCACTTACGTGAGCTCTCATTTCAGCCCTAGATATAATCAAAACAGGAGTACAGACAATCTATAAAGGATAGCCTGGTCGAGGGTCATGGACCGGGCTCTAAATATCACACCCCTCAAGTTTACTTCACTTAAGTTCTAGTTTATTCACTAAACAGAAGAGTATTCAATCCCAATGAATACAAAAGCAAAACAAAACTTCTTTTGTTGCAAGCCCCTTGCTAGGCTCTAACTCTACTCCTTTTAGTATTGAGGCTCCCAGCCCAATCTTGGGACCTTGTATCACAACCCCAGAAAGTTCCCAGAGCTAGGCTTCAGCTGTATTGCCCATAAAGGCAGCCACAGACTGCCTGGGTTTTAGGCCACTTTCACCACTTTCAGGTTACGGGAGAGGTAGGGAAACTTCTGTGATGGCAATTGTGGCTTTATTCTCACAGGAATTAGCACACATTATCTGACAAAATAATGTCAGATTTATTCACAACACCAATCTGCCATTACTTCCTAAACCAATTTAGAGGGTCCCAAGAGAACATGAGAATTATCATAGATAAAAAGAGAGTTTTAAAAGGTCCATTTATCTTACCCTTTGTCGATTGATTTGCTTTGTGCTTCATATTTAAGTTGCTAACTTATGGTGTCTTTAGACATAACAAATATCAGGTGTCAAAACCCCATAGTACGTGTTTGGTCGTTGGGTGTAAGTACCATAACAATCCCAACTCCAATTTGGCCACCTGTTAAACAAGCAATGTGAACACCATTGCATCACAAGGACAATTTGTGTGTTTCTGCTGAATGTGACCAATACTGTGTCTAATGATTGTAAGCTCTCAGGCAGGGACCGTGTTTATCTTGTTTTTTGTAAAGCACCAGGTATATTGCTGGCGCTATATAAATGCTAATACTAATACTACTACTAATAATAATAATAATAAATAATAATATTGCATGGCATGTTAGCAGGTACAACACGGGGAACGAGACGGCAGTGCTCGCGTGCTGAGACTGCATGGCAAGCACAACACCAATTTGTCCCAAGATGGTCTGTGTGTCTAAGCAGCGCCACATGGTGAACATAGGGCCAAATCGGTGTTCATATTAAGGTCAAAACGCACATTCAGACACCTGTTGACATCATGTCTAAAGAGACCCCTTGATGGCCTGATTTTTAAAGTTGGTAAAAATCACAATTCCTTCTCAAGTCAATAGGAAATTTGGGTGTTTGCAAACTTTGGAAAGGCGCCACCTTCACTGAGGTGACTAAATATTTAAGGGACTGACTTTGAAACATTTATGCTTGAAAAATTTATATTTGGTTATTATCAGAAACTCTAAATAAGACCAAGCTCTACAAAATGAGATTTTGCCAAAATGGGAAATCTTGTCAAAATTCCAGTTCCAATACCATCACAGTCGAATCAAGAACCTCCCGGTACTTGGTAATGTCTCATTTCTTGATTTACCAGCTTTACACTTACTGGGGTCCCATTTACTGCTTTGGCGTTTACCACTTTGCCGTCCATTTCAAATCCCAAGAGGTAATACCGATGCAATACCACATTTCTTGCACTCAATTTTCCCTTGTACTTCCTTGTCACTCATTGGCTGGTATGCAGATTCCTTTACTTATCTGCAATCCAGTCACAGACTGGTCAAAGCAAAGGGAATAATATAGAACAACAATTCTGATTGGAGACATTAGAGTGAGGTTAAAGGGCACTGCGGGGGGTGGGTGTTAAGGGGTGTGTTATTTGCACAGTGATTGACTTGGAAATTTGGAAACAACAAACTGGGAAGTAAAACTTTACCCTCAGCAATGTTGTAAGCTGTAAATGAATGGTACGTGGTAAACAGTAAGCAGAAAGTCAGTAACTTGAAAAGGTATTTTGCACTATTGTGAGAATCAAGAAATCACATTGGAAACAGTCGGGTAATAGATGTTGATATGGCAACATTTCTCATGAGCAGCAATTTACCTACTTGATTCAGCCCTGCCAAGCCCCCATTGTGTTGATGTTAGCCTTGTCCACAAATTTAAACTGTTACTGTTTCTACCAGGGTTGCACTCATAGCAAACCTTCAATGTGAATCTTAGCTAAGGTTGAAACAAATATCCATGCAAATGTGGTACTTGTCCCCATCTCAGTCGAAGTGGGAACAGAGTGATACTATCAACTTCCCAATCAATTTCCAATTTCTTGTTTTATCACTAAAGTTTATCTGTTCCCCAGGTTACTTTTTACCATTTGCCATTTTTCCATCAATTTCTATTATTATTATTATTATTATTATTATTATTTATTATAAGCTTTTATATAGCACCAGCGATGTACCTGGCGCTTTACAGAGAATAAGATAGACACGGTCCCTGCCCGAGAGCTTGCAATCTAAAGACACTAACCTAATACTGTAATTTCTGTCTATATTCTCTGTGACCAGAGATGGGTTTATTCAGTCTACCATCAAGTCTGTTATTTTGGTTTATTCTGTATTTCACTTCTAACAGACGAAATGCAGAAGTAAAAGTGAAACTCAGTAATGCGATAAATCGGTAACTCAGAAAGGTGAAAACAATGGCCCTTTTTACACGGGCGGCACCCACGCATGAACACCCAGAAATCTGGGTATTCATGCATGGGCACCGCACATGTACACGCCGTGGCAGGTGGATATGTGTGTGAGTGCGTGTGTGTGTGCGTGTGTACTCCCTCAGAATACGCACGCACACCCACCTCCACCCATCACCACTCATGAACTAACCGGCGAAAATGCTGGTTGCTCCGTACATGGGTGATGGGTGGAGGTGGGTGGAGATTGGTGTGCGCTGGTGTGCACTCGTCTGCACCCTACCCACCACCCCCGCACTGCCACACATACCGACCCCCCCACCCATGCGGCCTATGTAAAAAGGGCCAATAACAGGATGGTAAACAGAAGGTTGGTAAATTTTAATGGTATTTCCTGGTATTTTGTGAAGTCAAGTACCCGTATCGGTAATTGGGAAATGGTTGGTAATCCAATACTGGTTCCAGAAACTGTGGAATTACCAATGTGTAGCAATTTAGCTACCAATTTCAGCCCTAATTCTTAGCTTTAATCCAACCCTCTATAGTTACAGCACAGAACAGTGATATATTACAATGAAGATCTCTCCCATGTCTGTATTTATTAAAAGGATATCTTGTCTATTATTTCTGTTGAAAATGCAAACTTGTCTGAAGATGTCCTTGTAATTGTGCATGGTCACATTTAAGTACCATTTCAAGATTACTGTGGTTTTCTATTACCATCAATCAACGCAACACATATTAATTAAGTACTTTACTGTGCTCTTGCATGATTTATTAGGTCTTCCTTCATTAATGTGTTTGATCAGAAAAGTAATTAAACAATGAACAGTGGCAGCAACGCATACTTTGCATCAATTATTAAAAACCAGTTTCTTAGAATAAAAATGTGATGATGCTTGTGCTACTAGGAGTTTCACTTGACGTTGTCAAATTATTTGAACTGTTAGAAGTGCTAATCCTTCGCTTTATTATTACCATTTACAAGCAAAATAGGTACGTTAGTGTTAAAGAGAAATGTACCACATTTTTTTTCTTACTGACACTTGAATTAATTTAAGAATACTAAATAAATAATAATAATAAATAATGGTGAATTCCCAGATGCAGAAATGCAAGAACATTTTACTTAAGAAAATCTATACTTAAAATAACCTCACTGGTCCCTTTTGTATAGGTCATAGAGGAAAGTAGGCCTGATGAGAAGGGAAAATTGGGATACAATTGTACCTGCTCCCCAAAACCTACACAAATTTTATTTTTTAATATACATTAAAATATGTTGGATAAAATAATAGTTGTAAGTAACACATGTAATTTAAAACAACAGTATAGTCTCAAGAAGCTGATTCTAAAACTTATGATGGGAATGGGAGTTAGGGGCCTCCTGTTATCAAGATGTACCAGGAGCCCAAATTTCTCTTAGTGAGTCTGGAGAGGAGCCAGAGTGGATTAACATGTGGTATAGTAGAAAGAAAGGGAAAAGCACCATGAAGGGTTTATTTTATAGATCAAGAAGATGTTCTGAATAGCATTGCTTGCCCACAAATATATTATTATTTTAAATTTTTATTCTGCCTATGGCTGAAATGAGATTTCACCAAAACGGGAATTACCATCAAAATCCAAATTCCCAATACCATCTCATTCAAATCAAGAACTTCTCAGTACTTGATTCAGGGCATTTGCACAAAAGACGAAGGATGGAGGAGTACTGCCATGAACAGAAATTATGGCAGGGGGATTGTGTGAAGCTCCACTTGTGTGCACGGGATTTTTAACATCATTAGTCCATTTCTTCTGTGATTTGACAGTCAGCTGACAGGGCTCAAAATCAAGCCCTGTCACCCATGAGCAAAATCATGGCAGAAATAGTCTAATGACATTAAAAACCCCACTTACATGAGCAGAGCTTCATGTGCTCCCCCTGCTGTGATTTCAGCTCACAGAAGTTCACCCACTCACCCACCCCCATCTTGTGTGCAAGTGGCCAATGTTTCAATCAACCTTTCCTTACTCTATTTACCAGTTTTCCGTTTATTGCTTTGCCATTTACCACTTTCCATCCATTTAAAATCCTAAGAGGTAATACTGACACAATACTACATTTCTTGTACTCCGTTTTCCCTTGTACTTCCTTGTCACTCATTGGCTGGTATGCAGATTCCTTTACTAATCTGCAATCCAGTTGCACGTTGATCAAAACAAAGGAAGTAACATAGAACAATCATTCTGATTTGGAGGCACTAGACAGGAGGTTAACAGACAATGGGGGTAGGACTAGGATATTCNTTATTATAAGCTTTTATATAGCACCAGCGATGTACCTGGCGCTTTACAGAGAATAAGATAGACACGGTCCCTGCCCGAGAGCTTGCAATCTAAAGACACTAACCTAATACTGTAATTTCTGTCTATATTCTCTGTGACCAGAGATGGGTTTATTCAGTCTACCATCAAGTCTGTTATTTTGGTTTATTCTGTATTTCACTTCTAACAGACGAAATGCAGAAGTAAAAGTGAAACTCAGTAATGCGATAAATCGGTAACTCAGAAAGGTGAAAACAATGGCCCTTTTTACACGGGCGGCACCCACGCATGAACACCCAGAAATCTGGGTATTCATGCATGGGCACCGCACATGTACACGCCGTGGCAGGTGGATATGTGTGTGAGTGCGTGTGTGTGTGCGTGTGTACTCCCTCAGAATACGCACGCACACCCACCTCCACCCATCACCACACATGAACTAACCGGCGAAAATGCTGGTTGCTCCGTACATGGGTGATGGGTGGAGGTGGGTGGAGATTGGTGTGCGCTGGTGTGCACTCGTCTGCACCCTACCCACCACCCCCGCACTGCCACACATACCGACCCCCCCACCCATGCGGCCTATGTAAAAAGGGCCAATAACAGGATGGTAAACAGAAGGTTGGTAAATTTTAATGGTATTTCCTGGTATTTTGTGAAGTCAAGTACCCGTATCGGTAATTGGGAAATGGTTGGTAATCCAATACTGGTTCCAGAAACTGTGGAATTACCAATGTGTAGCAATTTAGCTACCAATTTCAGCCCTAATTCTTAGCTTTAATCCAACCCTCTATAGTTACAGCACAGAACAGTGATATATTACAATGAAGATCTCTCCCATGTCTGTATTTATTAAAAGGATATCTTGTCTATTATTTCTGTTGAAAATGCAAACTTGTCTGAAGATGTCCTTGTAATTGTGCATGGTCACATTTAAGTACCATTTCAAGATTACTGTGGTTTTCTATTACCATCAATCAACGCAACACATATTAATTAAGTACTTTACTGTGCTCTTGCATGATTTATTAGGTCTTCCTTCATTAATGTGTTTGATCAGAAAAGTAATTAAACAATGAACAGTGGCAGCAACGCATACTTTGCATCAATTATTAAAAACCAGTTTCTTAGAATAAAAATGTGATGATGCTTGTGCTACTAGGAGTTTCACTTGACGTTGTCAAATTATTTGAACTGTTAGAAGTGCTAATCCTTAGCTTTATTATTACCATTTACAAGCAAAATAGGTACGTTAGTGTTAAAGAGAAATGTACCACATTTTTTTTCTTACTGACACTTGAACTAATTTAAGAATACTAAATAAATAATAATAATAAATAATGGTGAATTCCCAGATGCAGAAATGCAAGAACATTTTACTTAAGAAAATCTATACTTAAAATAACCTCACTGGTCCCTTTTGTATAGGTCATAGAGGAAAGTAGGCCTGATGAGAAGGGAAAATTGGGATACAATTGTACCTGCTCCCCAAAACCTACACAAATTTTATTTTTTAATATACATTAAAATATGTTGGATAAAATAATAGTTGTAAGTAACACATGTAATTTAAAACAACAGTATAGTCTCAAGAAGCTGATTCTAAAACTTATGATGGGAATGGGAGTTAGGGGCCTCCTGTTATCAAGATGTACCAGGAGCCCAAATTTCTCTTAGTGAGTCTGGAGAGGAGCCAGAGTGGATTAACATGTGGTATAGTAGAAAGAAAGAGAAAAGCACCATGAAGGGTTTATTTTATAGATCAAGATGTTCTGAATAGCATTGCTTGCCCACAAATATATTATTATTTTAAATTTTTATTCTGCCTATGGCTGAAATGAGATTTCACCAAAACGGGAATTACCATCAAAATCCAAATTCCCAATACCATCTCATTCAAATCAAGAACTTCTCAGTACTTGATTCAGGGCATTTGCACAAAAGACGAAGGATGGAGGAGTACTGCCATGAACAGAAATTATGGCAGGGGGATTGTGTGAAGCTCCACTTGTGTGCACGGGATTTTTAACATCATTAGTCCATTTCTTCTGTGATTTGACAGTCAGCTGACAGGGCTCAAAATCAAGCCCTGTCACCCATGAGCAAAATCATGCCAGAAATAGTCTAATGACATTAAAAACCCCACTTACATGAGCAGAGCTTCATGTGCTCCCCCTGCTGTGATTTCAGCTCACAGAAGTTCACCCACTCACCCACCCCCATCTCGTGTGCAAGTGGCCAATGTTTCAATCAACCTTTCCTTACTCTATTTACCAGTTTTCCGTTTATTGCTTTGCCATTTACCACTTTCCATCCATTTAAAATCCTAAGAGGTAATACTGACACAATACTACATTTCTTGCACTCCGTTTTCCCTTGTACTTCCTTGTCACTCATTGGCTGGTATGCAGATTCCTTTACTAATCTGCAATCCAGTTGCACATTGGTCAAAACAAAGGGAATAACATAGAACAATCATTCTGATTTGGAGGCACTAGACAGGAGGTTAACAGGCAATGCGGGTAGGACAAGGATATTCACTAAGGGTGGGACATCGGGGAGAATACTGGATACTGGATTTATCAGTATCAGATCTCCCCGATATCGGATTTACCGGTATCAGCATACCGGTTTTTTAACATTGGCCACTTTACCAGTTTTTTTACATTGCGGCCATTTACTTCAATGGCCGCGATGTAAAAAACCCTGATAAAGTGCCCAATGTTTAAAAAACGGTATGCCGATACCGGTGATTATTGGAATATCAGATTAATCCGATATACCCGATTATCAGGTGTATCGGATTAATCCAATACCAATATTCCCACCCCCCAATATTCACACAGTGATTGGCTCAGAAATGTGGTACAATGAACAAGCAGAAACCTAGAGGTAAAACAGTACCCTCGGCAATACAGTAAGAGGTAAATGAATGGTGTGCAGTAAACAGTAAGTGGAAGGTCAGTGACTCAGGACGGGATCTTGTCGTATTGCGAGAATCAAGAAATTGCATCAGTATTAGGAAATGGTCAGGAAATTGATCCCAGTTCCTGAGATGGCAAATTTCTCATGAGCAGCAATTTAGCTGCTTCTTACAGAGTCACAGGACTGGAAGGGACCTCAAGGGTCATCTAGTCCAATGCCCTGCACCACCTCAAGATTGCCACACCCCAACTATCGGCACAGAAAACCCCCACCAATAGTTACAAGTAAAGACTGGGATCAACCAGACCACACCAATGCCCGAAATAACAGAGATCAGTTTTAGAAAAAGAAAGATCCAGATGTCCCAGGCAGGTGAGCCACACCCATACTGCAGGGGGAAGCAAAAACAATCAGATTCAACTGCCAATCTACCCAGAGGGAAAATTCCTTCCCAACCCTCTTCAGGAAGAAAGAAAAAAACAAAATGCATTCTTGGGGGATGGGGGGATTCCTCCTGTAGCATCAAATAAAAAACACCTCACAAGTTATGTGTCATAAATTTATCCAACTCTGTTTTAAAGCAGTTCAGATTCTTTGCTCCCACAACTTCCTCTTGGAGCTTATTCCAGTAGTTCACTGATCTGATTGTTTAAAGACCTTCTTCTAATCTCCAGACTAAATGTATTTATAACCAGCTTCTATCCATTAGTTCTTGTACCCATGTTCACCTTTAGTTTGGTGAATTCTACTGTGTTGATTCCAGGGGTGGCTGGTGGGTTTGGAGTTCGGAGGGGCAGTAAGGCTGTTCTGCCCGCCGGCAGCAAAGCTGTCGGCAGGACAGTGAGCCGGTGGGCATAGCCAGGGGGACGGTGGGTGTAGCCAAGGGGACGGTAGGCCAGTGGCAGGGCATAACCCAGCAGCAAGGAGTTCCCAGGATTTACATCGGATGGAAGAAAACACAGTCTACATGCACATCAAGCTTAAAATAAATAATGTATAAACCCCAAACACAGGGAAACACAGAAAACACTGGCAAAACACAGCAGCAAGGAGTTCCCAGGGTTAACATC
>QEPC01004766.1:1911105-1922467 GCA_003113815.1 Sphenodon punctatus
AAAATATCAGTAGCTTACATAGAATGGTATTGATAGCCAATCAAAGTTACATGATCTAAAAAACATTTCTATTTTAAGAAAATAGCTTCTAAAAGCTTAACATATGCTCAATTCATTGGCTCAAAGATATCAGAAAGTAATACTTCACCAGTTCTTCCCTTTTCTGCCATGATGGTGAGAGAGAAACCCCAACATAGTGTAGGATTTCAATCTGAAAAAGCAAAGCTAGTGTCTCCCTTCTTAAAGCAAATTTGCAGTCCTGAGCACTGACGCTGATGACGTCAGTTAACATGGAAATATACAGGATTCCAATTGGTTCTCTTAATTCTGAGCAAGTAAGGAGTCTGAACAAAGAGTCAGATTTCCTTCAAAGTTTGAACAAAACCTCATATTTCCATCAAAATGAATTGTCAGATTACAGAGAGAACTGACCACAGCTTCAAGGTTTTTTAACCAATTAGTTGAAGCAGCTGTGCCTGCTAGGAAGAACTAAAACTTTCACTTTGGGGATGGTCATTCCTGGCACCATTTGTCATTTAGACATATAGACTGATAAGGCTATCCTTGGTCTGGCCTCCAATTTTAGCCATTTTTGTCTGTTTCCTTGGATACGGTGAAAAGTTCACTGAGAAGTTTTTTAAAAGTTCATTGGAACACAGCTGAGGAGGCCTCAGCCTGAACCAAGGTACATATAGAAACTGATTCTAAAAATCAATGCATTGGATACAAATTAATACAGTAAAACACAAGTTCAATACATTGAAACAGAAAGTTCATATATTGAAACTCAAAATCAATACATTAGGAACACAGATGGCCAAAAAATATATGCTTGTAATAGGAAATACATGACATTAGATCCGTGCCCGTCCTGGCTAGTTAAGAACTGCTGGAAGACATTGGGGCCGGTGCTGGCTGGGGTGGTCAACACCTCCCTATGGGAGGGCAGAGTGACTGTCGAGCTGTCTCAAAGAGGCAGTGGTGCATCCTCTGCTCAAGAAACCATTGCTTGATGCTGACTCCCCTGCCAGCTATCAACCTGTCTCTAAACTTCCCTTTTTAGGAAAGGTTATTGAATGGGTGGTGGCTCAGCAGTTCCAGGGTCATCTTGACTGAGTCAGTTATCTTGATCCTTCACAGTCTGACTTCCGTCTGGGTCATGGCACTGAGACAGCACTTGTGGCCTTGGTGGATGACCTTCGCTGAGAAAAGAACCGGGGTGGATCGACCCTACTGGTCCTTTTAGATCTATCAGCAGCATTTGATACCATTGACCATGAGATGTTGGTGACGCACCTGCGGGACAGTGCGGGGGTGGGCAGGATTGTTCTTGAATGGTTCTGCTCATTCCTGACCGGAAGAACTCAGCAGGTGGTACTCGGTGATTATTTTTAATTTTACCGAGACCTCTCATGTGGGGTCCCGCAGGGTTTGGTTTTGTCCCCTCTCCTGTTCAACGTGTATATGCAGCTGCTCGGCGAGGTGATCAGAGAGTTCAGGGTGAGATGTCATCAGTATGCGGATGACACCCAACTGTATCTCTCATTTTCGACCAACCCAGGTCCGGCTGTCTCGGTGCTTACCCGGTGTCTGGCAGCTGTGGGGGACTGGATGAGGGCAAAATAACTGCGACTGAATCCTGACAAGATGGAGGTGATGCTAGTGGGTAGGTCGGCAGAGTTGACAGCTCCATTGATTGATGGGGTTTGCCCACCGCTGATGTCCCAGGTGTGAAACCTGGGGGTGGTCCTCAATGCGCAGCTCCACCTGGATCTCCAGGTGGAGACTGTGGTGAGCAGTGCCTTCTGCCAGTTATATCTGCTGAGGCAGCTTCAGCCACTGGTTTTGGTTCCAGACCTGGCCACAATCATCCATGCTTTTATTACCTCTCGATTAGACTACTGCAATGTGCTCTACATGGGGCTACCTATGGTGACAGCTGAGAAGCTGCAGCTGGCGCAGAATGCGGCGGCCTGGCTCCTGGTGAGGTTGGGCCACTGGGAGCACATTACACCAGTGCTCCAATAGTCTTCTGGGCCCGATTCCAAGTGTTGGTTTTAACCTATAAAGCCTCACATGGCCTGGGCCCTGCTTATCTGCGAGACCGCCTCACTCCCTGGGTTCTAGATCAGCCCCTGCAGTCGACTGGGGGTGCCTTGCTGGAGGTCCCTCGGGGGGGCACACAGAATAGAGCATTCTCGGTGGCCGCACCTCTGGAATTCCCTCCCGGTGGGGGCACATCAGGCCCCGTACCTTCCAGCCTTCCATAGAAACTGCAAAACCTGGCTGTTCCATCAGGCATTTGGCAAGGGAGAAGGGTAGGGTTGGTAGGGATTGGGGAGGGAAGAAGGGAGGGGGTTGTTTGTGTTTTTTATGCTGTATGTTTTTATATTGTGTTTATATTATGCTGTTAGCCACTCTGGACTGCCTGTGGCGGGATATAAATTTCGTAAATAAAATAAATAAATAATAATCATCTAATATCTATCTATCTAGCTATCTATCTACAATATTACACAGGGATGGGTTGGGGAAACACAGACAGCTCACAACAAACAACACAGGGTGGGGGTACAAAACTGAAATGAAACCTAAATCAATCTAATCCTACTCTAAATAAATCCAAAAAGAGGGGAAGGGAATCAAGGAAGGAATATATAGTGGAAGGAGGGGAGGATTCAATGGAGGGTAGGTAGAAAGAACACAGGGAGGGGTAAAAAATAAAGATAACACCTAAATCTATCTAATCAAATCTAAATAAATGAAACTAGGGAGGTAAATGTGTGGGATGGGTGAAATAGGAGGAGGATGGCAATGGTTTAGAAATAGGAAGGAACACAAACTGGAGTGAGACTTCTGAAAATGCCTGCTGTCAGGGACAGTGGCTAGCTCAGAAGGTGTTGGAAGGGGGGAGGTCAATGACTTTTGTTACTTGCTGCACCCATCTTACTACAAGCCCCATTGGCTCTGTGCAGCCTAGCCCCATGTCCCCCATGTCCAATCGCAGACTGCGAAGCAAGTGGTCTGAGGAGAAAAGGGATGTTTTTGCCACCCGAACTCATCCAAACAATACCGAACTGTTTGGTCGTTTCTGAGTTCGGATCGAGTTCAGTTGGTTCGGGTTCAGTTCGGTCATTCGGTTCGGTTCGGTCGTCCGAACGGACCGAGTTTGGTCTGAATGGACCAAGTTTGGTCTGAACTCCGAACTCCCAAACTGTGTTCGCACATCCCTAATGTGGAACTACTACCATCTTCAAAGGATCAAGAAAATGTGTGAGTTAATAGAGCAGACAGGATTTCACTGAAGCAATTTCAATCTGAGTTTAGGTAAGTAAACAGACAGATGGCAGCTCCGGGGGCAGCTGCATCAGCCCACTTCACCCCTGGGCTGGCTAGTCCATCTTAAAGCAGCCTTCCAGATGTTGGAGTGGACCAGGGGAATCTGCTGACTGCAGCCAGAGGAACCTGCTGGTTCCATCTAAAGTGGAGCCAGGTGGGGCTGGAAGTGGGCAGACATGGGGGTGCAACCACAAAGCAGTTCCGGGGACATGTTGCCTCCACATCCATCTAAAAACACTCATAAGACTCTCCCTGTCTCACGTGGCCTCACTCTTTGTTTTCTGGTAATAATTTTCAGAAAGGCAGAGAAATTGATATTACTCTTTCTGTGCAAATCACGTAAAAAGAAAGCGAGGCACTGACACTCCAGGGGGCTCCAACACCATTATAGGCCCATAAAACAGAAGTATTTGTTAGTGCATAGCATTAAATTAGCACAAACTCTGGTGTTCAGCTCTTTGTTCGGATTGCCATGCCTGGGTTACTTTCTGGGTGACTGGTATAAATGGTTGTCTGTTTGCCCGTTCTTGGTATTCTGCTTTCCTGGCACTTTTATTTGGCTATTTTTCTCAAGGGCAAAATCACTACAATTAGTTACTTCATTTAAAAATGCTGCTTCCCATTCATGTGGACTCTGACACACATGAGCTCATGCTGGAATCATGTGGATGCTGGCACACATGAGCTCTAGCTGGATATGCTTTGGACATAGCATCTCCTAAGTGCTCATGCACAACATGATAGACATTTTCCTGACAGGTCACTCAGAATTTACATTCCTTTGATTCTAATGATGACTGTCAAAGCTAGGCACTATTTAATCACAGAATCATAGAATGAAGAGTCGGAAGGGATCACCTAGTCCCACCCCCTGCTTAAATGTAGGATGATAACTACAGCTATTTAGGAGGACACGTTGTATATGTATGGGTTGGATCTGTCCCTTAAATAAATGCAAATACTTGACAGTGCTATACAAACAATAAAAGTGAAAATTGGCAGCCTGGCACCTGCTCTTAAAAGGCCACTCTTCAATAGGCAGCTAGTTGACCTGAGACTCTAGCTGCCTTCAAAGAGTAAAGGCTCCCCTTTTGCGTGGCTCTTCTTCCTTTCGATTCCTAATGGAATTTCTGCTAATATCAAAAAAATAGTCCTTTGTACTGACTTGAGGCCTATTAGCCTCCATGAGACTTATGAGTTATGATGGTGCCTGACCTCTCTCCTTGCTTCTAGGGATGGAGTAATGTACTGCATGCAGTCTCTCACAATGTGTTGCTTATTCTCCTTCTCATACCATCTTATTCATGCTAGCTACAATACTAGCCCCACATTGATAAGGAAGGGAACAGCAACACACAGAATGCAAAATGTGGGAATGCGGCCAGATCAATCAAATGCCATGCACCAGATACTTGCACATGCCTTCGCAGTGTAAGGCTCGTACACAAAACATTCTCGTAGATTAAGCTAGCAGGTACGTTGCACGTGTAGGAGCGAAACCATTGTACCTTTTTGGATGGCACAATATCAGGCTTTGTCATCTTGTCCCGGGCTTCCAGCAATGTAAAGTTTGTACCAGATTTAGCAAACAAAGGGTGTTTTTAGCATTACAATGTGCAGAATGGCTGCCGCTTTCCAAAATGGTGCCGACGCTGCTGGCGCCATTTTGGAAAATGGCCATGCATGTACAGAATGGCCAGAGTGGCCATTTTCCGCATGCACAGTTTTTTTCTTATTTCTGCTCAGCACAGCCCTGAGAAGGCCACACTGAGCACCGCATGGTGCCGCTGGAAGAGGAAAGGTAAGTTAAACCTCCGCTCTCCCTCCCCACCCAGCCACCTCTGCCTCCTAGCAGTGTGTAGAAGGCAGTGGAAACAGAGCTGGGACACCCTGAAAGCTCATTGGAGCAGTGCCAGCACCACTCCAAGGAACTTTGATAGACCCTGCCAGGGGAACCAATCCTTTTGGATCTCATCGCTGGGGAGGATCGGATTCATTGGATCAATACAATTTTTCCCAAAGTCAAGCAAATCATATTGAACCTATTCTGATAGTCCCATCCCTAATCCCCACTCACAAAATACCTGGCCAAATAAAAATGGGTGTTAACAAATGACATGATAGCCCCCTACAAGTGGGTGTTCTCCTGGTAGTCTCCCAGTGGCCACCCTTCTTGTAAGAGGTTCTAGTATAGAAGGTAGAGGACCCAGATGCTACCTTCATAGAGGAGGTGGTGGCCATGGATCACAGTAAGCATGCCATGTGGCAGGAGGGGAGGGGAAGGATGGCCGTGGGCAGTGGTGGGACTTGACAGCAAACGCTGATTCTCATTTTACTATACATGTTATTTTACTGTGATTTCCCGTGCTCAGGAGAGCCCTAATTGCCCGATGAATGAGCAGCCGGAAAATCCCCAGGACTATGCAGCCACAGAGAAAGTCACAGATAATGAAACTGCTGGTGGCACTGGAGAGTGTGAAAAAGTGAGTAACGACATGGTATTAAGTACTTTGCTTTCATTTCCATTTTCTCCTTTGCAATGCAAAATGTTCCTGAGGTGAGGCAACCATCATAGAATGGGGCTTTGCCCCCCCCCCCCCTCGTTATTGGGGACCTTCCAGGTGGTGGTGAGTCTTGCCAGACAATAGCACTTAGTTTTATTTAGTTTATATAATTTATTTATTTCATACCTCCACCCTTCCCTTAAGTCTCAGGGTGGCTAACAAAATAATTTACTAAAGATGTACAAGATGTAAATACAAGACGTATTTACTAAAATACATAAAAATATAAACGTCCCCTAAAAGTCTCACCCCAACCCTTATTTCTGCCTGCCAAATGCTTGGCCAAAAGGAAAGGTGTTATGCTGCCTCCGAAAAATACTCAGGCTTGGACTTAAACAAACCTCCAGGAGAAGAGAGTTCCACAACACTGGGGCAGCAACTGAGAACACCTTTATGTATCCCTTTGTTTTATTTATTTATTTATTTATTTTCTAGCCTGGCCCTCTTGCCACAGGCAGCTCGGGGCAGCTTACAAATACTAAAAACAATGATTAAAACAACATTAAAAGGAGGGGGGGGGAATCACATCCCCCACAGCATACCCAACCTCCCCCCCCAACTGAACCTGGCTGATGGGGGTGGGGGGCGGGGTACCTGCAGGAAAGCATTCCTGGACAACCGCAGGGATTGCAATGGGCCAGAATGGAAGAGGAGATCTTTCAGATGTGTGGAGCCCAGGACCACCTAGGCACCAGTAGCAAACAAATGAAGAACCACTAATTGAGCAGCCTTTTCTATGTGTGCTACAGTGTAGCTGTAAAAATGTAAACAGTTTGGATTGGAGCTGTCACAGTCTGTACTTGTTTACTAAGGGGATGGGCAAGGACCAGCAGAGTGGCAAGGGCATAGTGTCACAAGCCACAACCCAATCATTTGGATTCTTTCCTTTTCCTAGGAAACACTGAATCAGCAACACATGGGCCCATCCACTCCCATAGATGTGGAGTCAGGATAGGATGAATTATGATGCAGCTGGGTTATTGTTCATGTCATTTAAACTCAAGAAGGCACTAATGCTCAGCTATTCCCCAGGAAGAGGCTTAGAGGTGGAGTGATTGTTTATAGAAGAAAAAAACTAAAAGGTCACAACCCTCAAGCCACTTACTTTGGAGTAGTCCCACTGAAATCTCAGTGAGTGAAATCAAGAAGAATAAGTGGTTTGAGGACTGCAGCCAAAATCAGAACTGTAACAATGTGCACATAGCCTAACAGCAGAGGCATGGCTGTCATCTTTATAACAAAGGGACAGAATATTGATAGGGGATTTTAGAAAAACTTCTTGTGTGCACAATGTGCTAAATCTTTTGGAATGCATGATTACAACAGGTTAATATGTTTGCTTAGTGGTATACCTGTGGCAAAGAATTTCACTCAGTGCTGCTCATGTTTCACATTCTGGCTTCACTAGACCCAAAACTACTCAGGCAGAAAGTGGCATTTTACCTGATGTGCCTAACTTGCAAAGGCAAATCAAGACTAGGACTTCTCAAGCGGGATCTTCCTTCACTTCCCCACCCCTTTGAATAAATGAACTTTGTTTCACTCGTGATGGGGTCAGGGAGATTAATTCAGAACGTGTGTGCACAGTACACCTGGCAGGCCTGATAAAGCATGACTCAAAGAGCTGAGGTGAAACAAAGGCATAAATAATACCCTAGGAAGATTTACAAAGGACAAAAATATGGGCAGTCATTTGGAGGTGACAGTAATTACTTAAGCAAATGTCAGAACTCTTCAAAAAAACAAGGGGGATAATATTCATGAATATTAAAAGCTGAAGCATGCTATCATGTTGATTTGCCATTTAGAAGGTTATGTTCCTTTCTTATCATTTTTGTGATAGCTGCTGGAATGATTATTTGAGTCTGCTGCAGGCCAAATACAAAGGAATCAAGTGTCATTTGAGGCCCCACTGATCGCTAACCATATTGAAACCAATGGTCATTTAATCAACTAGTTAAGACATTTTTGCGCTGCCTTTTGATGCCAATGTTGAGCTCAGGTATTAGGAAAATGTAACAGATAGTAACTCCAAGTCCACAGAGGCTGATTCTCTGCTATGGCCAAGGTCTATTACTATAACAGGGAGGGAGAATCTCAGAAAGCTAATTGTGACTCCCCAGTTCTCTTCTTGGTCCCATTCCACATCCTGGCCCAGGTCAAATCAGCTCGTGGGTTGTTGAAACCTATGCCAGCTCGCAAGAGATTCCAAGGGCCCCCCGACCAGGCAAGAAAAGCATCAGAGTCCAGCACACTCTAGCTATGCCCCTTCTATGCTCTATGGCATGGAGTAGTACAGCTCTGTGCTTGGAACTCCCTGATGACGCAGGGGTCCCCAGCTAGTGAGATACTGGTGGATTCTGTTCTCTTTGTTTTAGAAGGTGCTCAGTGGGATTTCAAATCTTACTGCTGAGCCAAATATTTTCAGGCTCTGAATTTCCTAGTGACACTCAGTAGCACCATAAATGCCCGGCTTAGCCCTGTACATAGGCTAGGGGCTAGGCTTGGAATTTGTATGAGAACCATACAAATTCTAGTTCTCAGCTCACATTGTTTGGCAATTACACCTTAACATCTTCACAAACCCTTCAGCTCCATGGCAAATTTCAGTTCCAATCTATAAGCAATCATACAGAGAATCTCAGTTCCTCACAGACACATTCAAATGTACACTTAAACTCTGGCCTCAGCCAAGTAAATCTATATTATCAGAGCAGCACATGACTATAAGGAACGTGTATTTGGTTTTATTTTCCCATGGAAGTTTGGTGTTAAGGCTGTATGTTTGAGTGTGATTGCAACAGTGTGTGTTGATAGATACTGCTGTCCCATTTTTGAAAGCAAAGAAGTTCCCCCCAGAAACACCAATTTCACACCCTTCACTTCAATGCTCATCCCTGCAGTTTGCCTCTCAACTTTTTTGCTTCTGCATTCCTCCTGTTTTCTATGGTTAGCCCCAGCCACAGTTCCTTAATGTCACCTGGAACACCCTCCATGTCCCTGGGAGGACCTGCACAGCTCTTCTGAATACTCGACTTTTGACTCTGAATTTCTCCATAGATTTTAAGGCCACAGAGGGTGAAAATAAATGATTTGAACGAGACAGATCCCCTCCATGCCGTGGGTCGGCCAAGAAGCCATCTACACAAGATAGGACTCCCGGACATCTGCTGTCCAGTGCCCAGTAGGATCAGGCCACCAGGAGGAGTTGCCACCAAACAGCTAATGGGGTGGGGGTGGGGGGTCGCGCCTGGAAGAACGTACTTACCCAGCTGACCAAACAGCTGATTGAGTGGACCCAGAGGAGTGCGTGCACCTGGGCCAGGTGAGCGTGCTCCTCCAGGAACCTCCCATTAAGTTCTTTGGCAGGCCAGGTGAGCTCACTTCTCCACTCCCACCCCTGCCGATTGGCTGTTTGGTGAGCCGGGCAAGTGCGTTCTCCAGTCCCCCTCCCCCAATCAGCTGTTTGGCAGGCCAGGTGAGTGCACTCCTCCAGGCCTGATCCTTGGACCTCACCTCACAGTGAGGTCCTAACAGATGGGAGGGTGCACATTAGCCTGGATTAAACCAGCTAAGTGAACCTTAGTTCATGCCGCACCTCCAACCTTTTTCCGATGACACCTCCGGTTCCAGTCAGCCACCCTCCCCAAGGCGGATGTGGGTATGCATCTGGCAGCCACTGAACTGACAAGGAGGTGGCTTGTAGGCTACTGTCTCATTTGTCTTCAGCCAGAGTCTTATGGACATCTAGTTTGGCCTTCTACCTAACAAAGTCCATTGAAATTCACCCAGCAATTCCTTCCTGCAGCCCATAAGCTATGACAGAGCTAGAGCACATCTTTTAGAAAGAGATCCAGTCTTGATTTAAAAAGTCATCTGAGGAAGCGCAGCTTGGCAGCTTTCTTTCAGTGGCTCCTTCTGGGTGCAGGTACCAGCTGTTAGGAGGGAGGGAGGCAGGAGCTAGCGGTGGGACTTTTTCCTTCCAGCCAGCCATGCCCATAGTCCCATCAGGGTTTGTTCGGAGCTGCTGCTGAGGCCCCGGCGCCCCCTGCCCAGCTCGGGCCATGGCCACATTCCCACCGGTGGTGCTGCTTTCCCTGCAGAGGAGACCTTTCCCCCCATGGCCAAGTCAGAGACTGAGCTATTACAGAGCCTGACCGCACCAAGATCTGCTCATACGGCAGCACGGCCAGTGTGGTGGCACCTCTGGCCAAGCAGTATGTGGAGCATTGCCTCAGCACCAAGGATCTACTGCAGAGCATCGTGCTCAAGTATGGAGTAACAATGGAACAAATAAAAAGGGCAAATCAACTGTTTACCAATGACTGTATGTTTTTGAGGAAAACTTTGAATATCACGTCATATCAGAGAAGACATTGCTGTTTAATCGATTCAATTTATTGGAGTGTCCTGAGAATGAAATTACTGACAGATCCCCTTCCTGTGATGAAGGACCAGTGACATTTCTTCTTCTGCCAGTCCTCAAGAACCTGACAATCAACCCCCACTCCCACCACCATCTGAAGAACTATCCGCCAAAGATTTTCTACACACACCCTTTTCTAACGGGCATGGGTTGCTCCATGTGTGGGTGATGCGTGGAGCTGCGTGGAACACAGGAGTATGCACACAGACACCCCACCACCCGTGGTGTTCCCATGGGCACCCACCGATCCCCCCCACACACACCACGGTGTTCGCATGGGTGCCTCCCTACATGCACACGTGTGAGAGGGCGGGGCGTCCATGTGAAAATGGCAACAGACTGAACTTATTTATTTATTTATTTCATCGATTTTTATCCCGCCCCTCCTGAAAACAGCTCGGGGTGGCTAACAATTTCAAACATAAAAATACAATCATATAATTTTTTTTAAAAGCAATCATAATAATATTAAATCAGGGTTATGGACAATAAAACAATAAATAGGGGTAGGGGGAGATTAAAACCCCCTAGGCCACCCCAAGCCCTCCCCAAAGGCCTGGGCGAACAGCCAGGTTTTACAAACTCACCGGAATGTTAAAAGGCTTGGGTCCAGGCGAGCTTCCTCCAGGAGGGAATTCCAAAGGTGAGGCCCAGACACCGAGAATGCCCTTTCCATCATGGCCCCCCGCTTAATACGGGGGACCTCCAGGAAGGCACCCCCGGCAGACCGAAGGAGCCACTCTGGGGCACGGAAGGCGAGGCGGTCCATGAGGTACGAGGGGCCAGGACTGTGAAGGGACTTATACTAATACTAATACCTTGATCAATACTAATACCTTGAACCTGGCTCGGCACGCTATTGGCAACCAGTGCAGAGTCCGAAGCACAGGTGTTATGTGCTCCCGGCAACCTGTCCCCGACAGGAGCTGGATTGCCGCATTCTGCACTAGCTGCAGCCTCCAAACCAGGCACAAGGGCAGCCCCACGTAGAGCGCATTGCAATAGTCCAGCCTCGAGGTGACGAAGGCATGGA
>QEPC01004767.1:0-13174 GCA_003113815.1 Sphenodon punctatus
GGCCAGGAACCATCTAAGCACAACAACCGTGTGAGCCAGGATCTCCCATTCTGCCCCATTATACCCTGGAGGTGCCCTGCTGTCCAACACCAGTTGAATCTGATGCAAGGCAGCTTTCTGCTCGAGAAACTGCTCAAGCATCAGGAAGGTCGAATTCCACCAGGTGGACACATCCTGCACCAGCTGGTGCACTGGGGACCCTTGCTTTGCCTGTTTCGCCCAGAGGAGGTCACTTCCATTCACGCTACGGTTAAAGAAACCGGCCAGCTTCCTTCCCTGCTTGATCAAGGAGCTAAGGGTGCCTGCCCCAATCCCCTTCTCCCCTAAGCCCAGAGCATCCCTGACCACCAGGTGAAAGTTGTGTGTGGAGCAAAGGAAGCTGGTGAAGCCCCCCTCATGGACTGGCCTCAATAAGTTGGCTACGTTTTCCATCACCACACACCCCTTGGTGAAGGGAGCACCTGGCGTGACCCATTCCCTGACCATAGCGGTCAGGGCTGCCTCGATGTACTGAGATGTGTGGGGGCTGTCCATTACTTCTGCCTGAAGCAGGGCCCACCTATACCCTGCTTCAGGACCCCTCCTGCCTCTGCCAAATGCTGCCTCTGGGTCCTACCACCAGTGCACCGTCACTGCCTGGCAGGCATGCTATTCATTCCTACTCGACCACAGGTCTGTAGTGAAGTGGATGGTGGTACCACCAGCCCTTGCCATATGCTTCCTCACCCACTCCTTTAAAGCCTGGTACAGGCTGGCACCACCTGCTGACTCGGGGTTTTGCGCAAAGGCAGCATAAACTGGGGGGCCAGGAACTGAATCAGGTGCATAAACCCCATGTCCCTGACCACCGAGAAGGGCTGACCATCCAGCGCTATGATATCCCCCAACTTGTGCGTGGATCTAGTTGAAAGCCACGCTGCCCTCCACGTCCTTCAGCTACCGATGGACTTGGCAGCTGCCCACACCCCAGCTCCTCCATGGTGCACTGACACTGCTGCTGCTGCTGCTGCTCCTGTTGCTGCTCCCCCTAGCAGCGATGCCACTCTTGTTGCTAGAGGCAGCTGTTAGAGTTAGAGCAGGATGCATTCCCACTGATAGAGGCAGATGACTGGCCGCTGCAGTCGGGAATCCGCTGGTGTCCACTGCCCCTGCCTGTCCACTTCACAGCACAGCACTGTGGCATCCCTTGAGGTGCCTCGCCATGGCAGTTGTGCCAAGGTTGGTGAGCACCTGCCCATGTTTCACCACCTTCTGGCACAAAGTGCACCTCCCTGGGATCATCCGCCCGCACCAACTTAAAATGCACCCAGATGGAGGATTTTTTTGCCCCCTCCTTCCTTCTGGCCTGCAGTGGTTGAAGCACTACTGACAGCGCTGCTGGGAAGGGAAGAACATGGTGGCGACACTGCTGGGAAACTCTGAAGCCTGACTGCCAAAATCAGGTCTGTGAAGTTTTGGGTGTGGTGATAGACTTGGACTGCTGCTGATGCCTGCTACTACTCTGGTGGCACAGCCCATGCCACCTCTACCATGTGCCATGTGCCCCATTGCCCACCTTATGGGCAGCAGACCGGCCTCTCCTGCTTCTCTTCTCCATTTCTCCCACCCAAAGAATGCAGAGAAAGATTTTATATTTTTATTATTTATTTATTCAAATTTGTAATCTATTATATATATATCTACACTAACTCTAACTGCTATTAACTATTCTAAAACCTATGGAACTAAATGGAATATTATCTAATATCTACAAAGTCCTAGTCCTACATACACACTATAAAATATTAAAACTGAATCACTACACACTATATCTATCTCTATAACTAAGCTAACTCCTACACCTATCTATCTATACTAACTATCTAATAGGGATGGGAGAACGTGGTTCGGAAGTTCGGACCGAACTCGAATAGTTCGGTCGACCGAACCGAACGTTCGAACCGAACTCGAATTCGGAAGTTCAGAGTTCAAACTGAACTCAAACAGTTTGGTCAACCAAACCGAACGTTCTAACCGAACTTGAATTCGAACATTCCGTTCGAATGCGTTTGGTGAGTTCGAAATTTAATTTCCATTGGTTTCAATGGAAAACACATTATTGGCTGTAACCTTTTTGTTTTTTACGCTATGTGGCTGATATTTAGGGTGTCGCTACCTCCAATAGAACTCATTATGTGTACCAAATTTCTACACAATTGGATAAAGGAATCCGATTTTAGAAGCAGTTGAATTATTCTATTTTGCAATATTCTACATATACATTCTTAGCTGTAACTTCTTTACCTCACATCTAATGTAGGTGAAACTTGTTCAGTTTATATCCCTTCCCATAGCAACTAACTTTGCCAAGTTCCAGAAGGATTGGCAAAAGGTCTTGGTGGTATAAGCAATTAACATATAAATGTATATCTGACTATAACATCTTTGTAGTC
Organism: Sphenodon punctatus; assembly: GCA_003113815.1. Classification (NCBI taxonomy): domain Eukaryota; kingdom Metazoa; phylum Chordata; class Lepidosauria; order Sphenodontia; family Sphenodontidae; genus Sphenodon; species Sphenodon punctatus. The sequence continues at coordinate 2,433 of QEPC01004767.1, forward strand.
TAATCAGTGTACATTAAATTTGGCAGGACTATATATTTCACTTTCATGATCATCTCTGCCAAATATCAGAAAGATATTATAAAGGGTCCCAATTTTATATGCCTATACAACAAATGTAGAGAAGGGGCCTATGCCTGGGATTCCCTTATGTCACTGTGGTATAAGATCGGTTTGTGATGCAAATTGGCCAACAGAAGTGTCAACCAAATATCCTCATTCTGTGCTGGGACCATCCCAACATATCTCCCCCACTTGTTTCTGGGAAGTCAGAAGCATCTGTTTAGGAAAGAGTCAATAGAAATTCTCTTATGTCCTCTGTCTCAGTGCTGCAGGATGTGATTGATAGTTGGCCAGCCTGGATGTGTTTAAACTATGTCTCCTGACTGCTGGGATGCTATCTCAGAAGTCCCAGTTATGTTGCTTATGCCCGCCACAGGGCCGCCCCCTATGCCCACCTCGAAACCACTACCAATTGGTCCTGTAAAGCTAGAAGCTTGCAGTAATGTGTTTGGCCATTGAATGTGTCTGTCAGTCTTTGGGGTTGCTCCACATCCTTCCTCCTACAGTCTCTCTCCCCCTGCCATGCAGGGTGCCTGCCTCTGACTGGCACTGAATATGCTGATATTCATCTGAATAATGATCTTCACAGGGACAACATCAATTGCTTATATAATTGGGTCCCTTTATCAAAATCTCCTGTACATTTGCTGAAATGGCAGGAAAGGTATTTGATACATTCCTGTCAAATATCCTGTAAACAGAATGGAATATCAAAATGTAACAGCTGGAAATGTATTTTCAGTTTAATGTCTTATACCCTTGGGACCCTTTATCCACTCTTTCTGAAAATTGGAAAAAATATTAAGCATATGGAGGGATGTAATATGCACAAGTTTCATGAACATTGGATGCAAGATAAAGGAGTTGTAGTCATGAATGTGTATGGAGCTTTTCTTAAATTCACAACATTCAATTGCTTCTGAAATCGGTTTCCTTTAAGTAATCGTTCCGACGTTTGGTAAACTTGCTTCGCCCTATTGGGGGTACAATCTCCCTAAACTTCATCAAAAATTAATAACAAACAAAAATGTTATGGCCAGAAATGTGTTTTTTAGTTTTTTCCTTTTATTTCAAAAACTAAATGTCATTTTCAGTTTCTGATTGCAGAAAACTAAAGACTGAACCGATCTGGATCAAACCGAATACCGATTCTGAACTCAACATTCGACCCAAACCACCAAAAGGCCGAACACTCAAACCGACGAACCGCACCAAACGGGCGAACCGAACGGACGAAACAAACGCCGCCGAAACGAACGGACGAACCTGAACCATGATCTGTTCACCCATCCCTACTATCTAATATCTAATATATATCTATATATACACACACACAGGGATGAGGGAAAGACACAGACAGTTCACAACAAACAACACAGGGAGGGGTACAAAACTGAAATGAAGCCTAAATCAATCTAATCCTACCCTAAATAAATCCAAAATCAGGGGAAGGGAATTAGAGATGGAATATCTACAGGGAGGAGGGAAATATTCAATGGAGGGTAGGGAGAAAGAACACAGGGAGGGGTAAAAAATAAAAATAATGTCTTAATCTATCTAAACTAATTTAAATAAATGAAACTATGGAGGTAAATGTATGGAAATGGTAAAATAGGAGGATGGCAATAGATTGGGTGGAACACAAACTGCTGGGAGAAGGAGAGTTCTGAAAATGCCTGCTGACAGGATCAGTGGCTAGCTCAGAAGGAGTTGGAAGGGTGGAGAGCAATTACTTTTGTTACTTTCTACCGCCTTACGACAAGCCCCAATTGCTCCATGCAGTCTAGCCCGTGACCAATCACAGACTGCGAAACCAGGTGTCTGAGGAAAAGAGGGATGGTGATTGGGCAGGCTGGCTGCTAGTCCAAGTCTCTCCACCCCTGGTGCCAGGAAGTCTGCTCCTCAGCTGCCCCCCCCCCGGGCCTGCCAGCCCTGTTTTTCCTGCCTGAACGCATCCAAATGCGGCCAAATTGTTCGGGGCTTTGGGCGTTTGGTTCGGGTGTTCAGTTTGGTCATCTGATCTGACCGAGTTCGGGCTGAACACCAAACGTCCGAACCATGTTTGCACAACCCTAACCTTTAGAAATGGGAGATTAACGGACTTCTGTAGTGGATGCTAATAGTAACTATTGTTTGGAGTTATGGAAAGACCAAACTGTGGCTTGGGAGGAAAGAGCAGCTCAAATGCAACTCTCATTAAGGGCTGGTCACAGACCCACATTGTCTTAATGGCCTGGCCCTAACGAAGGTCCAGGCACACACACGGACCAAACCTACTGTATGCACACAGTATTCAAGCACAGCATTCCCCAGACAAAGTCCAAACCGCATCACCACCTGCATCCTCCATTGGACTTCTGCTGGGTGCAATTGGAAGGTGGGAACCTTGCTGGGGGCACTCTGTGTGTGCACACTTTGTGTATGCATGTGTGCACATGCACACAGAGACTTTTGATTGAGGCCCTTCTCTCCTGTGTCATTGTACCTGCGTCTCAGCAGTTGCCCTTCAGAATCTCAACAGCCATAGCTGGAGAGCACCTGCTCAGTCTGGGAGATATTCCAGTCTGGGCTAATGCAGGTCCAAATGCCAATTAGGTCTGCTCAGTCCCACTGCAAGGCAAGATCAGTGGAATGGGTGCTTGTGCTCACATCATCCCCACGAAGTACCTGATCGGGGAGCTGGAGGAGCACCCTCACTTGGCCCCAGTGAATAGCTGGGGGGCATGGAATAGCATGATCACTTCAGCCCCACTGAACAGCTGATCATGGGGCTTGGGATCATCCAGTCCCCCTGATCAGGTGTCCAGCAGGGCCAGGGAAGGCACACTCATCCAGGTCCCCATATCAGCTGTTCAGCAGGGCCAGGGTAGATGTGCTCATCCAGACTTCCTAATCAACTGTTTGGTACGCTCACAAAGTGCACTAATCAGCTTATCGGGGAGCCCTTGCCCCCCTCGCAGGTCAGCTGTTTGCTGATGGGGTGGTGGTGGTGTTCCTGAGGGAAGCTCCAACTGGCCTTTCAAAGTGACAGAGCCGGCCCAGCAGTAGTAGGGCAATTTATTGGGAGAGTTTTACAGCAATTTCTTTTGCACTTAAACAGCAATTTCCACCATTTCCTCGCTGGAACTTAGATGGGACTTTTTTGTCTCCATGGTTGTGGGGGTGCACGCGGGGTGTACAGGGGGCTTGGGATTGGCCTTGTAGTAGCTCTATTCTTCTTATGACTGAACTGAATAGTACTTCCGTGTATTCTGACCAATTTTCAAAGTTTTGAATAGTCGATCCAAGTACTCGGAAGCAATTTGGTGTTATTGCTGAAGCTTTGGACTTCAGAGACCAAAGCAAAGAACATTGGAAAACTTTGGAAACTTTGGAAAACTTCAAAAAACTTCAGCACCACCTTGGCACCTCAGCAGGTGTTGCCATGTGCATCAGCTGAAGCTATTTAATTGCCTTGCCAATCAGGGAGTGCACAATGTGCACAACAACACATCCACACCCATCCTCCCTCCCCCTTAATTGCCTAGCCAATCAAGGTGTAAAACAAAACTCTGNGGGATCCAGTTGTCCTCTGCAAACTGGCCCAAATCTTCTGTTCTCTCTCTCTCTTCCCTTCCCCTCTGATAAAAAGGAGAGGGGGGGAGCTCCTGAGGCTCCCATCAGGATTGCCAGGATGGCTGGAACATATGCCCTGAAGTATCCTAAGAGCCATTCTGACCAGCTGGGCTCCTCCATAGGAACCCAGCCTGGGAGCCCTGGCACCTTCCTGGGAGCCCTGGCAGGGGTGTTGGGGGGTGATGTACTCCTGGTGTATGAATAGACCTCACCGACTAGCCCCTTCAGTTCAGGAACAGCCACTGCAAGCAGGGAGGCAAGTGGGAGCTGTAACTTGATGAGAGGACACAACTCAAGGAAGAATTGTTAAAGGTAAGGAACTTACCTTTATTCTTCATTATCCTCTCACCAAGTCTCATTATGAGTAGACTAGAAAGCAACACCATGGAGGCAGGGATGCAGTCAAAACCCAGAACCAATAAAAAATACAGCCAGGCCAAACCTGGCCTCAGCTTTCAAAGCTAGATCTACAGCATAGAACTTCATATGGTGGCTTGACAGGACTCTTCTAGAGACATGTGCCTGAGAGCAGCCAGTGATTTAGTCCAGGCAGAATCACCCCCACCCCACCCCTGGGGGATTGGGGAGACCTGTAGCATTTTATGTGTGGACAAGGCATGCCCTAATGCAACAGGGAAGGGACTGTGTAGATGACATGGAATCCCTATAATCTGGACTGGAACAAACAAGGCATACATGCTCCTAAAAGCTTTGGTACAGTAAGTGTAGTAGAGCAGGGCTTTACAAACATCTAGCTGGAGGAGCACCTCCTCCCTCCTGTAGGAGTGAGATAGAGGAAAGAAGGTGTTAGGATAATAGTCTGATTTTGCACAGGAAACTCAGACGCCACTTTTGACAGGAATGCCAGGGTTGGCAAAAGTACTACCTTCCCATTGTGAAACCAAATACCTTCCCATTGTGAAACCCGGAAGTTCACCGGAAGGCCTAGTAGCGCTGAAGCCGGCAGCCACAGCCAGCGCTGAAGCCACCAGAGTTGGACCGCCGCCGCCCAGAGCGCAAGGTAGGTGATTCCTGGGTGGGGAGGTAGGGTGATGCCTGGGGTGGGGGGGTGTTAAACCACCACCCCTTCCCAGGGATCACCCTAGTAACTGCTGGTGCAGACTTCTGGTCGCCGGTGGTGGCCCGGAGCCCGTACTAGCAGGGACTTTGGGGGGGAATTATTTTTTTTAATGCCAGGCTGAGCAGGATGAGTGGGGGGTCTCCCCCCCCTCCAACTGCACAGCCTGGGAGGGGAGAGGGGGGAAGTTTTTTGTGGTTTTTTCCATTGATTTCAATGGGGACAGTTCCCCATTGAAATCAATGGAACAAATCCAGTACCGGTAAACTGGTACACAAATCTGGAAATCCGTTTTTTAAAAATCTGGTAACCGGTAAATCCGGTACCCGGTAATTGCCCTGATGTCCGTACTTTAGTTGAGGTAGCAGTAGTTAGATGGAATTAGATGTAGGCTAAGTGTTTGTTATAGTTGGGTAGGATAATTTATTACAGGACCTTCCCTCTGGACCTTGTTGTGGTTGTGCGAGCTTATTTCCCTCTGTCCTGTACAGTCTCAAAAAACTCTTCATGGCATCATCCTTAACAGAGGGAAAACCAAAGCCAGTCCGAACTGGGTCCCCCTTGTCCTCCCCCCAGCCCAGACTAGAGACCCATCATCTGCAGTGGGCGCTCTCTTGGATATGATACCTAGTAATGTTCCTATTCCTGCCCTCTTTATCAGTCACCTCACCATGGGGCACCACCAGGCTAGGAGCAGCCAGCCAAGACTGAACTGATGATAATGCAGCTTCCAATGCCACTCTGGACAGGCAGAGGCAGTGAGTGATCTGATTTTATTTTTCTCTCCCTCCCTTCACTGAAATGGGGCACCAGAGCCAAAGTGACACACTTTTGAAATAAGCACTATAGGAAACAAAGCTGGAGAAGAAAACAAGTAGTTACTCAAAGATCCAGAGAAAAAAAAGATAATTCTCTTCAGTTCAGCTTGGGACTCCTGCCCCTCTCCAAACTTTTCTGCCTTCCTGCACTCCATACAATTCCATAGTGTTTGGCTAAAGAAAAGAAAGCCCTCTCCCAGCATGGCTTGTCTCCATTGGTATCTCTCCCTCCTTCACTGTCATTTCTGATGATGACAACAGACCTGCTGGCTGCCCCCACTCCCAAAGCAACACCATGTTTTGTTTCTTCCAAGTTCCCTCCAATCAAAGTAACTTTCTACAGCCCAAGCAGAATCCAGCAGGATGCAAACTTGCTAGAGAGACTAGAGAATGTGTTCGACATCATCACCACCACAAGCATCACTGTGTTAAGTGTGCGCACACTCACGCAGTGCCACACGCTCTCCCCCCACCTACCTCACCCCCAATTTGATGATCAATCTGCATTTAGGACAGTCCTCCTCATGAAGAATGAAGATCTTCAGTGTCCACTGTACTTCTGTGAGCACTGAACTGGGGTATTCCAGGTCTTGTGTCGAGACTGGAGGAGGACAGTAGCAACAAAAACAACAGGGAAGCAACAAGACACTCCTGCATAAAAAAATAATATTTTCAGGGTTTTTTTGAATTGCTAAAAAAACTAGATCAGCTACATGGTGGGAAAAAGTGCATCTTTTTAAAGTCTTTCTTGGAATGTCAGTGTAACTGGTGAAACAGCTCTTATAAGAACCATGAACTTTGTTTCCCAGTCAGACTAAGTAAACTAGATGTTTTTCAGAATGCTTTCTGTCCTTCTCTCAATAAATGGACTCGAACACTCACGTACAGTGAAAGGAAATGTCTGGAAAAATTGCTATGCCAAAATGAACCCATGCCTCGACGATGCATAAAACCATGGATTAACCTGTTCTATTTTTGAATCACTTTCTGAAGCCTGCTAATTCCCANGTAGACTAGAAAGCAACACCATGGAGGCAGGGATGCAGTCAAAACCCAGAACCAATAAAAAATACAGCCAGGCCAAACCTGGCCTCAGCTTTCAAAGCTAGATCTACAGCATAGAACTTCATATGGTGGCTTGACAGGACTCTTCTAGAGACATGTGCCTGAGAGCAGCCAGTGATTTAGTCCAGGCAGAATCACCCCCACCCCACCCCTGGGGGATTGGGGAGACCTGTAGCATTTTATGTGTGGACAAGGCATGCCCTAATGCAACAGGGAAGGGACTGTGTAGATGACATGGAATCCCTATAATCTGGACTGGAACAAACAAGGCATACATGCTCCTAAAAGCTTTGGTACAGTAAGTGTAGTAGAGCAGGGCTTTACAAACATCTAGCTGGAGGAGCACCTCCTCCCTCCTGTAGGAGTGAGATAGAGGAAAGAAGGTGTTAGGATAATAGTCTGATTTTGCACAGGAAACTCAGACGCCACTTTTGACAGGAATGCCAGGGTTGGCAAAAGTACTACCTTCCCATTGTGAAACCAAATACCTTCCCATTGTGAAACCCGGAAGTTCACCGGAAGGCCTAGTAGCGCTGAAGCCGGCAGCCACAGCCAGCGCTGAAGCCACCAGAGTTGGACCGCCGCCGCCCAGAGCGCAAGGTAGGTGATTCCTGGGTGGGGAGGTAGGGTGATGCCTGGGGTGGGGGGGTGTTAAACCACCACCCCTTCCCAGGGATCACCCTAGTAACTGCTGGTGCAGACTTCTGGTCGCCGGTGGTGGCCCGGAGCCCGTACTAGCAGGGACTTTGGGGGGGAATTATTTTTTTTAATGCCAGGCTGAGCAGGATGAGTGGGGGGTCTCCCCCCCCTCCAACTGCACAGCCTGGGAGGGGAAGGGGGGGAAGTTTTTTGTGGTTTTTTCCATTGATTTCAATGGGGACAGTTCCCCATTGAAATCAATGGAACAAATCCAGTACCGGTAAACTGGTACACAAATCTGGAAATCCGTTTTTTAAAAATCTGGTAACCGGTAAATCCGGTACCCGGTAATTGCCCTGATGTCCGTACTTTAGTTGAGGTAGCAGTAGTTAGATGGAATTAGATGTAGGCTAAGTGTTTGTTATAGTTGGGTAGGATAATTTATTACAGGACCTTCCCTCTGGACCTTGTTGTGGTTGTGCGAGCTTATTTCCCTCTGTCCTGTACAGTCTCAAAAAACTCTTCATGGCATCATCCTTAACAGAGGGAAAACCAAAGCCAGTCCGAACTGGGTCCCCCTTGTCCTCCCCCCAGCCCAGACTAGAGACCCATCATCTGCAGTGGGCGCTCTCTTGGATATGATACCTAGTAATGTTCCTATTCCTGCCCTCTTTATCAGTCACCTCACCATGGGGCACCACCAGGCTAGGAGCAGCCAGCCAAGACTGAACTGATGATAATGCAGCTTCCAATGCCACTCTGGACAGGCAGAGGCAGTGAGTGATCTGATTTTATTTTTCTCTCCCTCCCTTCACTGAAATGGGGCACCAGAGCCAAAGTGACACACTTTTGAAATAAGCACTATAGGAAACAAAGCTGGAGAAGAAAACAAGTAGTTACTCAAAGATCCAGAGAAAAAAAAGATAATTCTCTTCAGTTCAGCTTGGGACTCCTGCCCCTCTCCAAACTTTTCTGCCTTCCTGCACTCCATACAATTCCATAGTGTTTGGCTAAAGAAAAGAAAGCCCTCTCCCAGCATGGCTTGTCTCCATTGGTATCTCTCCCTCCTTCACTGTCATTTCTGATGATGACAACAGACCTGCTGGCTGCCCCCACTCCCAAAGCAACACCATGTTTTGTTTCTTCCAAGTTCCCTCCAATCAAAGTAACTTTCTACAGCCCAAGCAGAATCCAGCAGGATGCAAACTTGCTAGAGAGACTAGAGAATGTGTTCGACATCATCACCACCACAAGCATCACTGTGTTAAGTGTGCGCACACTCACGCAGTGCCACACGCTCTCCCCCCACCTACCTCACCCTCAATTTGATGATCAATCTGCATTTAGGACAGTCCTCCTCATGAAGAATGAAGATCTTCAGTGTCCACTGTACTTCTGTGAGCACTGAACTGGGGTATTCCAGGTCTTGTGTCGAGACTGGAGGAGGACAGTAGCAACAAAAACAACAGGGAAGCAACAAGACACTCCTGCATAAAAAAATAATATTTTCAGGGGTTTTTTGAATTGCTAAAAAAACTAGATCAGCTACATGGTGGGAAAAAGTGCATCTTTTTAAAGTCTTTCTTGGAATGTCAGTGTAACTGGTGAAACAGCTCTTATAAGAACCATGAACTTTGTTTCCCAGTCAGACTAAGTAAACTAGATGTTTTTCAGAATGCTTTCTGTCCTTCACTCAATAAATGGACTCGATCACTCACGTACAGTGAAAGGAAATGTCTGGAAAAATTGCTATGCCAAAATGAACCCATGCCTCGACGATGCATAAAACCATGGATTAACCTGTTCTATTTTTGAATCACTTTCTGAAGCCTGCTAATTCCCACTTCTGGCTGAAAGTATCTATTTTCTGGTCTTTCGATCAAATCAGAGTACAGTACCTTGTAGTTGGGAAAGGATCATATGAAATATGCGAGTTCAGCTTTCATGTCTCTCATCAGATCAAAACCTCTGGTGCAACCCACATCATTCCCACTGCTGTAGATTACAATTCCAAAAGGAGCTGGAACAGATCTTCTTCTCCTAATCTCTTCCAATTTGGGAAGAATTTCATACCATCTCATTCCTCCTTTTCCAAGCCAGTAGATTTTATACATTTGGTGGTCAGAGGAAAAGTCAAGCCTCTCTTCCCTGACAAACTGCTGAAATCATCTAACATACAAATCTCCAATAATCCAAATTACTTTCTCCAAACTTTCTGTAGTGAGGATGACGTAATTTGATTCACAATGAGTTCACCACAACAGTTTGCAATTCGCACTCAGATAGACATAGGTATCCTTCAAATCCGAGGTACTGTAGAGAAATAGTACAGAATCAGAGACGTTACTTACTACTACTACTGTTAATTATTCTTTATTATGAAGGGCCAGTTTGAGAAACACAATTATTCCCTCCCCTCCCCACCCGTATGCAATCAATACATGCACTATGGCCCCCAGTAAGTATGGCGCACAAGCTCAGTGTTCCCTATGCCACAGACTCAGGACTATGCCTGGCCCTGGTAGTTGGCAATGGCATCCAAAAGAAACCAGTTGTGGCAAACACCCACTCCCAGACACAACCATCAACCCAGCATTGCTGCATGCATGCCCCCCCCCATACATTCTCTAAAGATGCAAGATCAATCTGGGGGAGACTTAGGGGTTCTGAGGTGGGTGAGTGAGCTGGAGAGAACATGGACCTCCTTGCACTGTCAACAGCGGGAACACAAGATAGTGTCCAGACATTCCCTCACACAAAAGAAAGCCTCCATGTGTGCCCAGCTCACCAAGGCAAGGCAAGCCCCCTCCCCACACACCATATACTATGAAAAAATCTGGAAAGTATACCCCAAGCACCCTACCTGGACACATCCTCTAGCTACTCAGGTTCATAGTCTGGGGGTGCTTCTCAATTCACAGCTCTGCCTGGATTCCCAAGTGGTAGCTGTGGTGAGGAACACCTTTCGCCAGTTATATCTGGTGTGATGTCTACGGCCATATGTTTCAGACTCTGACCTGACCACAATCATCCATATTTTTATCACCTCTAGCCTTGACTATTGAAACACACTCTCCATGGGGCTACCCTTGGGGATGGCCCAGAGACTGCAGCTGGTGAAGAATGCAGCTGCCCATCTCCTCATGGGGACAGGTCAACATGAGCATATTACACCAGTGCTCTGTTCTCTGTCCTGGCTGCCTATTGTCTTCTGGGCCCAATTCAAGATGTTGTTATTGACCTATAAAACCCTAAACAGCCTGGGCCCTGGCTACCTATGTGACGTCCTCATATCCTGGGCCATGGTGCAGCCCTTGTGATTGGCTGGGGATACCCAACTTGAGGACTCCCGGGTTTCCCGGGTGATGATGGGTGATTTCAGACGTTATTTTTTCAGCATTCACCAGAGTCAACCTCAGTCAAATGCGGGCCGGGGTGAATCTAACCACGCTTCGTGAGATCAGGGC
>QEPC01004767.1:20276-31011 GCA_003113815.1 Sphenodon punctatus
TTTTTTTTTAAATTATGAGAAAAACCTCTCATTTTAAATACTAAATTAAAAAACCAAAAATCTTTAAAATGTTGACACATCCACTGCTCATATTACTCACCTGCAACATATTATTTTAAAAGCAGCTGCTTGTGTCACCAGGATCCCAAAAGCCTCTGTCAAAGAAACAATATCCTTTTCCTCTTCCATTATTGCCTGCATTAGTACAAGCCCGTCATTCACCACAGAGAGAAAACACCTCACTGCAGTTACAAATGTAGTCAGCTCCTTAAAGTCCATTGTTAAAAACAACTATAACAATGTATCCTACCACGGTTGTTAAGTAGAATTTATGTATTTTATTTTTAAACACTTTCTACACCGCTCCTCCAGCCACAGGCAGCTTGGGGCGGCTTACAAACAGTAATCATCCCCCCCAAAAAAGCAGGGGGGGGGACCACGGCTTGAAAGAGACCAAGCAGAGGAACTTCTACAGGTGCCCCTGATGACAGTTGGGCTCCTTGCGCTGAGCTGATCAACTCACAATGACATCAAAAGGACAGTGCTCAAGACAATTACACAGCACAGCACTATGGGATAGAACCCAGCCCTTGGAGGACACTTGAAAAAAACACGTATCACCAGAATTCTGAAACGCTGACCTCATTAGAACATCAAATGAGGTACAAAGGCAAGTTTTAAAAAACCCACCAGAATTTACTAGGGATGGGTGAACAGAACGCGGTTCGGATGTTCGGTTTGAAATCCGAGTTCGGGTTCGATGGTTTGGTTCATCCGAGTTCGGTTTGGCCGAACTTGACAGAACATTCAAAAATAACGAAACCGAAACCGAAATAGAAACTGAAACGAAATCGAAACCGAAGCCTAATTTTTGGCCTTGGAAAGATGTTTTTCCTGCCCCCGAACTCATCCAAACTCATCCAAACACAACCGAACTGTTCGCTCATTCAAGAGTTCAGTTCAGTCGTTCTGTTCGGACGTCCGAACAGACCGAGTTTGGTCTGAACTCCGAACAGCGTTTGTCCATCCCTAGAATTTACTACCACACAACAATTCACCTCGTGTAAAAGCAGTGTATGTTTCTGTTAATGCAGCTTAACATTGCGTTAACCTTTTTAGCACCTGCATCACACTGCTGACTCATGTTCAGCTTGTGATCAACTACAACCCCAAGATCCTTTTCACATGTACTGCTGGCAAGCCAGGAGCCACCCATCCTATACTTGTACATTTGATTTTTCTTACCTAAATGCAGAACTTTATATTTATCTCTGTTGAATTTCATTTTGTTAGTTTTGGCCCTGCTTTCCATTCTGTCAAGATCATTTAGAATCTTTTTTCTCTCTTCTAAGGCGTTAACTTTCCCTCTCAGTTTAGTGTCATCTGCAAATTTGATAAGCATCCCCTCTACTCCTTCATCAAAGTCATGAATAAAGATGTTGAACAGTACAGGGCCCAGGACTGAGTCCTCAAGCACTCCGCACTCAGTACCGNCTGACTCATGTTCAGCTTGTGATCAACTACAACCCCAAGATCCTTTTCACATGTACTGCTGGCAAGCCAGGAGCCACCCATCCTATACTTGTACATTTGATTTTTCTTACCTAAATGCAGAACTTTATATTTATCTCTGTTGAATTTCATTTTGTTAGTTTTGGCCCTGCTTTCCATTCTGTCAAGATCATTTAGAATCTTTTTTCTCTCTTCTAAGGCGTTAACTTTCCCTCTCAGTTTAGTGTCATCTGCAAATTTGATAAGCATCCCCTCTACTCCTTCATCAAAGTCATGAATAAAGATGTTGAACAGTACAGGGCCCAGGACTGAGTCCTCAAGCACTCCGCACTCAGTACCACCCTCCGGATTGATGAGGAACAATTATGAGCACTCTTTGGGTATGGTTCTTCAACCATCTGTAAATCCACTTAACGGGAGTATCATCTAGCCCATATTAACCAGCTTATCAAGGAGGATATGGGGGACCTTTCTCAAATGCTTTACTGAAATCAAGATATACTTCATCCACGGCATACTCATTATTTCACTAAACTAGTAACTCAATCAAAAAAGGAAATAAGACTAGTCTGGCATGACTTGTTCTTGACAAACCCATGCTGGCTCTTATTAATCACAGCATTGGTTAGTGCATAAAGATTGACTGCTTTATAGTCAGATCTAGAATCTTTAGGGTTTTGATGTAAGGCTGACTGGTCTATAGTTTCCCAGTTCCTGCTTTCCTCCCCTTTTTGAAGCTGGGGACAACTTTTGCCCATCTCCAGTCTTTCGGCATCCTACCCATTCTCAAAGAGTTCTCAAAGATTATAGCCAGAAGATCGAAGAATATATCTGCAAGTTCCTTCAGTACCCTAGGATGTAATTTGTCTGGCCCCATGGACTTGAACTCATTTAAAGTAGCTAGTTGTACTCTTAACTTCTCTTTACCTATCCTGAGCTGCAATTCCTTTCCCTTCCCTTCATCATTAGTGCTATTAAACCTTTTAGGGTACCTGGCCAATCGAGCATGCCCTCAAATCTGGAGTGCTCAACTCTCCCTGGACAGATTTAGGTACCAAGTGGCACCCTAACATAACCCAAAAGGCTACCTGAGTCCCCGGGCTCTGAGCTCAGTCATGTCACTGGCTGGGCTGCTGCTCCCTGCATTCCTGATTACTGCTTCTTTCCTGGCCCAAGTGCTGCTCAGCTGAGCACTTCCCTGCTTGGCTTTTTCTGAGCTGGGTAGGTGGGCGAGGAGAGCTCTTTCCACTTACATGCATCCGCCTGGCCTAATGGGTCCCCTGTTCTCAGGGGGGCCAAAGTGGAGATCGTCTGCTCTCCTGATATGGGGAGTGGTACCATTTAAGTGAGTGGTATCAGGTTCTCATATCAGGTACTACTCAAATGGTGAGCTTAATGAGGTGAGTGAGCCACGGGTGCTGGGATTGGTGTCCTTGGGAATCCCAGTGCACACCAGGACACCCTAGTAATACCCGCATTTTGAGGCACTGGGTGCCCAACGGTGGGCCAGGTACCCTATTGGGTGCCTGCTGGGGGTTCCCGAAAATGCAGGTAAGGGTATTACCTGCAGGTAATCATCGTGCACATATACATAATATATATGCAGTATGAAAGTATGAAGAAAACTGAAATGCCAGGAAGCTATTGTTGTTTAAAAAGTGATATTCTTAATAGGGACATCTGTCAGCAGAGAAAGGAAAAACATGCTAAACAAATTCTCGAACACTCCCAATGTGATCAGAGAGAGAGCCAAATGCAAAATTGGATGTGTTCAACTTTTGTGAGCCCCAAAATGTCTCCTAATTTTGTCCTCCACTGATTTTAAGTATGTCCTAAGTCCATAGGTTGGGGGGCGGAAGGAAGTGAAATTTCCTTTGTCGAAAGGAATACTTGTATGCTTAAGCAGGGTTCCCTTCATTTTCATGAGTCCCCATTCTATCTACAGGAAGTTAAACAGCACAGCAGGTTAAAACACAAACCAGTCTGATTGCTTTTGTTGCAGTGGATAATTACTGTGCACTTAAAAAAAAAAAAGAGCCACTCCAACAAAATCCTGTGTAACAAGCAATGAAGTTGTGCTGAAACAGGTATACTAGAGAAAATTGCTAATTGAAAATGGTAGCTTTAGAAACTAACATTGTATATAGAATAGTCCCCATAGTAACCACCAACCAATTCAGGTAAGGGTTGAACTGCTATTGAAAAAAAAATATAATGCCTTGAAATCCATGGAAATGTACATGCAAGGATGTCAGTAACTACAGAAGGAAACTGATTATTTTTTGAAGGTAATTTGAGTGATTGCTGACATGCTTTTTTTTCAGGCTCTGCAAAGCAGGACCCATCATGGGTTCTTGAAAACAACAATAAAGTTGCAGCTATGGAAAATTAAGATAATGATGCATTTTCCAACAGACCGAATGATCTGTGTTTAACAGAACATCATTATATATTTTCACATTTCACCAGAGCAAGTGTTGATTGACATTTCCAACTGGGTAGACTTAAATACAAGCTTATCAACTGACAAATAGCGAGTGATTCCTGTTGATAAAAATAATTATGTCACATTATCCACACTAGGCTCCTCTTTGAGAGGAAGGTGATTTATCTCGGATATAATATGATAAGAACATTTCTGAATGCAAATAGATTTCCTTGGGATGACTGTATTAAGCATGAAAATAGATTTCTTCAAGATGATGCTTTTAGCTTGTATATTAAGTTTCCCTTTCATGGTAAAAAAGGAAAATAATGAAGGGGGAAAGAAATGATATTGAGTCTTTACCGTAAACTACCTAAGTGGAAATCAACATTCAAATAGTGGACAAGCTTTTTACAAAGAGACGGAGATAGCTGATTGAATGTCATTTTGTGTGTATTATACTAACTGAGTTCTATCTCTTCCATCTGAATGATTCCCAGCTTGGTTGAAGAAGATTGGTCACTGATTTTGAATGCTACAACACATACTTTTTAGTCTGGTCTTATTTAAAGACTGTCAAAAAATCACCTTACCTGAAAGTATATTTTCTCTCCCCTGCCTTATAATAACATTTCCTTTCACAAGCTGATTTCAGCCAAACTTGGTAAAAAGTCAGAAGGCCAAAGAGTAAGCAGGGTCCAGATATCTTTGAAAAGTAGGTTTACCAGGAGGGGAGACAGGGACTCTTTTGTAGTGGAAAAATGTCCCATTGACTTGCAATGAGAACTGTCCCACCTCCCACAGTGTTAATAAACCAGGTTTCATTGCTTGCTTGATGGGACTGCATAGGCCCTTTTTACATGGGCCGCAGCACGCGGGGCATGTGCATATCGATGTGCGCCATGGTTATGTGCAGTGGGTGGGAGAAGGGAGTAGATGGGTGCACACCCATCTACACTCACCTCTACTCATCTACACACACAAAGCAAGAGCTGTTTTTGCCGATTGCTCCACGCATGGGGGATGGGTGGAGGTGGGTGTGCATGCATGTGCATGGGAGCATGCACGCACGTACACCTACCCACACCCACCCACCATGGGATTTACACGAGACTCGCCTATGCATGAACACCCAGATTTCTAGGTGTTCATGCATGGGTGATGCCCATGTAAAAAGGGCCTTACTTTGTTAGTATATTGCCTTTGTGTCTCATACTCAAAGCTACAGTAATTGTATCTAATATTTAGAGCTACAGAACCTTACTGACTTGGGTGTAAGTGTGCTTAGATTGGATTCAGCTCACATTTAATCAAACTATGTGAATATTTGTCATATTCTGTGCTGTGTAGTTTATTAATTTTCTGTGAGAGCTTGCTTTTCAAGTAGAAATCATCTCAGACTTAAAAAAGGTGACATGTGCAAGTGACCATAACAGTATGGTAGCCCTTATGTGTCAAGTGAAGTCTTGCAAGTCTGTGTCCCCTTTTTAAAAAAAGAACAGGTGATATTGTCCATCTTCTTTTGATCATTATTAGTGAGGGAACAGAGTAGAAATGGATATCTGATTTATTACCTGCAGGTGATGCCCACAATTTGGGATACTATGTCAGGCGCCAAATGGATAACGTGTCTACCAATCAGGTACTTTATTACCCAAGAAATCAAGAATTATTGTTACCAATTTACCAATTACTGATCAATAAACTGGTATATTGGTGTAGAGATGGGAATTGTGATGAAATTACCAGTTGGAGGAGAAGTCTGAGTGAAACTTCAGAACTTTTAATGAAAAGGGAGGTATCCATGAGGTCATATCTATTCCTACAGGGAAAACAAAAAACTCTGTGAAGGGTATGAGTGAGGTTCTTCCTCAACTTTCCTTTCCCAAACTAGAAGAAGAAAGGAAATGCATAAGCAAAGGTCCAACTGCTGCTCTCTCACTTAATCAACACGGGGTAAAGAGACAGACCGCAACTCCGGGGGTGGCAACGCTAAGCCACTTCAACCCCAGCATTGGCTGGTCCATCTGAAGTTGGCCCACCAGATGTGGGAGCAGAGCAGGCCGAGCCTGCGCCAGGGCAGCGCTACCAGTGGAGTGGGTCAGCCAAATCAGGGGCACCAGCCTGGAGTGTAGCTGCTGTCCCTCTGCTTTGTGGACCGATGCTGCAGCTCCACTCCCAGCCGGCGATTACCCCAGCAACACCACAGAGTTGCGGGGACCAGCATCGGGCGATCTGCCCACAACTTTATGGGGGGTGTGTGTGGGGAGGGGGGGGGTGCCACACAGATAGATTGTGGCCAGTGGAATCCATTGTGTCTGTCTAAAGTGGACCCAAGGTGGGGCTGGGAGAGGGAAGATGTGAGTGTGCACCCCCAGAGCGGCTCTGGAGGTGGGCTGCCCTCGTGGCCATCTAAAACACTCAATGTCTCATGATGCTGCATTGTCTTATCCTAGCATGGCCCATCTCAAGATACAGACATTCTCAGACAACCTTGTCTAGAGCCCTTCTCAGGCCAAAGGTCTGGGCAAGCCCAACCACATTGGGCTGGGAGTACAAAGCAGTGGAGTTCTTGTGAATCCAGGCATGATTATCTGCAGGTGGTTCCTCCCTACACAGAGAACTGTGACATGGTGATGCTCCATGGAGGTCAGGCTACTGTTGTGTTTTCTATTCTAGTTCAATAACATTTCTGTAAAATGATCTTATAATTGTAACTATATTTATTAACACTATGGTCTATTTACAAGGATTAGCTAACAGCTGAAGGCATCTATTCTTGAGCTGTGACTCGCATTACTGGCCTCACATATTCCTAATTACTGATTTAACCCACCATTCCAAGTTCCACATACAGCCCCAACAAAAATATTTTCATGAGATTTCCTTTCCTAAAGGTATAATTCACCACAACCACATCAAAAAAGGGTAGGGGAATCCCTTGCCCCACCTCTTTCTCCAATGCAACTTTGCCCCCTGGAAATTGTGTGACATCCTGGTACTCTGGAAAGGATAGAGCTATGTCAGAAAAGGGGACAAGGCAAAGGCATTTCCCATTCCCCCCTTTTTTGTGACCCTGTCCTTTTCAGAGTGACATGTCACAGTTGAGGATCCCAACCAAAGTGGCTTGATCTGGGAATGTAGTCATGTTACAAAGGTAGCTCTACTTAAGGTAGTTAGATTGTTGGGGTTTTGTGACACAGCAGTCACAAGGCCATATTGGGTACGGAATGTACATTTTGTTTATGTTTTCTGTTTAACTCAAAATGAAGTTTTGTCATTTCATTTAAGTTAAGCAGAAAACATTAACAGAATTTAAAAAAACAACATTTCATTAAGAAATGTTGTTTATATTTTGCCTGACAGTGCCTGCAGTGAGGCTGTCTCAGGCAAAACAAACAATGTATCAATTCAAGCCAGGGAAGGAGCGGAGAAGGGAGGGAATGGGGACAGCATTACTAGCATCTCCACTGGCCATTTGGGGTTGCTTAAACATCATGCAGCACTTGACACACAAAGAGAAAATTCCTGTGATACAGCTGTTCTGTGATGGCAGAAATTAGAGTAGCCAACCAGGGGCATGGGGGTGGAAGGGGGTGGGGTGAGAGGGATGCACTGTGAAAGCCATATAGGACGAGGCTCTGGTTCTTCAGAATTATTCCCCCTTTGTTTCCAAATCATTAAATCTCCTGTCTCTGTATGATCCTACTAAATCTCTTTTAAGTGACCACCATCAATTAGAGAAGTGACTGGCAGGCGTAAGAGAGAGAATGAATGTGACAAACAGTGGGTGGGCAAAAGAGCCACAGCCCTTATTCCTCCCTTCCAGTGCTCCTCTGCTGCCCTCCTGTGGGCATTACATTGCACTGCATTCTCCCATTCCTTAACAAAGGCACGCAAGTGAATGTCCACTGAAATGAAGGGGAAATGAATTTTTAAACATAAACAAAATAAAAACAAAACAAAAAATTAAATTAAAAAAATTCAAACATAAACAAAACAAAAATGTTCTCCTTTGCATATCCCTAATATCGCGTCAAACACAAGGTCCAAATCAAAGATGTAAAAAACATTTTTAAAAAGAAGCCTATCATGAAAGCAAAACTTTTAAGTAGCGAAACCAGCCAATGGTCTTCCAAAAAGTAAAAAGAGCTGGTGTCAGCAATAAAGACTTTGTACAGTCTCTCATATTGTTCGCACGTACAACTTAGGCTCAATGCACACACACTTTGTCTTGGTCTCTCAGCACCAATTTTCTTCCTCTGCAGTTTGGGGGGCAAAACTGAAGCTGGGGACAGCGCTATATAAATGTTTATTAAGAATTTTAAGTTGGGTACCTATTGAAATTAATAAAATGGAATGCCCATCAGAAGGATTGGAGGCAAAAGGAATGCCGATTTGGAAATTCTATTGTCATTTGCAGATCCCATTAAGTGGCTGTGAAAAGAATACAATGGAGGTGCAGCACAGAGCTGAGGGAGTAAGAGGGTGTGGCAATAATGAGTAAGGCACAAGAGAGAGTGGCTAGAATGGGTAGAATGACAGAAATGAAAAGAGATAGGGTCCCACAGCAAGGAACTGGTGGAATAACAGGACTGCAAGGATTAAATGAGTAGGACTAATTATTCTTGAGTATTTCTGAATAGTCGAGGAATGGGCTTGAGTTTGGAGAGCTACTTGGCAATACTGGCAAATACTTGGTAACACTCAGTACTCGGTAAAATACCAAGTCATAAGTGAGCACAATTTGTATGACTGTACAATGTCTTTACCGCTTACATGACATGGAAGGATTTTTTTCCCCATTTTTAAAATTAAAAATGGATATAAAAGGATCACTGCACATGCACAAAATGGCTCCTGGACTGTTCTGAGCAGGAGTGTCCTTTTTCAAAATGGTGGTGATGCTGCTGGCACCATTTTGGAAAAGGGCTGTGCATGTGCAGAACGGCTCAGAAGACTTTTTTGTTCACCCACCGTGATTTTTTTATATCAGTGTTTTGTTTAAAACAACAACAAAACCCCCCTGACAAGGTAGTAGTCGAGAAAGGGTAACTGATTTTCAAATACTTTAACTAGTGTTGAACCAAATATTACTTCCGTGTATTGGGACTGATTTTCAAATTTCTGAATAAGTGGTTTGAGTACTCAGAGAGGCAATTTGGTGTTCTTCCCAAAGCATCAGAAAACTTTGGAAACTTTGGAAAACTTCAGCACCACATTGGTGTTGCCATATGAAGCAGCTGCAGTTGGGGGAGGTGGGAGCAACAGTTGTAAACCTCTTGGCATGGACTGGTGTGGCACTGGTATCTTGAGACCAGGGATACAGGCCGGGGGAACTCCTGGAGCCAGGAAGAGAGAGACCTGTGGATGGCTAATGGTGCTGCTGTCTGACTGCCAAGCTGAGGAAGCCAAGCAGCCCATCTGGCCTGGCAACACCCAATTATTATTTTTTTTAAAAACCAACCTAGCATGCTCGAGGACCCTTGGTAAAAGAAGACAACTTGACTCAACAACACAGATTGTAAGCAACTTCAATACTGCACACCAAAAGCCAGCCAGCTCAGCAGACACCACGTTGGTTCTTCACACAGACACACACACAAACAGGGCACCTTGGCATGGAGGGAACTTAACTCCTGGAGCCAGGCAGACAGAGACCTCTGGTCGGCTCATGGTGCTGATGTCTGACAGCGAAGCCAACCAAGCAGCAGTAACCAGCAAGCAATGCGTCTCCAGTGGAACCCAATTTTTTTTTTTTTTAAAGCATGGCATGCAAACACCCCCATGCCCCAGAATTGGTCCTATGCACAGGCAGGCCAGGACAAACCATACCATGCTAAGCCAGGACATCCCGCCCCCCAGCCCAGCTGATTACTCACAGTTGACAGTGTAGCGGAACACAGCCAGATTCACCAGAGAATGGGATGGCTCTGGGAGGTGTGTGCCAGTTTTGTTTTTTGGCACTTCTTTTTCTGTTGGCTGCAGCCTTGTATCAATCAAACTAGCCATCTGGCTTAGCCAGCCAATCGACTCAAAATCTGCATTAACCCATGACTCAACTGTCCCCTTTCATCCCCCCCTCCTACCAAATATGGCACTGTTTGCAGAAGCTTCTACAAGCTTCTTCAGCAAAGCCCAGGTGCACAGGTGCTTCTGAAGTTTTTTGAAGTTTTCCGAAGAACGGCAGCACTTTCTTGAACTTTGGAAACCATTGTTTCCAGGTTGAAGTCCCCAAAATTTGGCAATTTCCAAATAATTTTAAAGACTTTGTTTCAGCCCTAACTTTAAAGTGTGTGTGTGGAAGATCAGATTCTCATGTTGACTTTAGCAAGATGCTAAAACATGAAAGCAATGTCAATTTACACCAGCTGGAGAGTTAATCCAGTGTCAGCTCTAGCTTTTGTAGGGTCATATGCAAAAAATTGACCCAATGTTTTATCAGCAATGTTTTATCAGCAAAAACATTAGTAGCAATTCCCTACCTCACACAGACAACTCATCCTGATCTGCTGGAGCTGAAATTTGAGCTTAGCCCCATCTGTTCCTGTTTCTCTTCTCATCCAGGCCAGATCAGAGGAGAGGAGACTGAGTGGAGCTAAATTTGCTTCTAACTGTCCAGGTGTTAAGCCAGTTTCTTCCTTCTGATAAGGAATGGGTATTTTCTGTACGAGCAACAGACATGGGGTCCTATAATTGCCTATTCCTAAAGCTGCCTTTGAGTTAGTCCTTTATATTTATTGTATCACCTATTTGCGAACCCATTTTCTCTCTCTCTCTCACACACACACACACACA
>QEPC01004767.1:45541-82752 GCA_003113815.1 Sphenodon punctatus
TTCGTGTACTTACTGGCCTCACCTGGTACGCCTCCGAGGGTGATGACCCCTGTGCGTACTGCTCTCCCCTCGCACAGGGTGTCGCTTCCCCATCTCTTAAGGAGATGATTCATCTTATCCTATTCTTACCTATTTATCCTACTGTAGCATACTGGACCTCCACAAAGTGCGACAATCAATCCCTTTTCTTATTCAACTCAAACATTGCTATTGCCGAATTCACTCTCCAAATATATCATTAATTCCTTTACTTTGTCTATGACTGAGACGTAATTGGTAGTTTTATCATTGTCTGTTTCCAAATTACCTTTTGCCAAACAACCTATTTAACCTAATTCGCACTGTTAAAGGGGCAAAACAAGCAACCCTTAAATTAGGCTAGTTGCCAAAATTCCCCTTCGGCTCCGTAATGGCAACCAGTAAAAACCACAGTGCGAGCGGTGAGGTGGGTGGGGCTGACTTCTCTCGCCTCAGCTGACTGAGGTTGTTCCTCACGGCCCCGCCCTCCCTACAAAGGGCGGGTACCGCTCTTCGCTTTGGTGTGGCTCCTCTTGCGCACGCACCCATCGGGTTGCCCTGGCAACCATCCCTGCTGTTCCAGCGCTCTATGCGCTCGGCCGCCTGTGTTACTTGTTCCCCGTATCTCCGACGGGGGCGCGGCAATTACCTCGCGCCGCCATTGCAACGGTGAAGGGGACTTCTCAATAACATGAAATTTCTCATGGGTAGCATTTTAGTTGGTCACTTCAGTTCTAGGCCAAACCCAAAATCCACTACCCCAGTTTTAAACTTATGACTCTGTTCTCTTCCTGTCATACTCTCTGCTCACTGGAGGAGAGGGCCTGGATCTGAGTCTCCTGATTGAGCCCTGAACCATCTTGATATGGTATTGAGGCCGGTGGATAAAGCATGGGACTGGGAGATGGATAACTGGATTTCCTGTCCTATACTGGCCATGGGATTTCTGGGTAGCCTTTAGCAAATCAGTCACTCCTGCTCAGCTTGAGATCCTCCATCTGTAACTTTACTGTTGACCTACATACTTCACATAGCTAGTTTGAGGTTTAACACAAGATAATGACTGTAAAATGATTTCTCCGCTTTAAGTGCCATTAATGGACAATGTTATTATTCCACAGGAAGGATTAAAGTTTTCCTAGATGGGAGATGCACAATGTAAAGCTTTGACAGGCCTAGCCTCAGTTCCATGCAACAATCTTTCAAGGGAACTTGCCATAGTCACAGCATACAAATGCCATTACTTCTAACAAAAAAGCCAAAAACCTCTGGGATATGTAAGAGTTGGAAATAATTACACAGTCCATATATTTCACAACTGATACATGAACTATTCATTAGCTTCCTTCCCTTCCCAATAAAAAGTGGCAAGACAATAAAATGTATTTTACAGGGCCACATAATAAAGACGGTCCTCAGCCACAGAAGGACTTGTAGGTGAATCACTGTAGCAGGGCTAGTATCCGCCCCCACACACTTTTAATGGTTCATACCATACACATTTCTAATTTTAATATAGCAAGATGATATTATTGACAAAATTATAAACTGTAACAGGGCTAGTTTCCCACCACCACCTTTAATGGTACGTATCATACATATTTCTAATTTTGATATAGCAAGATTATATTATTGGCAAACATACCACATTTTGGGCTTAAACCCGATTCTCAGATTCTCACTTTTCCCACCAAGGATCAGGGTGAGAATGAGCCAAGAATCTTCCTGGATTCTCACAGAGAAAGGCAAGAATCTCAAGACAGCTCTCCCATCCCCTTTGCAAAGGTGCTCGGGGTTGGAGGGCTTTTCCCAAGATGCTGCCCTAGCAGAGGGGCCCCCCACTTCCCTTGACAGGGCATCACTTTGGGGAAAGTCCCCCTCCTTCCCTGGCCTCTCGAGGTGGCTTGCAATTGAAAACCCCACACGGGGAAAGGGGGGGGAGTTGGGATCAATTTTCTGCTCTCTCTACCCCCCATAAGTGGCTTGGGGGAGCTTTTCCTGATGGGATTCCATGGTAGGGGGGGTGCACCACTCTCCTAGGCAGGGTAGCACCTCAGGAAAAGCCCCCTCAAGCTGCTCTAGGTGGCTTGCAATTAAAAGCCCCATACTTGACGGGGAGGGAAGGAAACAGAGCACGGATCCATTCCCTGCTCTCTTTTCCCATTGTGTGGGGCTTGGGGACTTTATCCAAGGGGCTTCCCACTTCCCCTGCCATTGCAGCTAGAGTGGAAATGGCAAGTCACTGCGGTAGCTTTTTCCAATGGAAAAAGCTGTTCTGTAATGAGCAGCATGGTGTGATAGAAACATTCATTCTGCTACTTTCATTCTGTTACTTCCATCGTTCCACTACTTTTGTTTCACTACTTCCACCAGCTGCAAAAATAGCGGAACAATGTTTGTTCTGACAGTTTCTGAGATTGTTCTGATAGTTTCCGAATTAGTGGAATGCTGGCGGAAAAGCTGCAGAAAGTCGCAGGCAATTCCAAAATGGTGGAATGAAATAGCAGAGCAGAAAAAGGAGTTGCTGCTTCAGCCCTAAATTTGCAGCCCCTCGGGAAAAGCCCGTGTCCCAGGTTTGGCTGCCCCGATCAGCTGGCGGCACTCTGGGATGTTCCGGACCAGGCGCAACCTGCTCCACTTCAACATCTGGCAGGCCACTTTTAGACAGATAGACCACCTGGGTATGGCCAGCACTGAGGCAGCCCATCCATTTAAAAATACCCATTGTAGCTCACTGAGGCTTATCTGAAAACAAGACTAATACATGTGAATATACAATTCAATATTAATTTCAGGATAAGTCAGCTGAAGTCTATTAGAGACATTTGTATTTATGCCAGAAAAGAAATTAAACCTGAATATAACCATATTGAAAGGTATGCTGTAGGTTGTGATAATGCAACATGCAATTCTCTACATATAAATATCATATGCTAGTAATTTCCTCACATTTAAATATTATGGAGACATTTCAATTCAGAAAGTTAACCTATTATATGTGGGAAAAGTTTCATGCCAAGTATTATACAGATTTTTGTGCATTTCTAATTTTTAATTACTTACTTACTGCTGGTTCCCCCCCTCCCCCCCAGAAGTCCATTTCTGTTGCTAAGTGGATACAATATCCCTTCCTGGTACATCTAGAATCTGTAAGTTTCTGCTTTAAAAGAACACACGCATTGGAGAACTAGAGCATACATAATAAAGAGATACACTTCATCTGCTTTCTTAAGTACACTGTTCCTGCTACATAAACAAATGTTCACCCAAAACTTATTTCAGTTTGAAAGGACTGTGTTATTGTGTTAAAATTGCCAATGAAGTCAAAGTAGCAGCAGAGACATACTGAGGATTTAAAACTGACTGCAGTCATGCATATTAGATCTATACTCAGTGCAGGTAAAGAAGCCAAAATATATTTAAGGTCACACAGGCCTAAGCTGAAACCTTTTGAGTGTATGAGATCATTAAAAAATAAAAATATCTTATGAAGGGCCACTGTTAACAGTAAAATATGTGATTTGACCAACCATAATACTTTACGGTGAAATTATTTTGTCACATTTGGCAACAAAGGTGGCAGAGATGGACATCATCAATCATGATGCCACAACATAAAGGAAAGCAGTTGAAACAAAACATCAAGAGGCAATCATTGATTACTAGGGATGTGCAAACATGGTTTGAATGTTCGGTGTTTGGGCCGAAGTCGGCATGTTCGGTCAACCAAACCGAACGTCCGAACTGAATGATCGAAAGACCGAACAGTTCGGTTGAGTTCAGCAGCACTCAGCAGCATCTGGGTGGGAAAAACGTGGTAAACAAGCCCAGGGAAGAGGGGGGACTCAGCTGAGAAGCAGACTTCTTGGCACCAAGGGTGGAGAGGCTTCGATTAGCAGTCTGCCTGCCCAATCACAAGCCCTTTTTTCCTCAGACCACTGGCTTCACAGGCTGCGATTGGCCATGGGCTAGGCTGCATGGAGCCAATGGGGCTTCTGGTAAGGTGGATGCAGCAAGTAACAAAAGTCATTGCCCTCCCCCCCTTCCAATTCCTTCTGAGCTAGCCACTGATCATTTCAGCAGGAATTTTCAGAAGTCTCCCTCTCCCAGCTCTTTGTGTTCCTCACAATCCATTGCTGGATTATTGAACGGATGGTGGCACAGCAGCTTCAGGGTCATCTGGACAGCATCGGTTTCCTCAACCCTTTTCAATCTGGGTTCCGCCCTGGCTATGGTACAGAGCCAGTGTTGGTGGCCTTGGTGGACAATCTATGCTGGGAGATGGATGCAGGATGTTCAACATTTCTGATCCTGCTAGATCTCTCGGTCACTTCTGATACCGTGGACCATGGACTGCTGTTGAGACGACTGCGTGACCTGGGGGGTCTGGACGGGACTGTCCTTGGGTGGTTCCGCTCATTCCTTTTGGGGAGAAGCCAGTGGGTGGTGTTGGGGGGAGGGATGGGTGAACAGAACCGAGCTTGAAAATTTGGTTCGGGTTGGTTCAGTTTGGAAGTTCGGTTTGGTCGACCGAACTATTTGAGTTCATTCTGAAATCTGAACTTCCGAACAAAGTTCAGAAATTCAAACCCCACTGAACTAAATGGAATATAGTGGAATTATCTTTTAGTGGAATTATAATGGAATTATCTTTTAGGGATGGGTGAACAGACCCGAGTTCGGAAATTCAGTTCGGTTCAAAAATTCAGTTCGGAAGTTCGGTTTGGTCGAACAAACTGGTTGAGTTTGGTCCGAACTCCGAACTTCCAAACCGTGTTTGCCCATCCCTAGTTGGGTGTTGAAACAGCAAGCCTTGGCCTGTGGCATTCCGCAGGGTTTGATCCTGTCTCTGTTACTATTTAATGTGTATATGCAGTCCCTGGGGGAAATTGTGAGAGGGTTCAGGGTGCAATGTCACCAATATGCTGATGATACTTTGCTGTACCTCTCATTTTCAACTGACAGGTCCTGCTGTCTCGATACTTTCCCAATGTCTGGAGTCTGTGGCAGATTGGATGCGGTGGAGCAGACTGAAACTTAATCTCGATAAGACAGAGGTAATGGTGGTGGGAAGGGCGAGGGGGGTATTGGCTCCTCCGGTGGGTGGGTGGGTTCTGCCCTCCTGTAGCCCAGCAGGTTCAGAGTCTGGGGGTGGTGTTGGATTCGGACCTCCATCTGGATCGGCAGGTGGAGGCGGTGGCTAAATCTGACTTCCGCCAGCTGTATCTAATACGGAGGCTCCGTCCATACATCTCCAGGCCCAACCTGGCCACTCTCATCCATGCTATGATCACCTCGAGGCTGGAGTACTGCAACACGCTCTATGTAGAGCTTCCCCTGTTTCTGGTCCGGAGACTGCAACTAGTGCAGAATGCGTCAGCCTGTCTCCTTACAGGGACGGGTTGGTGGGAGCACATAACACCTGTGCTCCACACTCTGCACTGGTTGCCTATAGCGTTCCAGGCCAGATTCAAGGTGTTCGTTTTGATCTATAAAGCCCTACAAATTCTGGGCCCCATATACCTCAGGGACAGCCTCACCCTCCGCATCGCAGAGCGATCCCTGTGGTATACCGGGGGCGGCTTCCTGGAGGTCCCCCATGTTAAGTGGGGGGCCACAATGGAAAGGGCATTCTTGGTGGCTGGGCCGCGAGTCTGGAATTCCCTCCCGGAGGAAGCTCAACTGACCCTGGGTCTGCTGGCATTCCACCGAGCCTGCAAGACCTGGCTTTTTGCCCAAGTCTTCGGAGGGGAGGGTGGGGTAGGTAGAGGAGAAGGGTTGGATTTTAAGGATGTTAAAGTAATGGGGGGGGGTTGTTTTAAAATGTTTTAAAACAGAATTTTTATGATTATTGGTGTTTTTTTTGTAAGCCGCC
The DNA here is from genome assembly GCA_003113815.1 of Sphenodon punctatus. Taxonomy (NCBI): domain Eukaryota; kingdom Metazoa; phylum Chordata; class Lepidosauria; order Sphenodontia; family Sphenodontidae; genus Sphenodon; species Sphenodon punctatus. The sequence continues at coordinate 51,435 of QEPC01004767.1, forward strand.
CCGAGATGCAATAGGCATGAGGGGGCGGCTAATAAATATGACTAAATAAAATAAATAAATATATTCCATCCCTGATTCCCTTCCCCTGTTTTTGGATTTATTCAGAGTAGGAGATTACATTGATTTAGGTTTCATTTCAGTTTTGTACCGCTTCCTGTGTTGTTTGTTATGAGCTGTCTGTGTCACTCCCTCCATCCCGGGGGGGGGGGGGGGAGAGAGAGAGAGAGAGATGGATGGATGGATGGATGGATGGATGGAGTTACCTTAGCTATAGAGGATAGGTACAGATAGTGTGTAGTGATTCAGTTTTAATATTATATAGTGATAATATTGTAGGACTGGACCTTTGTAGATATTAGATACCTCTGGGAAATCTAAAGTCTCCTCCTGCTGTACCAAATCCAATACTGCCTCTGGGCAATCAAATGTCTGATCCTGCTGTGCCAAATCTAATGCTGCCTCTGAGCAATCTAAAGTCTGCCCCTGCTGTGCCAATGCTGCCTCTGGGCAATCTAAAGTCTGCTCCTGCTGTGCCAATGTTTCCAATGCTGCCTCTGGGCAATCTAAAGTCTGCTCCTGCTGTGCCAATGTTGCCAATGATACTTCTGGGAAACTTAACATCTGTTCCTGCTTTGCCAAATCCAATGATGCCTCTGGGCAATGTAAAGCCTGCTACTGNCTTCTGGGAAACTTAACATCTGTTCCTGCTTTGCCAAATCCAATGATGCCTCTGGGCAATGTAAAGCCTGCTACTGCTCTGCCAATGTTGCCAATCATGCCTCTTGGAAATTTAAAGTCTGTTCCTGCTTTGCCAAATCCAGTGATGCCGCTGAGCAATCTAAAGTCTGATCCCGGTGCGCCAATGCAGCCTCTGGGCAATCCAATGTCTGCTCCTGCTGTGCTAATACTGCCTCTGCTGTCTGTGCCATGGGTTCTGTACCCAGACAACTCAATGTCTGCTGCTGCTTCCAATGTTGCCACCTCTGCTGTCTGTGCCAAAAGTTCTTCCCCAACAACCCAATATGTGCTACTGGGTGGCCATGTGATTCAACACTGGGCAAGGCTTGACCAAGTGGAAGAATAGCTTGTTCATATCCTGAGAGTAGAATGCAAGCCTGCAATGCCCAGCCAAGCATGGGTGCCAGCCACCGAACCCTGGCTCGGCCTCTGCCACTTCCCCACCCATGCCAGCCAGCCTGGGGTAATCCACAGGAAGGGCCCAGCTCGTGTCTCTTAGGACTGACTGAGCCATGTTCAACAACTGCTGTTCACATGGAACCCTTCTCCACTTCAGCCTTCAAAGTTCTCATTTGAATATGATTGATTATTTCCTACTACCACCAAGGTCATTGTTGCCCTGGTCGGGCCTCTGCCGCTCCCCCACCCATGCCAGCCAGTCTGCAAGCAAGCTTCTCTTGGCTATTTCCTTACCTGCCTCAGTGATGATGCTGGATACCTCCTCTAAAATATCTGTCTGTGTCCAACAGGAGCAGAGCAGGCTGTCCCTGGGCCAAGTTATGGATTTTTAAGGGGCAGAGAAAGCTGATTGGATGCCTCCGGAAACATGATGCTCTCCAAGGTGCGGGCCCTTATCTCAGGGAGAACCCATTCCAGGGCGCCCTGCCCTTCACAAAGAAAATAGAAGTCTCCCCAGGGCTCCCGCCGGTTTCTCTGGGATTGGCTTCTAATAATGCACATCAGCTATTGGCTCCATGATTTTGTAAATGGCCATAGCACGTATGAGTATGCTGCTGTGTGGGGGCTGGGCATCCATGAGATTCACCAGCGGGCAAGGTTTGACCAATATGCACTAGTACTTGTTGAGTTCTCTCAAGTACACACACACCTGGCCAGGCCTCTTCCACTCCCCCACCCATGCCAGCCAGCCTGCGATGCCCAGTCAAGCAGGGGTGCCTGGCATCAAGTCCTGGCTGGGCTTCTGCCACTGCTGCTGGTACTGCACATTAACCATTTGCTCCGCACTCTTGTACACCACCATAGCTCGGATGAGCCTGCAATTCCCAGCCCTTAGAGCCAATCCTCATCCTGAAGTTACTGAAACAGGTGAATTCCCCTGGTCCGCACCTGTTCTAAGTCAGCTTCTAGGTGCCCGCCAAGGCGGACCTCTGCCCTGAGACCCCGGCCCCCCAACCCTGCTGCTGCAGAGGACGGCATGGAGGAATGGGCAGGGAAGGGGCTGTTGATCCACAGGAAGGGCCCGGCTCACATTTCTTAGGACTGACTGACCCATGTTCAGCAACTGCTGTTCACATGGATCCCTTCTCCACTTTGACCTTCATCGTTCTCCAGCCCCTCCAGCCCCAGGACACACCATCAGGGTTCTGGGGCTGTCATTCCACCCACAGGGAGTTATCATTCCACCATATCAAGAAGCAGCCACTCCAACCCCAGGACCCACCCTCAGGGTTCTGGGGCCTACGTTCCAGACAGGGAGGACTGTCCATCCATGTCATCCAGAAGCAATAGGGGTGCTGCTGGTGGTTCTGCTACTGCCCAGGCTGGGGGCAGAGATAGACTCCGCCGGCTGAAAGGGGGGGCTTCTCCCACTCTCACCATCCCCAGGGGTGTCCTGCTGCTGCTTCTGCCCCTGCGCACTCTCCAGAGCCTTCTCTGCCTGCTGGACCCTCTCCACCAGCTCACCCTTTCAGTGCCCATAGAGCTCCAGGATCTCCCATTCCACCCCATTGTACCCTGGAGGTGCCCCACTGCCCATCACCAGTTGAACCTGATACAAGGTGGCTTTCTGCTCAAGAAGCCACTCAAGCATCAGAAACATGGAGGAATTCCACAGGGTGGACACATCCTGCACCAGCTGGTGCACGGTGAATCCTTGCTCAGCCTGCTTCGCCCACAGGAGGTCGCTGCCTATTACACTCCATTTAAAGGAACTGCTGGTCAGCTTCATCCCCCACTCAATCAGGGAGCTAAGGGGCCCTGCCCCAATCCCCTTCTCCCCCAAGTCCAGAGTGTCCCTGAACACCAGGTGAAGGGAGGGATGCTGGTGAAGCCCCCCTTGAGGACTGCCCTCAATATGTTGACCACGTTGTGCCCACCATGCACCCCTTGGTGAAGGGCACGCCTGGCATGACCCACACCCTCACCATGGTGGTCAGGGTGCCTCGATGTTCCGAGAAGTGTGGGGGCCGTGGTGTCCATGACTTCTGCCTGAAGCAGGGCCCACCTATACGCTGCTTTGGGACCCCTCCAGCCATGGCCAAACACTGCCTCTGGGTCCTGACACCAGTGTGTTGTCAGTTACTGCCAGGTAGGCATGCTACACATTCCTACTCGACCACAGGATGACGGTGAAGTGGATGGTGGCACCCCCAGCCCCTGCCATCTGCTCCCTCACCCACTCCTTTAAAGCCCAGTACAGCACTGGCACCACCTGATGACTCAGGGTGGTGCTGGCAGACCTGCAGTTCTGCTCACTCTGTGCTGTGATCCTGCTAGATCTCTCGGCCGCTTTTGATACCGTGGACCATGGACTGCTGTTGAGATGGCTGCGAGACTTGGGAGGTCTGGACAGGACTGTCCTTGGATGATTCTGCTCATTCATCTCAGGTAGAAGTCAGCGGGTGGTGCTGGGGGCTGAAACATCTAACCTCCAGGCCTTGACCTGCAGCATTCCGCAGGGTTCCATTCTGTCTCCACTGTTGTTCAATGTGTATATGCAGCCCCTGGGGGAGATTGTGAGAGGGTTCGGGGTGCGATGTCACCAATACACTGATGATACTCAGCTGTACCTCTCATTTTCAACTGACCCAGGTTCTGCTGTATCAATACTTTCCCAATGTCTGGAGTCCGTGGCAGATTGGATGCGGTGGAGCAGACTGAAACTTAATCCCGATAAGACAGAGGTAATGGTGGTGGGAAGGGCGAGGGGGGTGTTGGCTCCTCCGGTGGGTGGGTGGGTTCTGCCCTCCTGTAGCCCAGCAGGTTCAGAGTCTGAGGGTGGTGTTGGATTCAGACCTCTGTCCGGCAGGTGGAGGCGATGGCTAAAGCCGCCTCTTGCCTGTTGTATCTGGTACGGGGGCTTCAAACTTACCTCTCCGGGCCCGATCTGGCCACTCTCGTCCATGCCTTCATCACCTCGACGCTAGACTACTGCAATGCACTCAATGTGGGGTTTCCCTTGTTTCTGGTTCGGAGGCTGCAGCTAGTGCAGAGTGCGTCAGCCCATCTACGGATGGGGTTGCGTGAGCACATAACACTGGTGCTCCGCACTCTGCGCTGACTGCCTATAGCGTACTGAGCCAGATTCAAGGTGTTAGTATTGATTTACAAAGCCCTGCATGGTCTGGGCCCCTCATATGTGGGGGACCGCTTCACCCTCTGTGCCTCAGAGTGCTCCCTTTGGTCCACCAGGGGCGCCTTTCTGGAGGTCCCCCGTGTAAGACGGGGGGCCACAATGGAGGGGGCATTCTCAGTGGCCAGGCTATGCTTGTGGAACTTCCTCTCACAGGAGGCTCACCTGGCCCAGGGCCTGTTGGCCTTTCGATGTATCTGTAAAACCTGGCTGTTCGCCCAGGCCTTCGGAGGGGAGGGTGGGGGGGTTAATTTTCATGGAGGATGTTTTAAATTTGTTTTAATTATGATATTTAATTATGTTTTTAAAATGTTTTATATTATGCTGGAAGTCGCCCCGAGATGCCATATATATCCATCCATCCACACACCCACGTATGTGGGGGGTGGGCGGGATAGAGACAGCTCACCTAAATCAATCTAATGCTACTCTAAATAAATCCAACAACAGGGGAAGGGAATCAGGGATGGAATATATAGTGGGAGGAGGGGGAGGATTCAATGGAGGGTAGGGAGAAAGAACACAGGGATGGGTAAAAGATAAAAAATAACACCTAAATCTATCTAATCTAATCTAAATAGATGATACTAGGGAGGTAAATGTGTGGGATGGGTGAAACAGGAGGAGGATGGCAATGGACTGGAAGGTACACAAACTACTAGGAGAGGGAGACGTTTGAAAACGCCTGCTGACAGGATCAAAAGGTGTTGGAAGGGGGGAGGGCAATGACTTTTGTTACTTGCTGTGCCCACCTTACCACAAGCCCCATTGGCGCTCTATGTGCAGTCTAGCTGCCCCCCCCTTCCTCCATGTCCAATTGCAGACTGCCAAGCCAGTGGTCTGAGAAGCAAAGGGATGGTGATTGGGCAGGCTGGCTGTTACTCCAAGACTCTCCACCCCTGGTGCCAGGAAGTCTGCTCCTCAGCTGCCTCCCCCTCTCTGGGCCTTCCAGTCAAGTTTTGTCTGCCTGAATGGGCCTTCCATTTACGTTTTCCCACCAGAACTCATCCAAACTCACCCAAACACGACTGAACTGTTCGGTCATTTTTGAGTTTGGTTCAAACGTTCGGTTCAGTCACCTGAATGGACCGAGTTCGGTCCAAACTCAGAACATACAAATCACGTTTGCACATCCCTAGTGCTGGGTTGGGTTCTCCACTATTCTAGTCACCATCAGGACCTGGTGTTGCAGGCTGCCAGGCATCAATGGAGCAGTGGCAGAGGCTCGGCCAGGACTCGCTGGCTGGCCAGGCACCCCTGCTTGGCTGGGCGTTGCAGGCTGCCAGGTGTCAATGGCAGCCTGACTCAGGGTGGTGTGTGAGGGAAGCTTAAACTGGGGGGCCAGGAATCCAATCATGTGCCTAAACCCCATGTCCCCGACTGCAGAGAAGGGCTTCCCATCAGGCGCAATCCTTTCCCCCAACATGCGCATGGCTTTCAGTTGAAGGACAGCTTCCTCCCCAGTGCTTATGTGCCGATGGACTTGGCAGCTGCCCTCACCCCAGCTCCTCCATGGTGCACTGATGCTGCTGCTGCTGCTGCTCCACCCTAGCAGCGATACTGCTTCTGCTGCTATCGGCAGCTGTTAGAGCAGGACGCTTGCCCACTGATGGAGGCGGATGACTAACAGCTGCAAGTCAGGATCCCACTGGTGTCCACTGCCCCTGCCTGCCTGCATAGCAGCACAACACTGTGGCATCCCTTCAGGTGCCTTGCCATGGCAATTGTGCCAAGGTTGGTGAGCATCTGCCCATGCTTCACCGCCTTCTGGCAGAAACTGCACTGCACCTCCTTGGGATCATCCGCCCACACCAACTTAAAATGTGCCCTGCCAAGACCAAGGATTTTTTGCCCCCTCCTGCCTTCTGGCCTGCACTGCATGATGCACCACTGACAGTGCTGCTGGGAGGGGAAGAACATCACCAGACATCTCCTCCTTGGGACTAGTGTCTGCCTCGCTGTCCCCAATCAGAGTGATGTCCCGTGAAGGGGAGTACTGGGATCCTGAGACTGATGAACTTCCCACCATGCTGCTGCTACTCTCTCTGTGCCCCCTATAGCTGCTACTGTTGCTCCTCTCCATGCTGCCATTGCCTGGGGAATGGTCCCTGCCTCTAGCAGCTGAGGTGGGATCCACCAGCCCTGGACTTCTGAGGATCACCTCAATAATAGGGGTCAGGGACATTGGTGGCCCTGGAGGAACATCCGACCCCGAAGCACCTGCTTCTGCAGCCGCCACAGCGGAGACAGCCACAGTCTCCTGGAGTGCAGGCCTTCCTGTGACCTGTGTGACAGTGGAGGACTCTGTCAGGAGGCACCGCCGAACCACACCCCGGCTAGTGCCACTGCTGAGAGCCTCTGAAGCCTGACTGCCAAAATCAGGCCTGTGCAGTTTGGGGTGTGGTGATGGGCTCGGGCTGCTGCAGATGCCTGCTGCTGCTCCGCTGGCATGGCCCCTGCCACCTCTGCCATGTGCCCCATTGCCTGCCTTATGGGCACTAGAACAAGTGGCGGCATCTCCGAGTGTGCCAGAGACCAAAGCCCAGGCAAGTGGTTTGCTACTCACCCACATGGGGTCGCCCACATCCATATTCTGCACCTGGACACAGTCCATGCTGATCTCTATCTTGGTGGGGCTGATGTCCGTGGGGTCATCCAAGAAGCTCAAGTCAATGGGATCAATGGAACATATGGGAGGGGCAGAAGATGGTGGCGACATAGCTCTCAGAGGGACATGTGGCCGGCCCTGTCCAACATGGCCAAGGGTCTCTTGTCCTGCCCACCATCCAGTGTCCCCAGCGAGCGGGTGTTCTCTATGGTGGGGGACATTTGCCCGCCACACCTCCTGATACTGATGGCCAAGTTCGTGGAGCAGTTGCTTTTCATCAAGGTGTCTGTCTGCTGCTGCTTCCATGGATTCTGCTCCATCTCCTGCTGCTGCTGCTTCTGGGTGTCAGATGGTCAGTTCTGGTGCCATGGGCACCCCCAGGGGCCAAGCGCTGAGCCTGCCTACCTGGGCAAGCCAGGGTTCCAGGCGTCAAGCCTTTCCAGTCTCTGCTGCTGCTGCTGGGTCTCTGAAGGCCTGCCATGCAACCACGGGCCCCCCTGGGGGTCCCTGGAGTGCCCGAAGCCTCGCGGCAGGTCCAAACTCCGCCGAACATTTGGCGAGACCAAACTTTTTCAAACTGAACAACCAAACCCAAACTTGGTTTTTGAACCGAACTACTGAACGGCCGAACATCTGAACTGCACTCTGTTCTCACATCCCTACTGATTACAAAGGTAAACTGTTTTTTGCGAATATTGGGAGCAAATTCATGTTTAAAATTTGACCCTAAGAATCTGGGCAGGAGTAAATTCCCTCATCCCAGGAAATGTCTCTGTAGCAGGGGGTCTTCCCATAGCCATACAGGGGCTCTGGGATGCCTCTAGGGAATTAGCTCTATCCCTCTGCCATACCTATTCAGCCCGAGTCTTGGGTGAATCCCCCCCGAGGAAGGGGGGGTACCCTCCTATAGGACCCAATACAGTATCGCTCAGAGGGTACTAGTCCATAGACCTTTATTAGACTCAGTGTTCAGAATCCCTGGACTGGTGGCTCAGTCACCTCCACCCTGCAGACCCAGGTCAGTCTCTCACAAGCTCAGGAGCAACACATCAACCCCCTTGTCCATCTAGCCAGGCATCAAAGCCCCAGGCTCTGCTCAAGCCTTCCCCAAGCACAAGGCTCCATCCTGGGCACAGCCTCTCTTCAATTCCTGGTTCCACCCTGGTTCTCCAGCCTTCAGCACCCTGGAGAGCATAGAGTTGCTATGCTTTGTCAGAGAGATGTGGCCCCTTCAGCTCCTAGGCAGAGACTGACTGCTTTCCTCTCTCCCTTGCTCTCCTTATATACAGGCGAGTGGGCATGGCCAGTTTCCTCAGCCTCAAAGGGCCAGTAACCTGCCAACTTTGTCACAGGTTCTCTCAGCCTGTTTGTGTCATAGGCTGATTCCCAGCTATGGGGCTGGCTCTGCCACTCCCCTGTGCGTGCTCAGCCCTCTGGCTGGCTCATCTCCCTTCTTAAAGGGGCAGCAGCCTCACAGGACTGATCCCTGCTACACCCTCCATGGATGATACTAGTACACTGTCATTACAAGAAATAGATACACTGTCTATTTTCCAGTTTGGGATGACATTTGTCAGGAATGCCCCTGACATACCCAGTGTCTTCTTCAATCCCAAACTCACACTTTCCCAATGTAACCATCAATTCTGCTACCTCAGTGTGGCTTAATACCTCTCTCCCATGGTCCAGGTGTTACCATGTAGAGCTAAAAATGGCAATACTATCAACATCATCCAAGGCAAACACCCCACATCTCTCAAGTCAATTGTCCATCAGCCATAGGATGCTATCAGTCAAAGCAAATAGAAGAACCTTAACTGCCGATTTAGCCAGAATCTTAGTGTCTAGTAGTGGCACCAAATCTCCCTTTAGTAAGATTAATCATGAAGAGGAACTGGACTCCATTCAGACTAGGGATGGGCAAACAGATTGCGGTTTGGGTTCGGCCGTTCGGTTTGGCTGCGTTCGGTTCAGCTGTTCGGTTCATTTGCCGGGTTTGGGTTCTGACATTCGGTTCTGCCATTCAGTTCAGGTTCGACCATTTGGAAAAAAGTATTGTGAAAGCACATGAAACCGTGATTGCACCAGAAACTGGAAATTCGAGTACGTGCGGAGCTGTGTGGAGAGTGAGTCTGTGTTTGGCTTGGTGGTTGCTCGTTTTGTGTGTTTTGTCTGTGTTTGGGCTGGCTTTTGATGTGCTGTTGTTGTTGTGCTTGGTGAGTGTTGGTGTGTGTTGTGGGTGACTGTGTGTTTTGGCTGTGTGTGATTTTTAAAAAAAATGACGAAGGCTGCAGTGTTGCTTCCCTGGCTGGGGGCCAACTTTGTGGTTGAGAAGGAGGAGGAGGAAGAGGTTGCTGCCCCTACTACACCTCTGGTGGTGGTGCACGGTTCCTCAGATGAGGAGGAAGCGGTGAGCTCAGGAAGTGATGCCAGGTTTGTAACTCTTTTTTTACTTTGAGGACAAGAAAGGCTCTATCCGTTAGAGAGAGTTCACTTGCGTGCGGGTGGGTGCGTCTGTGGTGGGCGTCAGTCAGGCACAAACAGTTGACATCAGAGGGTAGCAGTGGATGTCTGCCACAGAGAGAGAGGGTACTGTAGTGTGGGGGTCTCTGTCACGAGCAGCACCCATAGCCAAACATGTGCCAGGCTAGCAAGAGTCACCACTCTCCAGTTGACTTCCCATTCCCTACGCATCCCAAAATAAGGGCAGGGTTTTTCCAGCCAGGGTCACATCTCCCTTCACCATCCCTAGCACCCCAAGGAGGGCAGGATTTGCATGTGCTAGTCAGGGCCTTCCTAGTTGCTATACCTAGCATCCCCGGTAGGGGAGGATTTGCACATCCCAGCCAGGGTCTCCCAAGAACCCAGGGAGCACAGGATTTGCACGTGCCAGCCAGAGGTCTTTCTAGTTGCAATCCCTAGCATCCCCTAGCACCCCCAGGAGGGCAGGATTTGGACATGCTTTCTAGTTGCAATCCATAGCACCCCAAGGAGGAAAGACTAGAGGCATCATCATCATCATCAATGCATGATATTACTTTGGTGTTCTTAATGTGTTCCCATTTCAGAGAGGAATTGAATGCCGGCACCAGCACTGCTGCCAGTACCAGGCCAAGGAGGACCCCTAGGTGGAGGTCACCACTGTCAGTGACACCCCCAGACATTTGGCACCAGAAGTCGGATGTCTGCAGGTCTTATCACAAGGGTGAAAGAATCGCCACATGAAAGGTATTGCATAGGGACTGGAGCAACAGGGAATTAATTGCCCTATGACCTGACCTGTTAGGAATGGAAAACCCCTGCAGAGAGAGATTGGCCACACAGTCCACCCACTTGTGGAGACAGAATACAGGCACGGCTTGACAGACCATTGGTCTGACACAGTATGGCACTTCTTATGTTCCTATCTTTTTCTGCTCTTTTTAGATCTCTTAGAAAAGATTCCACCAGCAGAGGGAGGGGATCATATCGGGGCTCATCGCCCACATCGAGTGCACCCATGGCCTGAGAGTGAGGTGGCAGGCGGCAGAGTCTGGTGTGGCTGTGGAGCCTCAGCGCCAGAAGAAGGGGGTGAAGGCAACCCACAAACGATGGCATGTAAGCACTTCCCTCCCCCTCCAGTCCCGCTGTGGAGACCCCCGGGAGAATGCAGAGGCCAAGGCCTTTCAGGCCCAGTTGGAGTGGCCCACCCGGGACTTTGAAGCCACAGTCCAGCTGTCTGAAGCCACCTGGTGGAGCAGTTTCAGGCAGTCCAGGTGGAGAGGAACAAGGTGGAGGCGTATGGCCAGTATGTCTCCTCCGAGATGGACCGCCTGCAAATGTACCACCAGGTGCTCTCCAGGTGGCATCGGGACATGGAAGGGGCCCTGAACTTTGCTGTCTCCCATGACTACAAGCTTCCAGAGTCCCGGGTGGCCGGCCCTCAGCCCAGTGCTGCACCCCAACAGCTGTTGCCTTTCCCCAAAGTTCCAAGAGACAGGCCCAGAGACTCCTAGTTTAATTTATACGTTTCCTTTGAATGTTTGCTTTTGGTTTTTAGAATGATGTTGTTGTTGTTGTTTTGTTGTTATGTAAATAGTTTTAATAAAAGTTATTGTATTTCTTTTTATGAGCTTCGTTTGAACTGTCCAATCTTTTATCCTTATGTGCTGAAGTTGGTGGTAGCAGCAGGTACAGGAATACACACAGGCAGGCAGGCAAGCACATATAAAATGTTGTGTGTTATATTCCATCTCATTATGGTAGGTTTTCTGTGTGCTAGATGTGGGCAATGGGCACATGAGCACAAATGGGATTTCTTCCTGGTTCTGACAGGTGGCAACCAGAGTAGCTGGATAGGAATACACCTATCTCTCCCCCTCCAACCAACATCCCTCTCATTCTATGTGAGAACCTCTCTCTCTCTCTCTCTCTCTCTCTGGCCATATAGTGCAGGTGACAGCATGTGTGGGATCGTGTCTCTCTCTCCTTCAAGCAGTAGGTGGACTTTTTCTCTCTCTCTCTCTTATTTCTCTCTCTCTCTCTCTTGGCAGCAACCTGGGCGGGAAGACAGGCACCTTGGCATGGGAGGCAGGAAGGCAGGATGAGGCAGGCTTTGAGCTTGGTGGCAACCTGGGGTACAGAACCCTTGGCAAAGACAGCATATAGGCCTGGCAGCAGCAGCTTTTTCTTGATGCCATGGCAGCATGGCACAGACAGCATATAGGCCTGACCTGGGGGCCATTGGCACTGGAAGAAGCAGACATTGCTGGCCATGGTACAGAACCCTTGGCACAGATAGCATATAGGCCAAGGCCTGGGGGTCATCTCTGTGAGCGGAATGACGGCAAATGGGAGAAGGTCTAGAGACTGAGGTGAGACAGGAAAGCAAGTAAAACTCCCCATCCACACCTAGTCACCTACCTAAATACCCACATACTAAATAACTGTGACAGAGACACAAACATATGGGTATAATGTCACGTGAGCAATCCCCCTCACCCCCGATTGTCACCCATTGGAACAACTTTGCTAATCTGCACGACTTGCGTGACATAATTTATTGACGGACCCATGCACGGGAGCCATCAGCACCTTAATGTCCAAGAGCATTGAGGTCCAGGCTAAGAATGATGAGGGGACAGGGGTAAGGGGGCTGGGAAGGGGCAAGTGCCTGTTGACTGGAGAGGGTGGAAATTCACTGGCACTTTTTTGGTAACCATGGCAAAGCCACAGAACAAGGATCCTGGACTGTAGGAGAAGTTTAAGATTCTTTTAGGATTGAGATCATCCTGGGAGAGCTCCAAATCATCAGAAGGCAAGCAAACAGAGTACAGCATCACTGCAGAAATCCTCAAGGAACTCAGCATTGAATGAATGTTGCACAACCGGATATGTGCCATCGATCAAATCTGCGAAGTGGAGATGATTCGGAATGTGATCTGTAGGGATGTGCGAACATGAACAGTCGATCCTAAGAGATAGGCGAGCGTTGTTGCGAAGGGATGGGCGATTGCCAATAACCTCCATTTCCCACAGCCGATTGAAAGGAAGTCCAGCACAGGATCTCCCATTCAACCCCATTGCAATGTTCACCCAGCCCCTGCCTGCCAATGCACTCATCCGAACTATTGCAGTCAACAAGATTGAGGAGCAAATAGCTGACTTACAATACCAGCAGCAGCTGAAGACATTGGGTTTCTGGGGCAGAACCCATGGCACAGTCAGAATAGCCAGCACTGGCAGTAGCGGCAGACATTGGATTGCCAGGGCACAGTACCCATGGCACAGCAGACAGCACTACAATAGCAGCAGGATTGACAGTGCCCTGTAAGCGGAATGATGGCCCCAGCCCCATCACGGTGGGTCCTAGGGCTAGAAGAGTGGCAGCGTGTAGATATTGGCCACAACCCTCCCTGCCAGTAATGTAGGCCCCAGAGCCCAGATAGTGGGTCCTGGGGCTGGAGTGGCTGCTTCTTGATGTATTTGAAAATTGATTATCTGTGCGAGGAATGATGGCCCCGAACCCATCACGGTGTGTCATGGGGGTAGATTGGCAGTATGTAGATATTGGCCACAGTCCTCGCTACCAGTAACGTAGGCCCCAGAGCCCTGATGATGGGTCCTGGGGCTAGAGTGGCTGCTTCTTGGTGTAGTTAAAAATTGGTTCTCTGTGTGAGGAATGATGGCCCCGAACCCATCACGGTGGGTCCTGGGGCTAGAGTGGCAGCTTCTGGATCTTGGCCACAGCCCTGCCTGCCTGTAACTTGGCCACAGAACCCTGACGGTGGGTCCTGGGGCTGGAGTGGCTGTTTCTTGATGCGGTGGAATGACATTGCCTCTATGCGAGGAATGATGGCCCAGACCCATGGTGGTGGGTCCTGGGGCTAGAGTGGCAGCTTCTAGATATTGGCCACAGCCCTCCCTACCTGTAACTTGGCCAAAGAACGCTAATGGCAGCTCCTGGGGCTGAAGTGGCTGTTTCTTGGTGCGTTGTAACGACATCACCTCTATGCGAGGAATGATGGCCCCAGACCCATGCTGGTGGGTCCTGGGGCTAAAGTGGCAGCTTCTGGATCTTGGCCACAACCCTCCCTGCCTGTAGCTTTGCCCCAGAACCCTGACAGTGGGTCCTGGGCCTGGAGTGGCTCTTTCTTGGTGTGGTGGAATTACATCGCCTCTTTGTGAGGAATGATGTCACACCCCAGAAACATGATGGTGGCAGTTTCTAGATACATATTAGCCACAGCCCTCCCTGCCTGTAACTTGGTCCCTGAACCCTGATGGTGGATCCTGGGGCTGGAGTGGATGTTTCTTGGTGTGGTGGAAAGACATCACCTCTGTGCGAGGAATGATGGCCCCAGACCCATGATGGTGGGTCCTGGGGCTAGAGTGGCAGCTTCTGGATCTTGGCCACAGCCCTGCCTGCCTGTAACTTGGCCACAGAACCCTGACGGTGGGTCCTGGGGCTGGAGTGGCTGTTTCTTGGTGCGGTGGAATGACATCGCCTCTGTGCGAGGAATGATGGCCCCAGACCCATGATGATGGGTCCTGGGGCTAGAAGAGTGGCAGCTTGTAGATACTGGCCACAGCCCTCCCTGCCTGTAACTTGGCCCCAGAACCCTGATGGTGGGCCCTGGGGATGGAGTGGCTGTTCCTTGATGCAGTTGAATGATGGCTCTCTGTGAGTGGAATGACGTGCCCCAGAACCCATGGCACAGAAAGTATGGGCGGCTTTGGCAGAAGCAGCAGACATTGGATTGCCAGGGTGCAGAACCCGTGGCACAGATAGCATATAGGCCTGGGGACCATTGGTACTAGCACCAGCAGACATTGGTTCAGGTTGCCAGGGTACCTACAGAACCCTTGGCAGAGACAGCATATAGGCCCGGCCTGGGGGCCATTGGCACTAGCACCAGCAGACATTGCTTGCCAGGGTACAGAACCCTTGGCACAGACAGCATATAGACCTGGCCTGGGGGTCATTGCCACTAGCACAAGCAGACATGGGTTGCCAGTGCAAGCAGTCAGGCAGACTGAGGCAGGGTTCGAGCTTTGGAACCTGGGTAGGCGGGCAGGCAGGCAGCGAGCATGGGAAGAAATATGGCAGGCAGGCTTTGGCAGGCTTGGAGCTAGGCAACCTGGGTGGGCAGACAGGCACTTTGGCATGGGAGGCAGGAAGGTGGACTGAGGCATGCTTTGAGCTTGGCAGCAAGCTGGGTGGGCAGACAGGCAGTTTGGCATGGGAGGCAGTAGGGCAGGCAGACTTTGGCAGACTTTTGGCTAGGCAACATCGGTGGGCAGACAGGCACCTTGGCATGGGAGGCAGGAAGGCGGATTGAGGCATGCTTTGAGCTTGGCAGCAAGCTGGGCAGGCAGACAGGCAGTGTGGTATGGGAGGCAGTAGGGCAGGCAGGCTGGGACATTGGCAGCTGGGCACTCAGATAGGCTAGCAAAGACTGTGTAGCACGAGAGAGCAAGAATCAGTCAGTGCCACATACGCGGGCCGAGATCGTGTAGTCATAGGCCGGCTCACAGGCTTACAGTTTGTTTCCCAATGCCACCCTGCATGAGGTCAGTCAGATAAGGTGGCTGAGGTCATCTAGTATGAGAGAGAGAGAGAGAGAGAGAGAGAGAGAGAGAGAGAGCAGGTGCCAGGCATTGGGAGGGAGGAACAGCACCTCAGCAGCACAGGAGAAGTAGCCCTTGCCCATATTGAGGAGGAGGAGGAGGTGCCCCATCGCAAGCCTGCCCCTGGCATGGGATGTCACATGCCACTGCACCATCACTCTTATCCAGGGGCAACTTGGGGAATCCCAGCAGTGGAAGGTTCATCTTCAGGAATAACAACTGCTCCGCCAACTTGGCCCCCAGTCTCAGACAGTACGGGGCACAAATGTCCCCCGCGATGGAGAACACTCTCTCACTGGGGATGCTGGTTGGTGGGCAGAATTGGTTACCCTTGGCCACTTTGGACAGGGCCGGCCACAAATTGGGCTTGCCAGCCCAGTAGGCCAAGGGATTGCTGCTGGGATCAATGCATGGCTCCCCCTCCAGGTAGGTCTCCACTGCTGCTGAGGCACCATCATACTCCCTCTGGTAGCTCTGGGTGGGAACCACCTACCCCACTGCCCTCAGCCATGCTGCTTGCCCTTTTGTGCTGGGCCCCATGCTCCCCAATGTGGACTGCACAGAGGAGAAGGTAGTAGGGATCCTGCTGCTGCTGCTCATCCTGCTGCTGCTGCTGCTACCACAAGGGATAGACCCAGATGACTGGTAGGGGTCACTGCTCCCACTCCCACCATCCACAGGGGCATCCTGCTGCATTGCCTGCTCTGCCTGCTGGACCTTCTGCACCAGTGCAATCTTCCGGAGGCCATAGACCTCTGTCTCGCGTCCCATGCTGCCCTTGATCCTGGGGTCCAGCATGGTTGCCAGGACATATTCCTTCCGGCGCAGGAGCTCATCAAAGCGCTCACTCAGACCTGCCTTCAGCTTCTGTGCCACGTCAAGCACCAATTCTGACATATTCCTTCCCAGCGGGCCACAATCCCACCCCCCGAGAATCTTGTCCATGCTCCGGTGGAGACTATGGACCAGTGGGGTCACCTGGCTGAGGGTGGCAGTGGAGCTTCTCACAGTCTCCTTCATGGCCAGGAACAGTCTCAGGACGAAGACTGTGTGAGCTAGAATCTCCCATTTCTCCCTGTTGTACCCTGGAGATGCCTCAATGTCTGTCTCCAGTTCCTTTCTGTTCAAGAAGCCACTCAAGCATCAGGAATGTGGAATTCCACCTGGTGGAGACATTCTGGACCAGCATGTGCACCGGAGCCCCTTGCTCAGCCTGATTCTCCTGGAGGAGCTCTCTGCCCTTCACGCTGAGGTTGAAGAAGCCCCCCAAGTTCCTCCCCTGCTCAACATGGGAGCTAAGGGTGCCTGGCCCAATCCCCTTCTCCCCAAAGTCCAGAGTATCCTTCACCACAAGATGGAGGATGTGTGTGGCACAAGGGATGCTTGTGAAGCCCCCATTATGGACTTCCTTTAGTATATTGGCCGCGTTGTCCATGACCACACACCCCTTGGTGAAGGCTGCACCTGGCGTGACCCATTCCCTCACCATGGTGTCTAGGGCTGCCTCGAGGTTCCTCGAGATATGGGAGCTGTCCATGACTTGTGCCTGAAGCAGGGCCCACATATACCCTACTTCAGGTCCCCTCCTGCCACTGCCAAGTGCTGCCTCTGGGTCCTGCCATCAGTGTGCAGTCACTGCCAGGTAGGCGGTGACTACAGGACCAGTTCTGGTAGACCACAGGTCAGTGGTGAAGTGGACCGTGCCCCCCCCAGCCTCTGACAGAAGCTCCCTCACCCGCTCCTTCAAAGCCCTGTAGAGCTGTGGCACCACGGTCCGACTCAGGGTGGAGTAGGAAGGCATCTTATAGTTGGGGGACAGGAACCTAATCAGATGCTGGAAGTCCTTGTCCTCCACAGTTGAGAAGGGCTGGCCATCCAGGGCAAACATTTCTGCCAAGAGGCGCTTGGCTTTCCCTTGGAAGTCACTGCCATGGTGCACTGACGATGACCTTGACAGATTCCCCCAACCTACTACTCCATTGTGGACTGACGGCACTGCTGGGGAGGCTCCTGCTACTTTTCTGCCCCCATACTGCTCCTGCTGCTAGAGGCAGAAGCACTTGGTGCAGGACGCTGGCCCGCTGAAGGAGCCAGGCTACTGGCCGCTGTAGTCAGGAAACGGCTGGCATCCACTTCCCCTGCCTTCCTGTTGAGCAACAGAGCACTGTGGCATGCCTTGAGGTGCCTCACTGTTCCAGTTGTGCCAAGGTTGGCAACCACCTGCCCACATTTCACCAGATCATTGCACAGCGTGCACTGCACCTCTCTGGGATCATCTGCCCACACCTGCTTAAAATGATCCCAGACTAAGGATTTATTCCCCCCTCCTGCCTTCTTGCCCACCCCGAAGGACACACTGCTGCCAGTGCTGTTGGGAGGGGGAGATCTTGGTGGCACTGGAGACACAGCTCTGGGACGAGGGTCAGACATCGCCTCAGCTACAGACATCTTCTCTGCAGCACTAGTGTCTGCCTCTTCCTCACTGTCTGCGATCATGGTGATGTCCCATGAAGGGGAGTACTGGGATCCTGAGGCTAGACTGCCCGTGCCCGCCGTGCTGCTGGCACTCTCCCTGTGTCCACCTCTGTAGCTGCTAGTGCTGCTGCTGTTGCTACTCCTCTCCCTACTGACATTGCCCAGAAACTGGGCCCTACCTCTAGCAGCTGGGATGGGATACACCATCACTGGACTGCTGGGGATCACCTCGACAGTGGGGGACATTGGTGGCCCTGGAGGAACATCAGAAGCAGCACCAGCACCTGCTCCAGCACCACCGGAAGCAGAGACAGACGCAGCCTCAAGTACTGCAGTCGTTGAGGTTTCCCCAGAAGGCCTAGTGATGTGCTGAAGGGAAGCCAGCCACTAGCGCTGAAGCCGCCCGGACCCACGCCATGTTGCTGCCGCTGCCGCCGCCACCCAGAGGACAAGTAAGGCGATCTGGCTGGGGGGGGGTAGGGCGATCCCTGTGGTAGGGGGGTGTTAAACTGCTTCCCAGACCAGGGATCACACTGGCTGCTGATGGTGCGGCCTCCGGGTCACCGCTGCCAGCTCGGCGGTGGCCCGGAGTCTGCACAAGCAGCCAGACTTTGGGTTAAAATAAAAATTAAAAAATTCAGGCTGGGCAGGGTGGGTGGGGGGTGTCCCCCCTTACACCCGCGCAGTCTGGATGGGGGAGGGAAAGTGAGTGGGGGGGGTTTTGGTGTTTTTTTTTTACATTGTGGCCATTCATTTCAATGTCCGCAATGTAAAAAAAATCCGGCATGGGGAACCGGTACCCCAGATTACCGGGTTAATCCAAAACTGCCGGTACAGCAAAATACCAGCAGTTTCAGATACTGGGGGAACCGAAATTCCCACCCCTACTAAACGCTATCTCTATCACTAAGCTAACTCCTACAACTGACTATCTATCTATCTATCTATCTATCTATCTATCTATCTAATGTGGGGGAATCACAAACACCACAAGGAGGGGTACAAAACTGAAATGAAACCTTAAATCAATCTAATAATCCTACTCTAAATGAAAAAACCAGGGGAAGTGAAGCGAATCAGAGATGAAATATATGGGAGAGGGAAAGATTCAATAGAGGGGGGATGAGGAAGGAAGATTGAACACAGGGAGGGGTAAAAACAAAAAAATAACCACTATATCTATCCAAGCTAAGCTAAATAAATGAGAATATGGGGGTAGATAGATGGGTTGGATGGGTGAAATGGGAGGAGGATGGAAATGGATTGGGGAGCTGGGAACTGCTGGGACAGGGAGTCTTCTGAAACGCCTGCTGTTCAGGAACAGTGACTAGCTCAGAAGCTGTTGGGAAGGGGGGAGGCAGACAGTTTTGTTTCTTGCTATGCCCGCCTCACGCAAGCCCCATTGGCTCCGTGCAGCCTAGCTTGTGGCCAATCACAGACTACGAAGCCAGTGGTCTGAAGTGGAAAGGGATGGTGATTGGGCAGGCTGGCTGCCACTCGAATCCTCTCCTCCCCTGGTGCCTGGAAGTCTGCTCCTCAGCTGACTCCCCCTCCCTGCTATGTTTGGACTTCCAGTGACACATTTTAGCCACCCAAACTCACCCAAACGCGATCCAAGCTGACTGAACTAATTGGTCATTTCGAAGTTCGGAATTGAACTCGGTTTGGTCAGTTCGTGTTCATGTTTGGTTGTCCAAACAGTCAGAGTTCGAGCCGAACTCTGAACTGCGTTTGCCCATCCTTATCTCAGACTGTTGAAGAGCTTTTTAATGTGGGGAATGGGGTACATATCATAGACTGTAATGGCATTCAATCTACACAAAACTTGGTAGACCCACCTGTAGCAGGCTAGGCCTGCAGAATTCTGCCCAAAAAGTCACTAAGTAGGTAATCCAATGTCATTTGCATTGAGTCACCTTTTTAACCCTCCAGCATATATACAGTCATATATAGGTCCATCCTCACACCAGTAGGGGGGCGGGTCACAGGGAGCACATGACACCAGTGCTCCGGGCTCTGCACAGGCTGCCTATAAAGTACTGGGTCAGGTTCAAGGTGCTGGGTCTAACCTTTAAAGCCCTTCACAGCCTGGGCCCTACTTATCTGCAGGACTGCCTCACTACCCATGTGCTCGTGTGACCCTTGAGATCGTTTGTGGGAGACTTTTTGGAGGTTCCCCAGGTGAGGTGGGTGGCCACCAATGTTAGATCTTTTTGGTGGCCGCCCCTGTGCTGTGGAATTCGTTCATGGAGGAGGCGCAGTTGGCCCCCACTCTCTTCCTATTTTTGTGTTTATGTAAGAACTGGCTGTTCCGCCAGGCCTTTGGTGAGGGGTATTGGTAGGGTTGGTCGGGTCAGTGTAGGGTACCCTTTTCTTTTCCTGTATTGGTGATTTTTTAATTGTTTTAAATTGTTTTATTGTTTTATCATTTATATTATTGTTCGCCGCCCCAGGCTGCCCTGCGGGCGGAGAGGCGGGATAAAAATGTTAATTAAAATAAAAAATAAAAATAAGTAAATACTATGTGTGTGACAGTATCATAGACTGTATCCACAGCTTCTCTGAGTTCTCCGGGATGGGTAGGAGCCCTCCTGAAGCTTAGCAAGACGCTGTAGCTCAGGCAGAGCCTCACAGATGATCCTTTTCCTGTGACTTCACTGGACTCACCATTAATGTCTCCTTCAGAACCTTGGAAAACGTAATGCTAAGTCTCTCCACCTCAGGCACCAGGTTTCCCCAAGCTGCCCAGCCTAGGAGTCAGAACCACTGAGAAGGTTCCTCTGCAACCCAGTTCTCAGGCAACGAATCTACCTCCTTCCCAGCCAGGCACTGACTGACTCTCTGTGGATTTCTCTCCTCTATATCCCCAAAGTAGGTGGGGCTAGTCCTTCAGTTTTTTGCTTTTAAAGAGTTAGTACCTTCCCACTCTCTCCATGTCTATTATCTAACTTTCTTCTCCAGCACTTTTTTCTAACTTCCGTCCATTGCCTGCAGCTTCACCATGGGCTGGCACTAGTTATTTCCCCTTGCAGGGGCACCAGTCCTCACATGCTGCACCCTCCCACACCATCCCACTTAGGTATTAAAATCATGGAAGTAGCCTGGGCCTGATTGAAACTTTTATAACCCTTATGCAGTCAGTTTCTGAGTCACTTTCCACCAGCTCTGACTATTGTGCTTCTTATAGACTCATCGGCAATTCTCTTAAAGCAATGAATGTTTTGGTCTGTCAGGCCAAGCTTGGTGGAAAATGTTTCCTGGTGTCTGCCCTGAACCTGTTTGATTTAGGCCTTCTGTTCAAGGGTGATGCAAGGGCATCTAGTAAGGTTTGAATCCCACCCTTGGCAAACAGATTTAGCAGTGGGTCCTGCCCATCCTCTTCTTTCTCTCAGCATTCAGACAATGCCAAAGCCATATTGTAAGCCACCACGAGCTGTTTTAGGAGGGGCGGGGTAAAAATCCAATAAATAAATAAATAAATAAATAAAATATTCCTGTGATCTTTGTCGGGCTTCTTCAAGTTCACATAGTTCAACCACAGACAGTAGACTGAACTTGGTCTCCTATACTTTATGACCTGGTGTGTGTATGTGTTGTGCTGTATTGTGTTGTCATCCAAAATTGTTTGTCTCCCTTAAGCCTTAGCCAAGTTTTCCTTGGAGTACCCCATGAATATTGCAAGTGTTTGCCTACAGGCCAAAATGTATTCTGTCCTTGGTGACAGTATCCTTCCAGCTCGGAAGTAATCAGATCCACGGGTCATGTGCCATAAAACAGCTCAAACAAGAACATTGTGGTTTCCTGAGGTACTTTCCTTGATGCAAATGGATGACAGGATAAACATTTGTTCTGTTCGTGGGGACATTTGTTCATAGACTAGGGGTGTCTATGAACAAATCTGTCTCAATAAGAAATCTGTAATTTTGTTATTAATTCATTATTATGTAGTTTCAGATTTTGTGATTTTATTAGATATATAAAATCTATATTTTTCATTATCATTATTGAACTTCTATCCCCCCCTGATTTCTATGGGAAATTGATTAATGGCTGTAACTTCTTCATTTGTAACCAAATTGATTCATATTTAGATGGATTGTACCCTTTTATCCGAAGGATCATCCCTGACAAAGTTCATAAAGTTTGAATAAAGGGTCCCAATTCTACAACCAATTGAAGTTTTGTGGTTGATGCACACATTTGCAGCTATAATGTTTTTGTTTTCCATTCTATTTGGGATAATTTTTGCCTTTTTGTACCAATCCTGCAACGGATCCTCTCTGGCAACTTTCTGAAAAATTGAATAAAGTCTACTGATTTTATTAGCAATTTAATCATTTCATGGTTTGTACATACATGTCCAGGTGTAGTGTCTTTGTTTTTTATCAAATATGGATGAACCTTTGAAGGTTTTTTCCCCTCACCCAAGGGATCATCCTTGCTAGGGCTGAAGCAGCAGCAGCTTTTACCACGCCATGATTTCATTCCGCCATTTCTGAATTGCCCGTGTCACACCGCGGCTTTTCTGCCAGCATTCCACTAATTCCGACGGCATTCTGCAAATTCAGAAACTATCAGAAAAAGGCAGAATTGTCGGAAACTGTCGGGAAACCTCTGTTCTGCTATTTTGTGCCACTGGCGGAAGTAGCGAAAATGGCATGTTTCTGCTATTTGTGAAGCCTGTGGAAGTAGCAGAATGAAATTAGCAGAACTGCGGAAGTAGCGGAATGAAACTAGCGTAATGAAAGGCTCTGCCACGCCGTACCACTAATTGCGGAAACGCTGTTTCTGGCGGAAATAGCTCCTGCCGCGACTTTCTGCTACAGCCCTAATCCTTGCCTAAGAAATATTGGATAAAGGGGCCCAATTTTATAAACAATTTCAATTTTGTGGTTTTAACAGAAGTTGCAAATGTTCTTAAATCAGTTGAAGGTGTTGCCTCTGTTTAAACTGGAGAGGTTTTACTAGATGCAGACATCTGATTTTTGGAACATTTGTACAGAGAGTGAAGAAGACAGGAGAAAGGGGGCAAAGCAGAGGAGGATCAGGTGCCAGAGACACTGGCACTGGTATAGGATTCAGTCATTGGCACACCCAAAACTGTGGGGGCATATGTAGGGAAGAATAGGTGCAGAGTTCTGCTTCTCTGAAAATTTGCACTGAGGCTGAAGACTACATCACAGTCAGTCACATACACAGACCACTGAGCCAGCCTACGAGCCACACAAGATCTAGCCATGGTGGAGAGGTGCATCTTGGTAGAAGCTTATATTTTCTCCCCAGCATCCACTCCCAATCCTTCATTATTGCAATTATTGGGTATGGAAAGTTGGAAGTCTGGGAAGCATTTCCAGAGAATGACCCTATACCAGAGATTCTCTTATGCTTGTCATAGTGGTACATGATGGGTTCATGATGCCAATTGGCCACCAGAAATGCCAATCATGTATCCTCATTCTGTGCTATGATGTTCCCACATCAAGGTTCCCTGCTTGTTACTAGGAATTTGGAAGCATCTACTTAGGAAAGAGCCAATAAGATAATTTCTTGTGTCCTCTGTCACAGTGCTTCAGGGCGTGTTTGGCAGGTGCGGCGCACAGCCAAGGGCAATGCCCCTCCTGTGCCCTCTGATGCCACTACTGTGCCCTCCAATGCCCCTCCGTGGCCTCTGCCCCACTACTGTGCTCCCTGCCCCCCTGCACACACTTCATCTTACCTGAAAGAAGTTCAGGAGTCCTGTCAGGGCCCCCAGCAGCTGTCACTGCTCATCTTCACAAAGGAGGGGGATCCTCTGTAGTGTTTACATCTGTGATGCAGTGAGATGAGCTCATCTGACTCTGAGCACTGCAGTTCACTCTCTCTCAGTCAGCCCCCCCCCAAGCCTGGAGGAGGGAGGGACAGGGTTTTGCATGGAGTCCCATAAGGGACAAACATAATAGGAATGCACTTAGGTGGCTATGGGGAGTTGTCCAAGTGCTTGTAATGGGAAACTTCAGTTTCTCATTACAGTCAATGGGGGCAGGCTTTAATTGAGCCCCATGGGCTCAATTTTTAAACATCACCTGGATGCTGGTTACACATGCCCAGGCAATTATGCACTTGCACAACCTTAGAACTAAATTGAGGCTGGCAGGCAGCGCTGGGTTGTTGTTTTTTTTATGACATGCATGCTCAGTGAGGACATGGGCTGTTTCGCTCTGATGAGCTGCGTGCATTGGTGGCGGCACCATTTTGTGTAGTTTTCTAGCATGGTAACTTGGAGGTGGACTCTGGACCAGACCAGTATTAGGATTCCTGTTACGTGAAGTGTGAGTATTAAATTGAGGGGGGAAAGGGGGGAATGTGAGACACTGGAGGGAAAGGGGGCCAAGCTGGGAGGAGCAGGGGAGGTAGACTGGGAGGCAGCCACTGGACCGGAATGGGACTGAGCTGGGGGAGAGTTAGGAGTGGGGGCAGGGGGCACAGCGACTGAATGGGGCTGGGGGAGGGGAGTCTGACTGGGGAATGGGGCTGGGGTGGAGTGGAGGAGGGGTGGACTGGGACTCAGAGATATGGGAATGGGGGCGGTGGGTGCACTAGGAGACAATGGGGAGAGGGTGGGGGGACTTGGGGAGTCTGGCTTGGGAATGGAACTGGGGGAGGGGGTGCACTGGGAGATGAGGGGGTGGGGGACTCAGGGAGCCTGACTGGATAATGGGGCTGGGGGGAGGGGGTGGACTGGGAGATGCATGGGGGAGGGGTGCAAGAGATGTGAAGTGAACCATGTTTTGGGGACAAGTGGAACTCCTCACTGCTGCTTTTCTGGTGTGTTGAGGATAATATGGTTGCCTTAAAATATGGTTTCAATGGTGGTTTGCTTTTGCTTATTGTGTGCTTGCCAGTGCAGTGATGGTGTCCACCCTTCTCCCCCAGGCATGTGCAAAGGATGTGAATGTTTTCTGGGGCCCCACTGGCCATGGCTACACTGGGTTAATATTGGTCCCTTTCCTGTTTTACATGTACATTGTCTGCTTTCTGTATTCTGGGTGAGGGACCTAAGAGCTTTGATGGAGGAAGGCTTTCTAAAAAAAATCTAATCTTTTCTGGAATGTTCCTTGCATTTTAAAATGACCCCGTCCTTTGCAGTTTGGTGGGATGTTGTGAGTAGAGACAAAATGGCCTCCGCCTCTCTAATAGAGAGGTCATTTTGTGAATGTGTATGTCTACTGGTCATGACTACTCTTTTATAAAATGATCCTGACCCTCCCATTGCTGTTTTACAGCTGCTCCCTGCTGCTGGAATGTTGTTTGGTGGCAATGCAGGCCTGTTTCAGGGCAAACTTTTTAAAAAGGCCTGTTTGCTTGGACAGGCATTTGGCTGTCAGGGATAGGGTGCAGCTACTAGAGTATCTGATCTTGAAGGGCCAGTTTTGCTTGCAGTGCTGTCTTGCAACAGGGCAAACACTTTTAAAAAGGCCTGCTTGCTTGGACAGGTGTTTGGCTGTTGGGGATAGGGTGTAGCTACTAGGCTGCAGACAACAAGTAAACCCTTTTCCCGCACTGAACCCATCTTTTCCCCCTTCCTCTTCTCGTGCTCCAAAACCAAACCCTTTCCCTCTTACTTCTCCTCTGTCCTGTCCTTCTCTTCCCTTTCGTTCTCTTCTGATTCAGCTTGTCACAAGACAGGAAGCTAACTCACTCCTCCCAGTTCTCCAAGCCAGAAGGAAGGTTTTTCCCAAAGCCTACACCTTCAGAAGACTACAGGTGACCAAGGATGCCATGAAAATCGAGGATTTGAGGGTTCAGGATAAAGGTAGGCAATGGCAATGTGATCTACTTTTTTTTAACCTACTATGGTTAATTTGGGCCCAGTGGGAATTCTTCAGTGCCAGGATATATAAATTTTCTGCATGGGTTGCCTTGCTAAAGGCCCATCAATAAAGAGGACAGGGCACCTCAACAAGGCATAAGTCCTGCCTTTTCAGCTGTCATGGGCCTTCTCCAGTATCTGGCATATGTGGCACATTTGCTGTACTGTTTAACTCAATCACTGAATAAGGACTGTCATATTTCAGTGGCCTGGGAGAGGACTATGATATGCTACAGAGAGAAGCCTAAGGCAGTACTTTTGAAATACCACAAACTGTCTCTCCACTCATTACTAAAACTTGGGTTCATACCACTGCCTGAATTACAGGAGGGACACGGGGTGGCCCACCTACCTTTTTTGATGGTCCCGTAGCTTTTTGATGCTCCCCTCCACATATCTATTGACTTTAGAAGGCTACGGAGGAGAGGGGCATAATTTCATTGAGGTACCCTCCCCTCTACAGTTTTCCTTATAATTCAAGCACTGAATTCCTTTCCCGGTAGAGCATACTCCCATTTGACAAAAGCTTCACAAGGAGCATTTCCATTGCACTGGGCAAATGGGCAGCTGCCCTCAGACCAACCAGCCTCAGTGAGTTTCCTTGGAATTCTGCAGCGGGGCACCAGAAGGACCTGAACCTTGCTGTCAGTTCCTGTTCCATCTTCATACCTTGACAAGGGGGTCCTACAGCACACTGAGTGTACCGGCTCCCCCCTACTTCCCTAATCTGTCCCCTTATTCCCTGTCTCACACATCCTCAGAACTGGCTATTGCTAACTGACTTCAGATTACTACTGGACTTTGGAGAGGAGTGACCTCCAATCCTTCATGTCCTTTGTAAGTAGGAAATTGGAAATGGTCATGGACATTGACATTGACCTGCTTAGGACCTTCCTGACTCTCCAATTTCAAGTGTATGCAGGCCACCAGTGTCCTATGACACTGCACAGAGTACTCACTTCTTGACTCTCATCTCTACCCACATCCCTCTAAATGTTGATTGCTGCAACCTGAGGTGGTGGTGGTGTCATGGGGAAAGGGACAGGGAATTTATTTATTTAACTATTTTTTTAGTTCGCCCCCTCCTGCTCAAGAGCAGCTCGGGGCATCTTACAAAACATAAGTAAGAACACACATAAAATGTATGCTCATGGGAGTTGGAGGACATGACTAAGTGGGAGGGGGTGGCTCTGGTATTTCTTTTGATTGCACCCTTAGAAGGAAAGCATAAAGGGCATTTTGAATTTCATTCTGAGAAAATGCAAAAGTAGGTCAGATGCAGATGACAGCAGTGAGGGGACAATGGTCTGTCAAGCAAAACTGAATGTGTAATCCTCCATCCTCCCTATCTATCTGTCTGTCTGTCTGTCTGTGTACATTTATATCCCAAACCTATCCCTTAAGCTCAGGGGAGGTTACAACAGATAAAGTCAAGTTAAATAAACAAACAAATAAATAAAATTAAAATGAAACCATTTAAAAATCCCCTCCACACAACCTCCACAAACCCTAATCCCATTAAAGCCCTGACTCCATTAAAGTCAATTGGTTTGGGCTGTGCCTTGAGAACTTTCTGTTTAAACCTCTGTGCCTTTCCCCCACCCCCTCGAAAGCATGATTTCTGATAATTAACCCCCCCACTAAATTACAATTTCATTTCTTTAGCAATTAAACGTAGAATCTAGAAGAAGCCCATCAAGTACAGCTTCTGTTGTAATGCTGATAAGAACTGTTACCCTTTATTAACAACGGTTACCCTTTATTTAATCCTGTGCCTTGCTGACATTTACTGGCATCTCAGACAATCGAGAGCTGCCCCCACTTCAGCTCTGGGGTTGCCCCCGTAAGTCTGTTATACATTGTCACATAAGTTGAGAGAAGCTGAATTTAGCAAGCTAAGCGCTTTAGCTCACAAACAGAATCCAGATGCTTATTGATTTTCCCCCCTCTTTTTGTGGGAAAAATAAACTTACCAACTTGTTTATTTTTAGAGGTTAATCCATTGCCAGTTTCCCCCCTCTGCCAGTTTCCCCCCTCTCCCCTAAGTCCCTAATAAACACTTTGACATGCACATCCATATTTAAAAGCAACTGACTACAGCTTTGCTTAGAATTTATATTAAACCTGGTTGAAAATAACAACAAAAACAAAGCAAAAACTGAAAGGTTAACTGACCGTTCAGCATGAGGCCTCAAAATGGCTCTGTGTGTGTCTCGGTGCGTGGGCAGGGGGAGGGGGGCGTGCTTGAAAGATATTGAATACTATTGATCCAAAGCTTAAAAGAGAAGCAGATTCCCGAAAACTGCACAGCTTGCACTAGCCATTGTGAGTGGTTCGAGTACCAAATCTTCAGAGTTTTACAAAATCCTCAGGCTCATTAATGTTACGTTTAATTGAGGTGTTTTTTTTTTTACCTTCTGCAGGCCTAATGTGGCACAAAACAATAGCTAATGTAGGAGAGTAAGGAATATGGTAGAGCAGGGTTGGCTCATGGCAAGTGTGAACTGTTCATAGGATCCATGAATAAACTTGAAATGACATTAATGTGAAAAGCACTGGTGTAAAATATGGGCCGATAAAGCCACAAATGTGGGCGATCCCTGGCCTATGGAGGGACCCAAAGATCATTAGTAAACTAGAAATGACAACATATGTCAGGGGTGGGTAAATTTACAAAGTTCAAGAGCCACACACCAAACCTTTCAGATCACTGAAAGCCACAAGATGCGTTACACTGATTGTGGCTTCCCCTAATCCTTGGGTTGGGGTAGAGCAACTTGCCCATAATCCTCCTCCCCTTCAGCAAAGCTCTGGCTCCTAGGTGGTCTGGTGAGTTTGGGTCACAGCAATAATGGCATAAAACGACAGTGGCATGGAATCGTGGCCTACTCTTAAACAGAGCTGAAAAGGGTACTTCATTTAGTACCCAGGAGTAATACTAACATTTTTGAGTACCACATTGAGGACTCAGTGGGCTACCTGGGTACCCAGATACTAGGAATAAAAATGGCCCTGCATGCTGAATGTAAAGCAGGGCAAGATAATGCATATCTGTAATCACAGTATAAATTTTGAATAATGTGATACATGTATAACCTAGCATTCTCTAACTTAGGGGATTTAATATACAGTGAATACCATCCACATTTATTGTCTTCAGCAGGCCCATAAACTGATGATTGATCATCTCTCTCTCTCTATGAGAGTCCAAAATACT
Source organism: Sphenodon punctatus (assembly GCA_003113815.1). Classification (NCBI taxonomy): domain Eukaryota; kingdom Metazoa; phylum Chordata; class Lepidosauria; order Sphenodontia; family Sphenodontidae; genus Sphenodon; species Sphenodon punctatus. The sequence continues at coordinate 80,023 of QEPC01004767.1, forward strand.
GAGAATCACTTGACAGTGGCAGAAATCACTTAGTTTTTAGATGTTTTAGATGTGAACACTGTAGGTAACCTTTTCACTGAGGAATGACTAAGTCTTTGGTTGTTCATCCATTTACAAAATAAACAAAGCAGTCATGCATGCTAAAACTTAAATAAACCTAACTGTGTTGTTCAGAATCAGATTATGCCTCTCTCAGATGTATAGAGTGAGGGCAAAGAGCTCATGTCTCACAGAGGACAATGAAAGGGGGAGGATTCACTCGATTGCTGCCATTTTTATTTTCTAGAAAAAGAAATTTCATAAACTTTGGAATTTTTTTGTATATCTCAGTTATACATTGATAGAATCTACCCCATGCCTGTTTTTTGTGCAGAGGTATGGACTCATACTATGATCTGGCTGTGGCCACCAGCAGAAAGACCTGGGGTGCCAGTGGCCATAGTGTGGCATCCAACTCCGGTCCCTGCACCATCCAGGGGGAGCTGGAGGAGGAGGGGCAATGGATCGAACTGCAGGAATAGGAGCACCGGCCGTCTCCCAGGCTCTCAGAAACTGTTGCGCACAGGCACAGTCAGGCCCTGAACCATAGCACTCATCCTCCATCACGAGACCCCTGAACAGTCCCAGGTGAGACCCTACCCCCCTACCCCATACCTATGTAACACGGTGCTGGGATGGGAGCTGGGTGTCACGGGGAACTTCCACGGCTCTCGTAATGGAGGCTGAGTGCTATGGGCTAGGTTTGGGGACTGCTGGCCCAGTGTGCAGCAACTTCTGAAGAACAGGGGGATGGCTGATTGCCTTGTTCCTATGACTGAAACTGTCTTACACCTGCTACAATCAGGTGTAAGTCCCTGCTGGGGGCGGGGGGCGGGGGGAGACTCAGTGGGCTTCCCCATGTGGTTAAACCCTGGTGGGCTTGTGCCCTGAAACTCATTTGGGATTGGTTTTTACAGCCTTTTGGAATTATTATTGTACTATTGTATTTTGGTATTGATTGATTTATTGATTTTATGTCAATTTTTTAATTTTATGATTGTTCAGAATTTAGGGATTTATTTGGTATATGAGGTTATTTTTGATTTTTGCTCCAAGTCTATTGCAGACACGGGGTTATGTGTATTATACATACATACCTGATTTTTGGATTATATTATATAGTTGTACCTTTGTTTTTTGTTGTTATTATTGGGGGTATCCACCAGCCCTGGGGAGGCTGCCCTGTTGTTGTGAACCCCTTGAAAAGCCATTTCTCCCTTCTCTTCCTCCTGTGCAGGGGTGAACACCAAGTGGGAATCACTTTTTGCCCCAACAGACGTGACATTACCATGTTCAACCACGGTGGGATTCACCATGGTTGAGCGTGGTAACATCTTGTCTGGCCCCTGACCATGGCCCGCCATGGTCAATACCCCGGGGGGCAGGTAGGCGCCGTGGAGGGCAGGCACTCCGGAGGGCAGGCGGCCTTGGGAACATGGGCGGGGCAGGGCTGTGAGACCAGATGTTGCGCCACGCAGCCCCACCCCTCCCCGATTCCCTGGCGGAATCTGCCAGCTCATCTGTTGATGGGCTGGTCAAATTCCGCTGGGGAATCAATAGGGTGATTCCGTGATGGGGAAAATAGGGCCCCCGTCATGTCTGAAATCACCACAGTTGGGAAGCCAGTCAATTCACCAGTTTTAATATTCGGTGTTTTTACACACACATTTCTCCTGCATGTTTGCTCTTACATCCTGAACTTTTTGTGTGTCTAAATCACTCACCCAGATCTTAAGCATCTGGCACTTCTAACTTCTGCATAGAAACTTTACCAGGACTTGTGTGTGTAAAAAGTTCTCCTGGTAAACTGCTTTGCTCCAGGCAGCTGTGGTCACTTGGTTTCCATGGCAGCCCCTCATGTCTACAGCTGTGACTACTTTAGGCTGCCTCAGGGCAGTTTTTGTGTGAAGAATGCATCCGGAACTGCCTCAGGGAAGTATGTGTGTGAAGAATGCATCTGGAATTTACCTGTGGACAGGTAAACCCAGAAGATTGAAAGACCGGCACTTTAACGTGTGTGTAAAAATGCCCATTATCAGTTGAATGACTGTTATTTCCCCACAAACAAATATTGTCAAATATTCCATCAAGCCAAGAGTAGCTTTGTGTAGGTGGTGGCTTGTATTTTTTTATTGCAACATGGTCAGGAAGCCATGTTTTATGTACACAAGCAAATCTAAATTCTGCATTTGGGGAAGGCATATTCTGAGTAGATTGCAAGTAGAACAAATTATCACTCTAAATAAGGTTTATTTATAGCATATGGTGATCTAGCAGATAACACACTTCTCTTAGAACACAGGCCAAAGAGCCCTCAAGCAACATAACACCAACAAATTGCCTCCCTAAAACAACAACTACAACAACAACAAAACACCCTTGCAACAGTCATGTTTCAAACTAACAAACTTACATATAACCCAAGCACACCAAGAGGAAGCACAAAATAAGATGAAAAAAGTCAAGGAGAAAACTGTTGGGTGTTGAATATCATTCATATTTATACCAGCCCAACTTTATAAAAAGTTTATAATGCGAGGTCCGTTGTCAACAAGGCCCCAGCTATCCATGGTTTAATCTTGGATGGGGCCGTGGACCTCGCATACATCACAGAAACCTGGCTGGATGATCTGGCCGGTCCAACTTTGGCGAATCTTGTCCCAGCTGGGTATGCTGTGCAGCATCAGCCCC
>QEPC01004767.1:107421-119533 GCA_003113815.1 Sphenodon punctatus
TGTGCTGTTAGAAATTAGTCTCCTAAATCCAGAAAAAAGCTACTGGGAATGTCACCTGACCGTATCACTTTAAAATCACCATACTTACACAACGCCAATTGTTATTTAATTATTTAAATTAGTTAATTTTACTTTTTATCCCCGCTCTATCCCAATCCCAAGGTCTCACGGCAGGTTACAATACATTAAAATATAAAAGATACATGAATAAAATCAAATGAAATCCCCTATCCCAAATTTCCCCAAACCCTATTCCCTTCCTGCCAAATGGTTGGCTGAATAGAAGGTGAGCTACATTGCCTCCTAGTCACATCATTAATTTTTAGTTTTGGTTTCTTTTACAAAAAATCCATTTTGGGGGGAGGAGGTTGTAAAAAAAAACCTGTTCATTTTTGGTTTTTTGTTTATACTTATTACAAATATTAATTAAAATATCAGATCACTGTGCATGCACTAAATGTCCACTGGACCATTCTGCACATGTGCAGACCTTTCCCGAAATGGTGTCAATGCTCTGCATGCACAGAATGATCTGGTGGCAATTTTGCACATGTGGAGTTGGGTTTTTTTTATTTTTAAAATTAAAAATAACAAATCACTGTGCATGCAAAAAATGACCACCAGTACCATTCTACACATGCACATCCTTTCCCAAAATGGCACCGGCAGTTTCACCAGCATTTTGGAAAAGAACAGCAAGTCTGCACATGCCATCATCATTTTGGGAAATGGTGCACGTTCTCAGAATGGCTCCATTGGTCATTTTGTGCTTGCAGTGATTATTTTAATTTTTTTTTTTATTTTAAAAATTGTTGCTTTTTTTTCCTTTTTGTCTTTTTTTGTTACCGTTGTCATTCATTTTCACATTTTAATTACTAAAATAAACTGGGATTTGTTTGTTTGTTTTAGTAATTTAAAAAATTTATTTATTATTCATTTATTTATTTGTATTTATTAGTCGCCCCCTTCATGCCTACAGCATCTCGGGGTGGCTTACAAGGATCAAAAATACATTACAATAAAATTCAATTAAAAAATACTAAAACTACATTCTAAAAATATCTTTAAAACCCCACCCTCCCCTCTGAAGTCCTGGGTGAACAGCCAAGTCTTACAGGCTTGGCAAAAAGCCAGCACACCTGGGGCCAGGCAGGCTTTCTCCGGGAGGGAGTTCCAAAGTCGTGGCCCGGCCACCGAGAACGCCCTCTCCATTGTGGCCACACGTTTTACATGGGGGACCTCCAAAAAGGCACTCCTGGTGGACCGAAGGGATTGCTCTGAGGCACAGAGAGTGAGGCTGTCCCCGACGTATGAGGGGCCCAGACCGTACAGGCCTTTATATACCAACACCAGCACCTTGAATCTGGCTCGGTACGCTATAGGCAGCCCGTGCAGAGTATGGAGCACAGATGTTATGTGCTCCCGCCAACCCGTCCCTGTAAGGAGATGGGTCGCAGCATTCTGCACTAGCTGCAGCCTCTGAACAAGTGTCAAGGGACACCCCACATAGAGTGCGTTTCAGTAGTCTAGCCTTGAGGTGATGAAGACATGGGTGAGGGTGGTCAGGTCGGGCCTGGAAATGTATGGATGCAGCCTCCGCACTAGATACAACTGGCAAAAGGCGACTTTAGCCACCGCCTCCACCTGTCGATCCAGACGGAGGTCTGAGTCCAGAAGCAAATTGCACACCAAAGGTGGGTAGGCTCAGATTTAGAAGAACCTCCATGTGACATAATAGGGCAGCCTTGGGGTGTAGAGTTTGCTTGGGTCAGGGCCCCAATGAGCCACACCACTTCAACCAGGTGCCTCTACCAAGTGCAAGTTTATTTATCATGCAAAAGTCCAAACATTGAAAAATCTCAATATCCAGTCCATAAAACTCTTACTATGAAGTACATTCACGAGATTCCAGCTACAGAACTCCTTCACCAGCCAGACACAGACTGACATTTCAAGTAGAGCCTTCAAAACTTAACATTCCCAGGAGGGGTATGGTCTGTTGAGGCATCTCATTCCCTTAAAAGGGCAGTTATTCCGGCTAATCTGGAAGGCTTCACCCTCACCAGGTCTTTCCCAGGTCCTATTTCTGAAGCCACTTAGGGTCAACTGTCACACTTCAGAAGAAGGAATTTCCATAATTGTGGCGCAGCCACCAAGAATGCTTCTTTTTGTAGGGGTGTGGAATTTGTTTTCATTATTACGATAATGAACACATTTTTTGTCATTTTAGTTTTTGTTATTGTAATAACAAAAATGAAATATAATAAAAAGAAAAATGAATATTTGTTTTCAAAATTGGGAAATTTTCAAAATTGGGAAAATTGGGAAAATTCCAGCTATAATATTTTTGTTTCTTATTCAATTCTGATGAAACTTGGTAATATTGTACCACCAATGGATTGCACTATGAAAATATTGGATAAATGGAAACAATTTTATAAGCGATTTAATTCTGTGATTTTATGAAAAGTTACATACACATTCCTGGCTACAACTTCTTTATCTTTCATTCAATCTGTATGAAACCTGGTAATATTATGTCCCTCCAAAAGATTACCAAACCTGTAAAATTTTTGAAAGATTGGATAAAGGGTCCTGATGTTATGTCATTAACTTGAAAATGCATTTCCGGCTGTAACATGTTTAAATTCCATCCTGTTTACAAGACATTTAGCAGAAATGTATCCCATACCTTCCCTGTCATCTCTGCTAAATTACAGGAAAATTTGGTAAAGGGCCCCAATTTTATAAGCAATTCAAGTTGTCCCCTTGAAGACCATTATTCAGATAAATAGCAGCACATGCAGTGCCAGTCAGAGGAAGGCACCTGGCATGGCAAGGGGAGGGAGGGTGTAGGAGGGAGGATGTGGAGCAATCCAAAAGACTGAAAGACACATTCACTGGCCAGTTACTGCATGCTTTCAGCTTTACAGAACCAATCAGTGGTGGTTTCGAGGCGGACATAGCAAGCGGTCCTGAGGCGGGCATAGAACGGACATAACTGGGACTTTGGGGATAGATAGCATCCCAGAAATCAGGAGAAAGGTTTTATACATTCAGGCTGGCCAATTATCATCAAAATTACATCCTGCAGCACTGTGACAGAGGACATAAGAGAATCTCTAATGGCGCTTTCCTAAACAGACGTTTCCGAATTCCCAGTAACAAGTGGGGGAGTGAAACTGTGGTGGCCACAGCGCAGAATGAGGATATTTGGTTGACATTTCTGCTTGCCAATTGGCATCACAAACCGATCTTATACCACAGTGGGCATTCTTACACACATGTTAAAGTTCCAGATGTTTCTATCTTTTGGGTTTACAAGCCCACAAGTACGTTCTGGATGCATGCCATTTTCCACACACACACTGCCCTGACGCAGTTCCTGCATGCATTCTTCACACAAACACTGACCCTGAGACAGCCTAAAGTAGCCAGCTAGCCACAACTGTAAAAGTGACCGGCTGTCATGGAAACCAAGTGACCACAGCTGCCTGGAGTAAAGCCGTTTAGGAGAACCTTTTACACACAAAAGTTCTGGGAGAAATCACGCTGAAGTTCAAAGATCTGGATGTTTAAGATCTGGGTGAGTGATTTAGAGACACAAAGTTCAGGATGTAACAGCAAATATGCAGGAGAAATGTGTTTGTAAAAACACCCATAGGCACGTAAGAGAACCCCTGGCATAGGCTCATTCTCTGCATATGATTTGCAGGTTTATAAAATTGGGACCCTTTATCACATCTTTCTGATATTTGGCAGAGATGATCCTGAAGGTATAAGATACAGCCCTCACAATTTTCATGTACACTGGTTGGAATATAAAGATGTTACAGTCAGATATACATTTATAAGTTAATTACTTATACCACCAGGACCATTTATCCAATCCTTCTGGAAGTTGGCATTGATAGTAAACTTGGAGAGGGGCATAAAAGTGCCCAGTGTCATCTACATTAGATTGGATACAAAGAAGTTACATCCTGGAATGTATGTGCAGATTTTTGCAAAACAACATAATTCAACTGCTTATAAAGTCGGATTCCTTTATTTGATCTTTCTTAACCTTGGTGCACATAATGCCTTTCACTGGAGGTATAATCCCTCCAAGTTTCATCCAAATTATACTAAAAGGCAAAAAATATACAAATGTGTTTCCATCAAAACCAAAGGAAATCGAAAATGAAAGCAAAAACAAAAACTAAATTTGATATTTACAAAAACAAAAGATTTAAATAAAAAAAACACTATAAGCACAAATAACAACATGGGTCCCTGGTGCACACACCTATCTTTTTGTGCCCTTGCTGTACAAACTTGACAATTAGATGGTACGTACAAGAGGGTGTTCCCAGCCGACCTCAGAAGCCATGATGGGAAAGAAGGGAGGTCGTGGTCTCTCAGATACATGGGACTCAGGCTGTTTGGGGCTTTATAGGCCCAAAATTAAGACTCTCACAGCCACCCAAGTTCAATCGACTCATAAACACAATGTTCAGCTGTCCGTGAATTGATAAGAAAACATACGCCTGGAAAGGACGAAATGTAAACACCAAGAAGGGTTCGACAGTGGATTCTTGTTTAAATTTTTCATCCTTGTATTATTATTTGCATAGAAACACAAGTGTACCAGGTGCTTTATAACAAGTAAAGCATTCCAGGCAGAGGTTTGGAAATTCCCCAGTTCTCTTCTCAGACTGAGACATCTGTCTAGTGCTCATCCCTCTTGATTGCAGGTACTCTCCTGATCCCACATCAAGTCAAAAAGTAGCTTATGTTCTCAGCTGCAAGAAACCCTCCAGGACACATCCAGTGAGCCACCCAATTTTACTTAATATAGGAAACCACCGAGCCGCATCCAGATCTGAGAATATCTGGTCACATTCATGGCTTCTGCTCAGTAAAATGGTAGACTTTTACATAGACTAAACCCAGAAGTATGTCATTTAATGGAGGATATTTATACTTCACGTACTGTTCCAAAGATGGTCAAAGCACTTACCTATTTAAGAACCCTTTTAATCCCTATATACACTTCCCCATTTAATGAACTAATCAACATCTGTCTGGATACCATATTATAGTCATAATAATACATAGCAGGTAATTGAACATGAAGCTATAATTCCATTCAAGGGGTCTGCTAGTGTCAATGAAATTAGTATGAAATTAGTATCAAGTTCAATAATGAAAAATGCAAATTTAAATTATGTTGTAAAAATACAAACTTCTGCAAGTTAGTTCAGGTCTGTTCCCTTTAGATCACTGGACCATGCTGCTAGTTTTGCTTTATTAAACTTGTATATAAATGAGCTAAGCGTTGCTCTCTTCTCTATAGCTTTTCATGTTTCTTCATTATATACACTTTAGATGAGGAAAAAAAAATAGATCCAATACTCATTTCTCCTCCCATTTGGGGAGGCAATTTCCTAAGTTAAATAGCTAGTATAGTTGAAATGACTAATACATTTCAGATTTAGGTATATTACGTATGTTTTCAGGAAGCCATGACTAGCCAAATAATATCCATATCCAAAGTGGATATTCACGTATCTGTTTATGTTGATCATTTTATTTTGGTATTCATGATCAATATTTATTTCTGGTTTTCACCGAAGGTTTGTTACATAACATAGTTAGTACCATAAAAATGTGGCAGTAAAAATATACAAATAAAATATGCGTAAATAAGATAAATAATTCAAAACAGGATACAAAAATGCAAATTAGAGTACAAACCTCAAAAAAGCCAGTTAAGGAAAAGGTATCCTGTTTACTTTTGTCTCTTGTTCAGTTTGCCAACAATGCAAAGACCCCTAGAGCATAAAGGACAGCAGACGGTTCATTAGACAATAACCAAATTGTTTTTTCTGTGTTAGAACAATATTTAAGTTTTCCACTAGAGGGGAGATCCACATTTTTCTTATATATTAAAACAAATACAGGACCACAGATAATGGTTTATAAAATCAATTTAATTTTTCCCATAAAAAAAAAATTGTGTCAGTGTATGGAAATTGCAACCATCTGCCTTTAATAACTGCAGAATTCATTAAATTCAAACGTAATCTTGTGATGGCCTCCCTTTGTTTATGATGTTGTACCACTAACAAATAAGTTTCTAACTTGATAGAATGCTTTACCAATTTCAAAGAAGGAGAAATTTGAGAAGCTGTCACCAGCCCACATCTTTTTGCATGCTGAAATATTTTAATCTAATAGTAATTTCTTTTTTTATCTGCTGAAAGACTATTAAGTCACAATCACTCCATAAGTTCCGTAGTCTATTTACCTGAAAAAATGAGCTAGGGTACTTGACTAAGTAAAAGAAAATACCGTCTGGTGACTAACTGCTTTGGTGAGGCTCATCTTAGGGTACCTGTTTGGTGAAAAATCTTTTTTTTCACCAATATAACAACACCCATATAGCAACACAGACTCAGGTTACTTTGAGATGTGTGTGCCCAGCTCATGGTGTGAAATCACGGGTGGGGTTTAGGCATCACGTGTATTATTGCTGCTCGCACATTCTTTTAGCGCCGCGGACTAAATACATCGATATTATGGTATTTAGTCCAGAGCTCTAAAAGACTGTGCAAGTGGCAATAATGCATGTGTCATCACATCTAAACCCCGCCCACTGGATTTTTACACCGTGTGTGATTCCATGCCACGAGCAGGTGCGCACGTCTAAAAGTGGCCTTTATCTTTGATTTAAAGACTTTCAGGACTGGTAATGCTGCCCTTCATCCTGTTTTATTACAAAAGGAAAGAACTCCACCAAGGGCTTGTCTGCCTTTGATACAAGCTGCTTCAATATGTTTGGACCATCTCATTTTATTGAAAAAAATGCCAAGGTATTTGAATATAGGGACAACTTCCAACTTCTGTTTATTTATTGGCCAAGTATAGTCCTTCTTACCACTCCCAAACACCATAACTTTGTTTGGGCCATATTTATTTCCAGACTGTTTATCTTACAATACTGTTCAAAGGCATTCAATAACCTTTGAAGACCTATCAGATTGTGACATTAGTACTACATCATCTGCAAAGAGTAATAAAGAAATAGGATCATGCTTCTCCTACTCACCTACAAGTGTTTTTACTCTGCAGCTCCTCAGTACCTCTCCTCTCTTATCTCTCCATACATCCCCACTCATGACTTCCTTTCATCAGACAAGTTGCTGTTATCTGTGCCTTTCTCCTCCATCGCCAATTCCCGATTCNCCAAGTTTCATCCAAATTATACTAAAAGGCAAAAAATATACAAATGTGTTTCCATCAAAACCAAAGGAAATCGAAAATGAAAGCAAAAACAAAAACTAAATTTGATATTTACAAAAACAAAAGATTTAAATAAAAAAAACACTATAAGCACAAATAACAACATGGGTCCCTGGTGCACACACCTATCTTTTTGTGCCCTTGCTGTACAAACTTGACAATTAGATGGTACGTACAAGAGAGCCGACCTCAGAAGCCATGATGGGAAAGAAGGGAGGTCGTGGTCTCTCAGATACATGGGACTCAGGCTGTTTGGGGCTTTATAGGCCCAAAATTAAGACTCTCACAGCCACCCAAGTTCAATCGACTCATAAACACAATGTTCAGCTGTCCGTGAATTGATAAGAAAACATACGCCTGGAAAGGACGAAATGTAAACACCAAGAAGGGTTCGACAGTGGATTCTTGTTTAAATTTTTCATCCTTGTATTATTATTTGCATAGCAACACAAGTGTACCAGGTGCTTTATAACAAGTAAAGCATTCCAGGCAGAGGTTTGGAAATTCCCCAGTTCTCTTCTCAGACTGAGACATCTGTCTAGTGCTCATCCCTCTTGATTGCAGGTACTCTCCTGATCCCACATCAAGTCAAAAAGTAGCTTATGTTCTCAGCTGCAAGAAACCCTCCAGGACACATCCAGTGAGCCACCCAATTTTACTTAATATAGGAAACCACCGAGCCGCATCCAGATCTGAGAATATCTGGTCACATTCATGGCTTCTGCTCAGTAAAATGGTAGACTTTTACATAGACTAAACCCAGAAGTATGACATTTAATGGAGGATATTTATACTTCACGTACTGTGCCAAAGATGGTCAAAGCACTTACCTATTTAAGAACCCTTTTAATCCCTATATACACTTCCCCATTTAATGAACTAATCAACATCTGTCTGGATACCATATTATAGTCATAATAATACATAGCAGGTAATTGAACATGAAGCTATAATTCCATTCAAGGGGTCTGCTAGTGTCAATGAAATTAGTATGAAATTAGTATCAAGTTCAATAATGAAAAATGCAAATTTAAATTATGTGGTAAAAATACAAACTTCTGCAAGTTAGTTCAGGTCTGTTCCCTTTAGATCACTGGACCATGCTGCTAGTTTTGCTTTATTAAACTTGTATATAAATGAGCTAAGCGTTGCTCTCTTCTCTATAGCTTTTCATGTTTCTTCATTATATACACTTTAGATGAGGAAAAAAAAATAGATCCAATACTCATTTCTCCTCCCATTTGGGGAGGCAATTTCCTAAGTTAAATAGCTAGTATAGTTGAAATGACTAATACATTTCAGATTTAGGTATATTACGTATGTTTTCAGGAAGCCATGACTAGCCAAATAATATCCATATCCAAAGTGGATATTCACGTATCTGTTTATGTTGATCATTTTATTTTGGTATTCATGATCAATATTTATTTCTGGTTTTCACCGAAGGTTTGTTACATAACATAGTTAGTACCATAAAAATGTGGCAGTAAAAATATACAAATAAAATATGCGTAAATAAGATAAATAATTCAAAACAGGATACAAAAATGCAAATTAGAGTACAAACCTCAAAAAAGCCAGTTAAGGAAAAGGTATCCTGTTTACTTTTGTCTCTTGTTCAGTTTGCCAACAATGCAAAGACCCCTAGAGCATAAAGGACAGCAGACGGTTCATTAGACAATAACCAAATTGTTTTTTCTGTGTTAGAACAATATTTAAGTTTTCCACTAGAGGGGAGATCCACATTTTTCTTATATATTAAAACAAATACAGGACCACAGATAATGGTTTATAAAATCAATTTAATTTTTCCCATAAAAAAAAAATTGTGTCAGTGTATGGAAATTGCAACCATCTGCCTTTAATAACTGCAGAATTCATTAAATTCAAACGTAATCTTGTGATGGCCTCCCTTTGTTTATGATGTTGTACCACTAACAAATAAGTTTCTAACTTGATAGAATGCTTTACCAATTTCAAAGAAGGAGAAATTTGAGAAGCTGTCACCAGCCCACATCTTTTTGCATGCTGAAATATTTTAATCTAATAGTAATTTCTTTTTTTATCTGCTGAAAGACTATTAAGTCACAATCACTCCATAAGTTCCGTAGTCTATTTACCTGAAAAAATGAGCTAGGGTACTTGACTAAGTAAAAGAAAATACCGTCTGGTGACTAACTGCTTTGGTGAGGCTCATCTTAGGGTACCTGTTTGGTGAAAAATCTTTTTTTTCACCAATATAACAACACCCATATAGCAACACAGACTCAGGTTACTTTGAGATGTGTGTGCCCAGCTCATGGTGTGAAATCACGGGTGGGGTTTAGGCATCACGTGCATTATTGCTGCTCGCACATTCTTTTAGCGCCGCGGACTAAATACATCGATATTATGGTATTTAGTCCAGAGCTCTAAAAGACTGTGCAAGTGGCAATAATGCATGTGTCATCACATCTAAACCCCGCCCACTGGATTTTTACACCGTGTGTGATTCCATGCCACGAGCAGGTGCGCACGTCTAAAAGTGGCCTTTATCTTTGATTTAAAGACTTTCAGGACTGGTAATGCTGCCCTTCATCCTGTTTTATTACAAAAGGAAAGAACTCCACCAAGGGCTTGTCTGCCTTTGATACAAGCTGCTTCAATATGTTTGGACCATCTCATTTTATTGAAAAAAATGCCAAGGTATTTGAATATAGGGACAACTTCCAACTTCTGTTTATTTATTGGCCAAGTATAGTCCTTCTTACCACTCCCAAACACCATAACTTTGTTTGGGCCATATTTATTTCCAGACTGTTTATCTTACAATACTGTTCAAAGGCATTCAATAACCTTTGAAGACCTATCAGATTGTGACATTAGTACTACATCATCTGCAAAGAGTAATAAAGAAATAGGATCATGCTTCTCCTACTCACCTACAAGTGTTTTTACTCTGCAGCTCCTCAGTACCTCTCCTCTCTTATCTCTCCATACATCCCCACTCATGACTTCCTTTCATCAGACAAGTTGCTGTTATCTGTGCCTTTCTCCTCCATCGCCAATTCCCGATTCCACACTTTCCACCTTGCTGCGCTGTATGCTTGCAACAAACTACCTGAGGTGGTGCTTCAGGCCACCCCCCTGTCCATATTCAAGTCCCACCTAAAGGCCCACTTCTTCAAGATCGGTTTTAAATCATGAACCCGGGCCCTATCCTTATCATAGCCGTGTGGATTTTAACAATCATATCTGAAATAAATAAACTTTATGGCACTTTTTACATGGGTCACAGCTGCATGGGATGTGTGTGCGCACACACCACAGCATGGGTGGCACGTGGTGCCAGTGCACACAGGTGCACCCCCACCCCTGACGCATCCCCACCCCTAGAGCAACCTCTATTTCCCCTCTGTGCATGAGGATGTGTGGCGGGTGAGTGGGGATGTGTGTTTTGTGAGAGCATGTATGCACTTCCACTCCTGGGCCACAGGATTGACATGAGACAGTACCACTCATGCCCACACAGATCCACTGCGTGGGCATGAGTGATACCATCTCATGTAAAAAGGGCCACTGCATGCCTGCATCCTGTAGTCCATTATTCATTGGAAGCCTCTTATTTGTAGTTGTCTATGGGTGTTTTCAGACAAGACACTCCCCACCCACTATACATCCTACAGGGTACCCATAGGGCAACACTGCAGCCCTACAACATGTATAGAGGGTGGGTAGTGGGTGGAGAGTGTCTTGCTGGAGACTGTTTACCTTGCAATATGATTCAAAGGCATTCAATAACCTTTGAAAACCTATCAGATTGTGGCTTTAGTACTACATTATCTGCATAGAAGTATTAAAGAACTAGGATCAAGCTTCTCCTACTCACCTACAAGTGTTTTAATTTCCTATGTGGAAGCATGCAACTCCAATCATTTTAGCTACATATTTCTAAGAAACTAACACAGTGGACTTTAGGTTTTGAGTACTACCACAATCCCCCTGCGATAACAGCCTCTTGTGCTCCAAAAGACTAAAAGACAATCAAATTGGATTGCAAAGGGCATTGGACTTAACTTTATTCAATACAGCATCACCCATGGCATCCTGTATCACGGTATGCCTTGCTATATTCTGGGGAGTCCCATTACTACCCAGGGGTCCACACCATACATACCTATGGACAGCTCATATCAGGGCATACCCTGTGATCATATCAGAGAGGGATCTATCCTGTACAGTTACAATTTCCCCTTTTGGGAAGAGGGGCAACGTGGCTGTCTTTACCCCTCCCCGCTTTCTGGCCATGCCCAGGTGCGGGGAGGGAGAATAAAAGGAGGTAACCCTGCACAGCCTGATCCAGGACCTCTCCCCGTTCCCAGGATGTTAAAGCCCTTGCTGTAAATTTTCCTGTCTGCACAAATGGGTGTTATACTTACCTACTAAACCAATGCCTCCCCTTCCCCACACAGGAAATCCCAGATGGTCATGGAGACTAAGCCTAATGTCATTAAACCAAATGTCATTTCCCTTGTCAACTAGGTGAACCCCATCTCATACGTATAGTGATTCATCCCAGAACTTAATGTCCTGGTGAGCACTGTGCATCTGCCAATGCCCTTCACCAATGTACCCATTGCCTTGTTAATTTTTATCCTGACCAAATCTATCCTTCTAAGTTTTCAGGTGTAGCACCAGGGTCTGTGCTCCAGTATGTTGGAGCACCATATTTCCATGTCCATTCATAAGTCCTTCATAACCCTGACATCCCCCCATCTGCTGCTGTGCTGGCTGGACTGTCCGTATTCTAAAGGAATGTGAATGTCACCTGTGCAAGCCTGTCCTA
>QEPC01004767.1:120804-140332 GCA_003113815.1 Sphenodon punctatus
CCAGCCAGGTAATCAGCACTGCAGCCTTCTTCATTTTTTAATTTTTTTAAAAAAAATCACACAGCCAAAATACACAGTTACCCACTACACACCAACACTCAACAACCAGCCAAACAACACAGCCGAACCAAACCGAAACAGCCAATACACACAAAACAAACAGCCACCCAGCAAACACACACTCTTGACACACAGCTCTGCACACACTCGAATTTCCGTTTTCCACCGCAATCACAGGCTCTTGCAATACTTTTTCCGAATGGCCGAACCAAACTGAACTTGACCGAACCAAACGGCTGAACCTGAACTCGGCGAATGACCCAAACGCCCGAACTGAACACACGAACCGAACCGAACCAAACATCCCTAATAGTCAGCACATGACTGAAAGAGCCTCCTCTTGAGACCACAACCAGCTACCCCACTCTAAATTCCCTCCAAAATGCCAATTATTATGCAGCCCTAAAAAAAGGAACCTCAAACCAGTGTGAACAATTATATCTCAACGAAGACAAAACTGCCTCTAAAATGTGGAGGGTAACTGGATGGCAAGCAGCTGGGAGAACATCCCTCTCCCATGGCGATCCTTCCAAAGTTCTGTGCCCATGAAAATCCACACATGGATCAGGTTGGCGCCCAAGTTTACATTAAAAAGAAATTGCAGCCAACCAGCTTGTTGTAGTCATTGGGTATTTTCAGATGTTATGAGATCACAGTGAACCACGGTGAATACCCACCTGTGGTCACTGCGACTTGCACATCTGTTTGGTGGCCGCCAAATGTTCTCCATGCTCAATCCCCACATGGGGTCAGTTTCAACCACACTTCCCAGGCTAGCCGCACCAATTCTCCGGGAAGCGTGATGAAAGGATCCCCGGCGGGAATCAAAGAAAAGTAACGTCTGGTCAGTTGCCACGGCCTGGAAGTACCGGCGGGATTTTGGGCCGTGGCGGATTCGGCCAGACGCTGCAGCGGCAATGGCCCCACCGCCCACCCATCTCCCCAGAGGGTGGGCGGCAGGGAGCGTGGAGGGGGCAGGGCCGTGCAGCTGCACATTGCGCCATGTGGACCCACCCCCTCCCCAATTCCCCGCCAGGATCCCCCAGCACGTCTGTTAGGGCGTGACGGGGTCGTCCCGGCGGGGGATGAATTTATTGTTTTCGTGACGGGGCCAACTAGCCCCGTCACATCTGAAAACACCGTTAGTCACCAAAACCCTGCTGTGAAGGATCACCATGTACTCCAAAACCTTATCTACCAAAACTGGAGATGCTGGGGAAACTGGCTGCCTCCCAGCCGAGTTATAAAATTCCCTGAACCATGCCTCATAACTAGCCTTGGTCAATGGGGCTAGAAATCTATTTATTGTCTTGCCACCTCTGCTCTCCACAGCTCAACTGGCATCCAAATAGGGGTCGCATCAGCTTCTGGTGCTAACTCCCAAAAGCGGCCCATCTGGAAATGAGAAAGGGCATCAGCAATGTTATTATTCACTCAGGAACGTCGAGCCACAAAAAGAGCCTTAGCTGACAAACACTCCAACACAAAAGCCCTCATCAGTCTCATAACTCAGACAGAGCGCGAGGATTGGGAGTTAATAATATGAACCACCACCATGTTATCACCCCAGAAATTAATCCCCTTATTTAAAAAGTAACATAAGGCGTGCCATACTGGATCAGACCAATGGTCCATCTAGCCCAACATCCTGTCTCCGACAGTGGCCAATCACAGTGGTTTGGGAGAAGCACACAACAGGTTGCGATGGGGAATCCATTCCCTGTTTTTTCCCCCCAGCTCCTGTTATGTTCCCTGATCCTGTGTGACTAATAGCTGCTAATGGACCTATCTTCCAGAAACTTGTCCAAACGTCTTTTTAACTCAGCTATAGTACTGGCCCTTACCACAGCCTCTGGCAGTAGATTCCACAACCCAATTATATGCTGAGTGAAAAAATATTTTCTTTTATTTATTTTAAACTTGNGTGACGGGGCCAACTAGCCCCGTCACATCTGAAAACACCGTTAGTCACCAAAACCCTGCTGTGAAGGATCACCATGTACTCCAAAACCTTATCTACCAAAACTGGAGATGCTGGGGAAACTGGCTGCCTCCCAGCCGAGTTATAAAATTCCCTGAACCATGCCTCATAACTAGCCTTGGTCAATGGGGCTAGAAATCTATTTATTGTCTTGCCACCTCTGCTCTCCACAGCTCAACTGGCATCCAAATAGGGGTCGCATCAGCTTCTGGTGCTAACTCCCAAAAGCGGCCCATCTGGAAATGAGAAAGGGCATCAGCAATGTTATTATTCACTCAGGAACGTCGAGCCACAAAAAGAGCCTTAGCTGACAAACACTCCAACACAAAAGCCCTCATCAGTCTCATAACTCAGACAGAGCACGAGGATTGGGAGTTAATAATATGAACAACCACCATGTTATCACCCCAGAAATTAATCCCCTTATTTAAAAAGTAACATAAGGCGTGCCATACTGGATCAGACCAATGGTCCATCTAGCCCAACATCCTGTCTCCGACAGTGGCCAATCACAGTGGTTTGGGAGAAGCACACAACAGGTTGCGATGGGGAATCCATTCCCTGTTTTTTCCCCCCAGCTCCTGTCATGTTCCCTGATCCTGTGTGACTAATAGCTGCTAATGGACCTATCTTCCAGAAACTTGTCCAAACGTCTTTTTAACTCAGCTATAGTACTGGCCCTTACCACAGCCTCTGGCAGTAGATTCCACAACCCAATTATATGCTGAGTGAAAAAATATTTTCTTTTATTTATTTTAAACTTGTGACCCATGAGTTTCATGGAGTGTCCCCTAGTTCTAGTACTACCTGAGAGGGTAAACAACTGCTCCTTGTTTGTTAGTTCCACCCCACTCATGATTTTATAGACCTCTATCATATCTCTTCTCAGTCATCTCTTCTCTAAACTGAAGAGCCCCAACCTACCAAGCCTCTCCTCATTCAGGAGCCCTTACATACCCATGATCATGTTTGTTGCCCTTCTCTGTACCTTTTCTAGTGCAACTATATCTTTTTTGGGATGAGACAATCAGAATTGCACACTATATTTGAGGTGCGGTTGCACCATTGGTTTGTATAGAGACATTATGACATCCTCAGTTTTATTTTCTATTCCCTTGCGAATAATTCCTAACATTCTTTAAACGAAGTTGTAAGACCTGGCTGTTCCACCAGGCATTTAGCAAGTGAGATGGGTGATGGGTGGGGGTTTGGGTTTGAGTGAGGTGGTACCTCCTTTTAAAGATGATTTAAGTTGTTTTAAGTGCTTTTATATTAATATCGAATGAGGGGAATCTGACGGATGCCATTCCGGTCCTGCTAGGAATTAAAGAGGGATGCGGCTTGGTGCCTTTCCTGTTTAAGATCTATATCAATGACATCGTAGATATTCTTAAAAACGAACAAATGTTTGCACCCAAAATAGGCAATAGAGCTCTTGCACTGCTTCTTTATGCGAATGATATGGCATTGTTATCTATTGCCGAACTTGGGATGACAAGGGCTTTAGAGATCTTAGGCTCTTACTGTAGGTGCAAAAGACTCAAAATTAACTACAATAAGACAAAGGTCATGTTTTTTGCCAGGAAAATCCATACTCGGAATTGGTATTTAGAAGGATTTAAAATAGCTCAGGTTCCTTTTTATAGATATTTGGGTTTTTACTTTGCCGCTTCTGATTCTTGGTTGCACCACGTGGCAGCTGCCAAGCTGAAAGCCTGACATACTGCATGGGGAATTGTTAAGTTTTGGGCTACGGGGTGGGGGGAGGGGGGATGATTAAACCAGCTATCTCCGTGTTAGCTCATAAACTTATTCCACAAATGCTTTATAGAGCAGAAATATGGGGCTTTGAGGCCTCTGCTTTGGAAACAGTACAAAATAAGGTGCTTAGATGTTTTTTGGGAGTCCCAATCTATACCCAGGTTGCCTTTCTGAGGGCAGAGATGGGGGTTGTTTCTGTTGTGTTCCAAGCTCGGGTGATCATTAGTAACTTTTGGATCAGATTGATGTTTATGCCTAAGGATAGCCTTACTTTTGCCTGTTGGGAGGAGCAAGGACATTTAGGTATTAACCAAGCATGGAGATCTCACCTTGTTCTCCTCCTTAGAGACATTGGGTTTGCATTGAAGGCCCTGGAGGGTCTCTCCAGGGATTCCCTGAAAATTTACTGAAGTCACGAATATTAGATATTGGTAAGCCAGTTAGATTCCAGCAAATGCCTTCTAAGGTAATGGAAGATCGACTAAGTGGTGTGCCCTACTGTCAGAGATTATGAGACTGCAAAGCCTGGGTTGAGGATTTTATTCATTATATGTTTGAGTGCGCAGCCTTGGTTGATATTCACCATCAATATAGAGACTTGCTTGAGTTGAAGGTCCCATGGCACAGTTGGGATCAAAGATTAAAATATATGCTGTCAAATAACAAAGAAAGAAAGACGTATAGGGCAGCAAATTCCTTACTGTTGCTAGCCAAAAGGAGGGCTTGGACCCAAAATGAGCAGTATAGATAGATTGATGCGGAAGGGCCTAGCAGATATAGGCCAAGCGGCAGGATCTAAGACAAATCCGGGTGGTTTGTTTTACTTTTGTGTTTTTTTGGAAATTGTACTATACTGACCCAAATTGAATTTTATAAAATGTAATGTATGTATAATTGTATCAACCATTTGGTTGTATCAATAAAAGATAGATCTATCTGTCTAGCTATGAGTTGCCCCGAACTGCCTCAGGAAGTTAATAAATTTGTTAAAATAAATAAATAAATAAATAAATCTCATTTGCCATTTAGATTCCCATGCACCCAGTGTCATAAGATCCCATTATAGTTCCTCACAGTCTGCTCATACCTTGAATAACTTGGTGTCGTCTGCAAATTTGATCACTTTACTCTTAACACCCTTTTCTAAATCATTAATGAATACGTTAAACAGCATGGGTCCCAATACAGATCCCTGAGGCACACCACTGTTTACATCTCTCCATTGTGAAAACTGCCCATTTAGTCCTACCCTAGTACATAACTTAATTGCCACCATGAAAGGAAATAATTCCAGGAATGTAATTACCTTAGAGATCTCAGATCCCAACCACTCTGCCAGCCAGCGTTCTGCACAACAGTGCCCTTTAAAATAACCTCCCAAGCCAATACCTCCAGCAGTATCAGAATCCACCTGCAGTTATCTGCAGAGCTGCTCATCTTCCCTCCAAAACAACACCTCATTACAATTTCTAAGAAAAACTTTCCATACTTCTAAATCCACCCTCCTTTGAAACCCTAATAAAATGAGGAGGAGCTTGAATTCCCACAGTTGATGCATATAGGTGTTACAAAAAAGGCCTACCTGGGGCCACTACCCTGCACGCAAAATTCAGAGAACCTAACAGTGATTGCAAATCATGCAAAGTGACCTTCTTTTCCATAAATACCCTCTCCACTCTTTGTCACAAGGGGAGTAGCTTCTCCAGAGGGATATGAGATACACCCATCTGCGGGTCCAATTGGATACCTAAATAGGTGATATTTGATACATGCCCTTTGTTTTCTCAGGTGCCAAGGGAACCCCGAGCTCCCCAGACATCTACTGAAATTAACTCAGAAGAAAATACCACTTCTCTGTCCCAGAATTCCCAGAGAAAAGGAAATCATCCAGATATGTGATATATTATCATTTCCTGTCCTCTTCCTAAACACCAATTGCAGTATTCAGCTAAAAGTTTTGAATGCCACACAAGATGTAGAACATCTCATAGGCATTGCGTTATCAAAATAAAATTGCCCTTCAAACTGAAACCTCAACAAATCAAAATCATTTGGGTGAACTGGCAAAAGTCGTAATGCTGACTGAATGTCACACTTTGCCAATAACACCCCCTTTCCACAACCTCTAACCATGCGAACCGCTGAGTCAAAGCTGAATATTTCATTGTATATAAATTTGGATCAATCAAAACATTAATTGATCCACCTCCTTGGATAAGAGAGATGATGAATGAGATGGTACTCGCCAGGTGTCTTCTTTGGTACTATCTCCAAGGGGGACACACTCAAATTTGCAAATGGCACGGAAGGAGCCGGGCCAGTCACCCTACCTGCCTGAATTTCTTTCCTAATATTATCCCGAGCTATGTTCTCACAACCCCTCAAAGACGTAAGATTCTCAGTCCACGTCTGCATTCTATACCCTGTATAGGGGATATGAAATACTTTAAAAAACACCTTAATTAAATAAATGGAATCCAATACCTTCGTGTAACCCAATAACCACTGACCCAAAACTGCAACCTTAATTGAAGTTGGAGCCCATGTTCTGAGACCCCGGGGATAGCAAGAGGCCCGAGCCCCTTGACGGGCCAAACTACCCAGCACCTCTCCCTCTTCCTTTTCCCTGCTTGTTCCTGGGGCAAAACAGAACTGAATTCTTCCCCAAAAATATTGAGCATTTATCGAAAATGACAGGGAGAACGAAAACATTTCCCTTTCTTAGAAAAATCAAAACACAAAAGGTTGGAACCCCTTTGTTTACTACCCCCGGGACACTCCACCTCGGACTTGTCACATACCTTTGTCAGCACATGTCGCTATCTGACCTCTGTAACAATGTCATTTGGAAAAGGCACTCCAGCCACAACTCCCCCACATGAAGGTCCCAGCACATTGATGGATTGATCGCGGTATGTATCCTAAACTTTTCATCGTACCGCAATCAGCCCACGTCATGAAAAGTATTATATGCCTTGTAAATGATGTCAAAGTCCTTTAACATTGCAAATGCCCGCCATAGTGTGTGGAAGCCGTGGGAGCTGGGGAGAGGAGCTGCCAGCCGGAAGGGAGGACGGAACGTGGAGCAGCGACTGGGACCCTGCCCCTTGTGCCGCGGATGCCGTGGCCATCAGCTGGAGCGGGGAGGCGGGGCCGGAGAAAGGAGGAGGCGGGGCAAGCGACGGGGGTAAAGGGAGGTGACAGGGGGAAGGATGGGCGCGCTCTCACCGGCGGGATACCAGACCCATGTGGCCAGGCACAGGAGAAAAACCCCGGAGCCCACCCGCTGATCTCCGCACGCCGCCATCCCCCCCACGACCGGCCGCACCCGCACCAGGAGCCGCATCTGGGCCCGGCAACAGGAAAGTGACTGGGGAAAGGGGGGACTTTGGGAAGGAAGCTGGGTAGGCATTCAGATAGGCCCTCAGACCCCGTGAAGCAACGTGGGTCCGTGCACTAAGACCCCAAAGGGGGCGTGGGGAGTTGGGGGAGGACAAGGGTAGGCTCGAGCNTCTAGCTATGAGTTGCCCCGAACTGCCTCAGGAAGTTAATAAATTTGTTAAAATAAATAAATAAATAAATAAATAAATCTCATTTGCCATTTAGATTCCCATGCACCCAGTGTCATAAGATCCCATTATAGTTCCTCACAGTCTGCTCATACCTTGAATAACTTGGTGTCGTCTGCAAATTTGATCACTTTACTCTTAACACCCTTTTCTAAATCATTAATGAATACGTTAAACAGCATGGGTCCCAATACAGATCCCTGAGGCACACCACTGTTTACATCTCTCCATTGTGAAAACTGCCCATTTAGTCCTACCCTAGTACATAACTTAATTGCCACCATGAAAGGAAATAATTCCAGGAATGTAATTACCTTAGAGATCTCAGATCCCAACCACTCTGCCAGCCAGCGTTCTGCACAACAGTGCCCTTTAAAATAACCTCCCAAGCCAATACCTCCAGCAGTATCAGAATCCACCTGTAGTTATCTGCAGAGCTGCTCATCTTCCCTCCAAAACAACACCTCATTACAATTTCTAAGAAAAACTTTCCATACTTCTAAATCCACCCTCCTTTGAAACCCTAATAAAATGAGGAGGAGCTTGAATTCCCACAGTTGATGCATATAGGTGTTACAAAAAAGGCCTACCTGGGGCCACTACCCTGCACGCAAAATTCAGAGAACCTAACAGTGATTGCAAATCATGCAAAGTGACCTTCTTTTCCATAAATACCCTCTCCACTCTTTGTCACAAGGGGAGTAGCTTCTCCAGAGGGATATGAGATACACCCATCTGCGGGTCCAATTGGATACCTAAATAGGTGATATTTGATACATGCCCTTTGTTTTCTCAGGTGCCAAGGGAACCCAGAGATCCCCAGACATCTACTGAAATTAACTCAGAAGAAAATACCACTTCTCTGTCCCAGAATTCCCAGAGAAAAGGAAATCATCCAGATATGTGATATATTATCATTTCCTGTCCTCTTCCTAAACACCAATTGCAGTATTCAGCTAAAAGTTTTGAATGCCACACAAGATGTAGAACATCTCATAGGCATTGCGTTATCAAAATAAAATTGCCCTTCAAACTGAAACCTCAACAAATCAAAATCATTTGGGTGAACTGGCAAAAGTCGTAATGCTGACTGAATGTCACACTTTGCCAATAACACCCCCTTTCCACAACCTCTAACCATGCGAACCGCTGAGTCAAAGCTGAATATTTCATTGTATATAAATTTGGATCAATCAAAACATTAATTGATCCACCTCCTTGGATAAGAGAGATGATGAATGAGATGGTACTCGCCAGGTGTCTTCTTTGGTACTATCTCCAAGGGGGACACACTCAAATTTGCAAATGGCAGGGAAGGAGCCGGGCCAGTCACCCTACCTGCCTGAATTTCTTTCCTAATATTATCCCGAGCTATGTTCTCACAACCCCTCAAAGACGTAAGATTCTCAGTCCACGTCTGCATTCTATACCCTGTATAGGGGATATGAAATACTTTAAAAAACACCTTAATTAAATAAATGGAATCCAATACCTTCGTGTAACCCAATAACCACTGACCCAAAACTGCAACCTTAATTGAAGTTGGAGCCCATGTTCTGAGACCCCGGGGATAGCAAGAGGCCCGAGCCCCTTGACGGGCCAAACTACCCAGCACCTCTCCCTCTTCCTTTTCCCTGCTTGTTCCTGGGGCAAAACAGAACTGAATTCTTCCCCAAAAATATTGAGCATTTGTATCGAAAATGACAGGGGGAACGAAAACATTTCCCTTTCTTAGAAAAATCAAAACACAAAAGGTTGGAACCCCTTTGTTTACTACCCCTGGGACACTCCACCTCGGACTTGTCACATACCTTTGTCAGCACATGTCGCTATCTGACCTCTGTAACAATGTCATTTGGAAAAGGCACTCCAGCCACAACTCCCCCACATGAAGGTCCCAGCACATTGATGGATTGATAGCGGTATGTATCCTAAACTTTTCATCGTACCGCAATCAGCCCACGTCATGAAAAGTATTATATGCCTTGTAAATGATGTCAAAGTCCTTTAACATTGCAAATGCCTGCCATAGTGTGTGGAAGCCGTGGGAGCTGGGGAGAGGAGCTGCCAGCCGGAAGGGAGGACGGAACGTGGAGCAGCGACTGGGACCCTGCCCCTTGTGCCGCGGATGCCGTGGCCATCAGCTGGAGCGGGGAGGCGGGGCCGGAGAAAGGAGGAGGCGGGGCAAGCGACGGGGGTAAAGGGAGGTGACAGGGGGAAGGATGGGCGCGCTCTCACCGGCGGGATACCAGACCCATGTGGCCAGGCACAGGAGAAAAACCCCGGAGCCCACCCGCTGATCTCCGCACGCCGCCATCCCCCCCACGACCGGCCGCACCCGCACCAGGAGCCGCATCTGGGCCCGGCAACAGGAAAGTGACTGGGGAAAGGGGGGACTTTGGGAAGGAAGCTGGGTAGGCATTCAGATAGGCCCTCAGACCCCGTGAAGCAACGTGGGTCCGTGCACTAAGACCCCAAAGGGGGCGTGGGGAGTTGGGGGAGGACAAGGGTAGGCTCGAGCAGAAGCTAAGGGGCCTGGCTTGGAGGGGGTGCCACTTCCCCCCCTTCAAAGGCCCCTGCCAGAGAGCAAAGGGGGGAAAACACCCCGGGGAACCCCCTCGGGGCCCTCCCCGGGGCCCAAGCCTAGTGTACAGGGGACACATGGCTACGCCTGCAACACCACTCCCATATAAATTGTGCATGCCGAAATCCAGTTTTTCCAGTTTTGGTCAGCTTTAGGCTTTTTTTTACCTTCTCAGCCTCTTCTCAGACTTCTCATTTGGATCAATGACTGGCTCCCAAAACAGTAAGGAACAAATGTCCACATACTCCCCTTTCCATATTTTTTCCCTTATATTCTGAAAAAGGTGTTCCCCCAAAGGGGCTGACACCTCAGCATATGGGAAAACTGATCCCACTGGCAAATATAAAGTCTTCTGCTAGTTTCACTTCTATGAGAGAGAGAGAGAGAGAGAGAGAGAGAGTGTGGGGGGGGGGGGGGGGGGAGACACTGTCTTGAATTGCTCCCAGTCCTGTCATGTCACCTAGTCCAAATCCTCTCCCCCATTTGTTATGGCCATGTGGCTAAACAATAAAGGATTTATTATTATTAATCCTCTCCCCCCAAAATCACCCCTTCCCACAGGGACCCTCGGAGGAGCAGAGGACAGCTCACCAGTTCCTTGTCCTGCAAAAAACCGCAAAGTGTGCCTGCAATACCCTAACAGCCTCTCCTAGCTTCCTCAAATCATTTCCTTCTGTGTGGGACATGATATCCCCTATCCCCCCTTGAGCAAACCCTGGAGCGGGGACCTATAGAATGCCTGGCCCGCATAGGTCTACTACCCCTTGTAGATAGAGATCTCCCTTGGAAAGTCCCCTGGTCCTGCCTCCCCCCTCGGGATATCCAGTCATAGAGGTGGACACTTCTTGACCTCAGATTCCTTCCCTAAGGCATCACAAACAAACCTAAAATGACTAGACAAAAATCCTAGAAGAGCTTCTTCACCTACCTGATGTAAAGGTCCACTCCAAACTTTGCAGTGAAGCTTCTAGCAGGGGAAGAAACTCGCTCGTATGAGAGTTCCCCTGCTGCCAACAGTGGGAAAGCTGAACACCCGAAGCTGCTCAGCTAGTCCCGCCTGTAGCTCTCTACCTCCTTTCTCCCTTGACCGCAGGAAGCAACAGGAGAGCAAAACACCCTTCTTCCTCTTCACCACCCTCCAGAAAGTGGTGGGGAGAAATCTAGCCTCCCGGTCCGGCTCCATGCCCACAGCACCAGCTTCTCATACTGTCCCCCAGGTAAGGGGGGTGGCTGTAAACTCCCCTTAGCAAATTTAAAGTGTGTCCACTGGGCATATCATGTGCGATATTCAAGGTTTGGGATCATGCTCACTGTCAGGGGTTGGGACCTGCTTCACCCACCATAGTGCACTTGCAAGTTGCATATGGGCAGTGAGTGGGAGCTCCTATCTTGTGTTGTCTGAGCTGACTTTCCATCCGTGCGTGACTGTCCATCCATTGCTTCACTTTTTCCCTCCTCTTTCACTCTCTTCCTGCTCAGCACAAGTGCTCCTCTGAACTCTGACAGCTCTCCTGAGATCAAGTCCCCTGATGGTCACCACAAGTCCCTCTGCTCCAAGCTGCTACAATGGCACCACTAAAACTAAGCAGGCTCTGAGCCTAGGGTGAGGCTCAAGTCACAGCAGCAGAAGAGAGGAACAGGGCTCATCAGCTGGCCCAGGTGGACTCGTGCAAGCAGTGAGGGGAGATGTGCAGTGTGCCTGCCACATTGCTGTAGAAGGCAGATACCACCAGATGCCACCACACTGAGTGTGCCTGTGCCCAGCCCCAGTCGGCCGTGTGTCCACTTCCCACTGGACCCCAACCCTGGAAGCAGAAGACAGTCTTTAACTGTCATCTGGCTCCAGGTCCCAGAGGGCCCCCCAGGGCTCCAGGCCTGGGTGTAACTATTCCCCCCACACCCTGATAGGTACGTCACTGCAGGGACAGAAATTGGACAAACAGAACAAGCCAGTAACTGCACAATGGATGGGGAAATGGAATGCTCAAACAATGGAAATGGTACTAAGTAGAAATATGGTAATGAAGTTAAACCATCAATTAATCAAGATTTACTGCTTGTTAACCATCATTGGGTGTTTTCAGATGAGATGCTTCCCCACATGGCCACCCAGGAGTCATGGATCCAACTGCCCATCTGAAGGTGGAGCAGCTGGATGAACACTCCCACGAGTCATGGAGCACCCACTCTCAGCCACTCATGGAACACTGCCAGGAACTCCAGAGGGCACAGTTCAAGGCAGGCCAGATGTATGGTGGCTGCCTCTGTGGCTGTGGTAGACACACTGGGAGCTGCCCATATGATTTGCTCACCATGCAATCCACATGTGTAGGTGTTCTGTAGCAGAGTCACACATCAACCTCATACCCACCCACCCACTCCACCCGTCCTCGGCTTGCTCATCTGAAAACACCTCAGATCAGTTAATTACCAGAAATCTGACTGTTACTGAAATCTATGCAGATAACTATTTTAGCTCTACATGGGAGGTGGCGAAAGATGTTGGGACCTTGGCTAGGGTCCTGCAACATTAAGCCCTACTCTGCAGCTGGTTGATCATCAGGTCCAGGCCAGAGAACTAGAAGCACAAGGAATGTCTCACCAGAAGCCCATTGGCTATCAAGGACAGAACACTCTCTGGGGAAATGGCTAGCTGTTTATGAGCAAAAATAAATACATAAAGGTGACTTACTGGTTGAGACCAATAGCCCTTCTAGTCCAGTATACTGTCTCTGACAGTAGTCACCTTTGCTAATTTCAAAAAAGTACATGGTATGAGAAGGATGTTGTGAGGGAAAATAGCTTTGTACAGTTTGTTATGATAAATAAAAACACTGTTAGTGGAAGATACTGTGGTAGAGCTGAAATGTGTTTCTGATTGGTACCTGCAAGTAATCACACCATTTCAGGTGTCTGAATTGGTACTCCAAATACCGTCTAAGTACCTGGAACACAAATATTTATTTTGAGAGTATCTGCAATTTCCAGGAAACCCCAAAATAATGCCTCTCAAAATTCCAAAAGCCAGAACCGGAAGTCAAAAAATCAGGATGAAAAATTGAAAATGGTATTTCGGTATGTTGGCATTTTGAGTACCCACTCAGAGAGCATTTTGAGTACTGAAAAGTACTTGGAATTTTTATGTATCATTAATTTTACAGGTATACCCATTTCTGCTCTGTACTGTCGACTTTGCCTTGTGAAACCTCATCTGCAAAAAACTTGCTGCCAGTTACATTATTCATGTATAACATAATTAGATTTTTACCTCTGTCTTTTATAAAGAAAACAGCCTAGGAAATTATAGGCACAATCAGCTAAAAGAAGATAATTTAGACTGCAAAATCAAGTATTCAAAGGCTATTAACACCAAATTACAATTGCCCATGCCACATTAATTCTGCCCCTTTGTATCATATATCCTTTTCAGTAAAGGATGTAAGACACGAATTCTATGCAAAATACAACACAGGACCCTAAATGAGAAGACTGCCATAAAGCATTGGTACAAGAGACATAATTGTGGCACTGGCAATCAAAAATCTGTCACTCCCTAACTTTAAGCAATTTTCCTCTGCAATCTAAATAGTGTCCTTGTAAGAAAGGGTTCTTTTCATTCATATGTCATAAAAGTACTTAAGCATATGAGACTGAAAGACAAATGGGCATAATCCTCGTTCATTCAGACATTCATTTATTTTTGTACAAATATGCAATTATTTATATTATTACAACACCCTTCAAGGCAGACTCAGGGAGACTAACATAAAAAATATAAAAAACAATAAAATACATTAAAATCCCCCTAAAGCCGCAACATGATCCCAGCCTACTCCCACCACCAATCAATGCCCCCTCCCTAACCCTATCTACGCACTCCCACACAACCCTATTCCTGCTTGCCAAATGCCTGGTTAAACAAAAAGGTCTTACCTCTCTGGAAGACAAACAGGCTCAGGATTAGGCAGACCTCCAAGCAGAGGGATTTCCATAATTATGGGGCAGCAACTGAGAATGCTCCCCTGCATTCCCTCTTTGTAACAACTTCACAGGCAGTTGGAACTCACAAGAGGGCACCCTCCATCAACCTCTGAGGCTGCTACGAGTAATAGCGGAAGAGGCAGTCTTTCAGATACCTAGGGTGCAAGCCATTATAGGTTAAAACCAGCAAAGGACTTGTGCAAGTGTTAGGGCATTTTTACACAATGCTCATTTCTTGTGGCTTTCTAATGTCCAGGAGAAACAAACTTGCATTGGCAGTCGGTGGGTGGGTGGGTTAGACATTCACCCCTGCTTCCAGACGTCCACCAGGCACCGTTGGAAACAGCAGGCACTGGCAAACTAGCGCATGCTTGAAGTTGCAGACTTGTAAAAAACCCATATTGAGGTTGAAGCATGTTCCATGTCTTCATTCACAACAAGAAATATAATTATACAGCATAAGCATATCAGCAGGCTGCTGCCTATACTGTCAGAGTGCAGAATGCACGTCTGTACCATTGTGGAATACTTATGTTGCCAGATTCACTAGCAAAAACAAGTCTCTCAGATTGGGGAAGGCACTTATCTTTGTATGTGTGGTAGGGATGTGCGAACAGAACTGAGTTTAGAAATTTGGTTTAGTTTGAAAATCGAGTTTGGTTCAAAAAGCGAGTTCGGTCGATCGAACTATTCGAGTTCAATCGAATTCCGAACTTCCAAACTGAGTTCGTACATTCAAAACTGGTTTTTTTGGCTTTCTTAACTGGTTCAGATTCGACTGAACAGTTCGGTCGAATTTAAGTCCGGTTAGAATGTTCGGTTCAGTTGGCCGAACTATTTGAGTATCGTCCGAACTCCCGAACCGCGTTCACAGATCCCTCGTGTGGAGGGCAATAGCAGACAGACAACCTGATCCTAAACCATGGATACTGGGCAAAAGGGCATGTACACGATGTGCATGTAACCATAGTATAGGGAATGTAATGTAACCTGCACTCAACGCACACGCAACATGCACAACTGTGCGTACATAAGTTAGGACTGAATCCAGGAAGATGAAAGAAGTGAAAGATGTGTTGAAAGGTAGGGACATAGCCTCCCCTGGGTTATATCAAACCACAATTAGTGTTGACCACATAGAAAAAAAATATTCAGGGCTTGTGGGGGGGGCACTTCATTCACAGGTAAGAATGAGGGATGGACATTAGGTGTTTTCAGGGCAGATGCTACCCAGCATGGCCATCCATGAGCCTCACATCCAACCACCCATCTGAAGGTGGCGTAGTCAGATGCACACTTCTGCAAGCTATGGTGCACCCACTTCCAGACATTCACAGAACCATGCCAGAACAACAAAACTTGCCCGTTGTAGTGGATTGTCACAGCGGTAGCTATTTCCGCCAGAAACAGCGTTTCCGCAATTAGTGGTATGGTGTGGCAGAGGCTTTCATTCCACTACTTTAATTCCGCTACTTCCACAGTTCCGCTAATTTCATTCCGCTACTTCCACAGACTTTGCAAAACAGCAGGAACATGACATTTTTGCTACTTCCACCATTCCACCAGCGCCACAAAATAGCGGAACAGCGGTTTTCCGACGGTTTCTGCAATTTTTCTGCAATTCCGCAATTTGCAGAATGCCGGCGGAATTAGCGGAATGTCCGCAGAAAAGCCACGGTGTGGCGCGGGCAATTCCGAAATGGCAGAATGGAATTGTGGCATGGTAACAGCTGCTGCCGCATCAGCCCTACTCAGGCCCACCTGGGTCTGAGAAATTAAAGTAGTGTCATCCACATAGAGTAGAACAGAAAGAGGAGTATTCCCCAACGAAACTGCATGGAAGTTTGGGTTCCTTAAGGTGGCCACTACATCATTTATATATAAATTGAACAAGAGGGAGGGCCAGCAGACAACCTTGGTGTACCCCCCTGGTAACCTCAACCTAATTAGACAGCCCACCTTGTGTACCCAACCTAATTTGTAGAGAAGCATCCTTCTGAAGTAATAAGATCAAATATAAAAGCCTATGGTCCAGATTCTTCTCAGACAGTTTCATGGAGTCAAATGTCATCTTAAGGTCAACAAAGCAGAAAAACAATGAATCTTTATGCCCACCCAAGACATACTTAGCAATGAGCTGACTCAACAGAAAAACATGATCAATTGTTGATACAACCTTGCGGAATCCAGCCTGCTCTCACATGAATTGTGGGCACCCCGGGCTTGTGAGCCACAGTGCAGCTGCATCCGCTATATCTATTACTACTATGCTCCTGATCTGATCCCTTTCCCCCTTTCGCCAACTTGAGAACACCTCTGGTCTCACCTCTGGCCTGCATAGCTTGTACTAACTTTAAACATGGCCCATAGGAGGGGAAAGGTGCAGTGCAGTTGAAAGCCAATATTAGAGTCACATCCTGACAGAAATTGGCAGCTCTGTACAAAAATTGAAAATCCAAGCATTAGAACTAGTCAGTTGACATTTTGATATATTTTCTCATATTTTATATATATATATAATCCTATTTTTTTTGCTTGAGAGAACTCTACACAGTGAAACCTAAAGTAATCTTTGAAAGCATAATGGCACCTGTCTCTTATACACATCTAGATGTGTATAAGAGACAGGCAGTAGGCGTTGCCTATTTTTTGGAGTCAAATGTCATCTTAAGGTCAACAAAGCAGAAAAACAATGAATCTTTATGCCCACCCAAGACATACTTAGCAATGAGCTGACTCAACAGAAAAACATGATCAATTGTTGATACAACCTTGCGGAATCCAGCCTGCTCTCACATGAATTGTGGGCACCCCGGGCTTGTGAGCCACAGTGCAGCTGCATCCGCTATATCTATTACTACTATGCTCCTGATCTGATCCCTTTCCCCCTTTCGCCAACTTGAGAACACCTCTGGTCTCACCTCTGGCCTGCATAGCTTGTACTAACTTTCAACGTGGCCCATAGGAGGGGAAAGGTGCAGTGCAGTTGAAAGCCAATATTAGAGTCACATCCTGACAGAAATTGGCAGCTCTGTACAAAAATTGAAAATCCAAGCATTAGAACTAGTCAGTTGACATTTTGATATATTTTCTCATATTTTATATATATATATAATCCTATTTTTTTTGCTTGAGAGAACTCTACACAGTGAAACCTAAAGTAATCTTTGAAAGCATAATGGCACAGAGGCACCTGTGAATATAGTGCATAAATACTGACATTGACAAATTGCATAATAATCAATGGAATATAAATAAGCTTGGCGTGCCTTCCAATTCCAAATATATTTAAGTCCTTAAAAATCAAACGTTTCCAATAATTTCATGATATAATTCCAGAAAATATGTTTTTCTTCAGTGAAAACTCTCTCTGCAGCACGGCATTATTGTAATAAAGAAATGACAAGCCATAATAAATCCACTGTCACGAGATAAACCTAAGCAAATGTTTTCACTCTACAGGTAAGGATTGTTGGGAGACATGAAATTGTTCCATTGCAGATAAGAAGCCATTGCTGGTCCACTTTAATGTATTTTTCCTATCCTTTACCTTTCCTTTTTAAATGGATTTTATATGGATTTTCAGTGTTTTTATCATGTTTTCTTGTATTTTTGTATTAATGTTATAGAGCTTTGGGTGCAATTTTGGCAGAGAACACTATACAAATAAAATGTGTTAATTTATTAATTAATTTAAATTAATTAATTATTTTTGTTAATTGTAATTATAAGTAGTAGTAGTAGTAGTAGTAGTAGTAGTAGTAGTAGTAGTAGAAGTAATTTGAGGGGGTGGGGAAATCTATTTAAAATTTCCATTTCCCCCCACTCCTTATTTCCTCATAACCTCTTCTTAGGACTGATGTTGCAGAAACTTGATCTCAATCCAAAACTGAAGTTTCTTAAAAAGTTTAAAACATGAATTTAGGTAGGAACTATTTTGTTGACCATAGAAACTCATATTTTCCAGAAGGTTCTGTTCTATATTTTAAAACATCATTAATGAGCATGAATTATTCAAACCTCAGATGAAGCACAAATGTGATTGTGATTGATGACATTGGGTGACAATAAACATGATGGGAGGGGGCACTATGGCCTGATATGGCCTGTCTCAGCCAGGGACTCCCCCAAACATTTATTAATGAGCCACCAGATGTGGNCATGATCAATTGTTGATACAACCTTGCGGAATCCTGCCTGCTCTGGGCCAAGTTGCCCTTTGGTCTCCACCCGTGACTGAAGCTTAATAAGCAGATATTTTGAATACAATTTGCCTATGACACACAGGAAACTAATGGGGCAATAATTTCCTGGGTCACCACAGCCCCCTTTTTTTGCATATTGGAACTATGATATTCTTGTACCAATCAGATGGAAAATTCCCTGTTCCACTGAGGACTGTAGAAAAAGGCACCAGTACTGAAGTCCACAACTTAGCTCTTCAGCAGGTACCGTGTCTAACTTATTTTCTGTAAAACACCAGGTACATCGCTGGTGCTATATAAATGCTAATATAATAACAATAATAATAACAAAACAACAACAACAATCATAATTAATAGTTAATTAATAACATAGTGTTGGAATGCAAAAGCTCCACCGGAATTTGGTCAACTCCCGGTGCTTTATTCAATTTTAACTGAGCAATTAATTCCAGCACTTCCTCTGGTGTAACAGGAGGCCAGGCAGGAAAGAAATCATTCTGATGTTGTGCTGCTATCTGCCTGTGGGTCATGAACCTTGATGCCTGACGGGGAGGCTGCATCTGGTGCTCAAAACCAGGCCAGATTGCCTGCTTGAACTTCACTGCAATTTTCTTCACCCATTCCTTGTCCCTGCTCATTATTGGCATGCTGTATATTGTGAAATTTGCTCCCTGATGTCCAGATTCTGCAAGTGGTGGTTGGAATTCTTGTGCGTCCCCCCAGTATGCACTTCCGTGATTGGCCAGGACTGTCAAGGGATGAACTGACTCCTCGGTTCATGGGTAGGATGGGGTTAATGGCTGCTGCAGCTTCTTATCTCCATGGTTTCTGCAGCTGTGATCATGGCAGGGGGTAGGCTATTGGGTGGGATCTGGGGTGGATCATGGGAAACATTGCCCATGTGTTTCTTGGGAGGCCTATGGTAGGGGGAGTGTGTGGTGGCTGCTTCTATGGCCACTACTCACTGCATCTCGGTGGCTTCTCTGCAGCTGCGCTACCCAGATGCCACAGAGCCCCCCACTCCAAAGCCTTCCTAATTTAAAAACATCCTATGAGAGACAAAGGAGGGATGATGAAGGTGGGGGAGGCAGAGAAAAAGACAGGGGACATATGCTCAGGAGCAGGGGATGAAACCATAATCCATTATTTGTTTTGAGAGGCATAGTTAGACTGGAATGGGTCCTGGTGCAGAAGTTGGAATGGGACCCCTCATCCTCGCCCACTCCCACCTTAGATAGTGGCACCCACAATTCATGTGACAAGCATGTGTATCTCAGAGTTACACATGCATTTCACATGAATTGTGGGCACCCCGGGCTTGTGAGCCACAGTGCAGCTGCATCCGCTATATCTATTACTACTATGCTCCTGATCTGATCCCTTTCCC
>QEPC01004768.1:0-11222 GCA_003113815.1 Sphenodon punctatus
TCAAAGATAAAGCCTAAGCTACGGGCGTCGAGGATAGGAAGGATGGTGACCCCATCAATGAGGATCCCCTTCCTCAATAGAGGCATGGGGGGAGCTAGCTTCAGCGGGCTTGAGGAAACCCATGTCAAAAGAGACATATGGGGAACTAGCATCTGTAGGACCTGACTCTATGGAGAACCCAGAGCTATCAGTGGTAGAATCGGGATGGGTCACCACCGCAGGGGCAAACGTGGCCTCTGAGACTGCGTCCCCAGCCGATTCAACAGGAACCTCAGCTCCGTGCTTTCTGGCCTTTTTTTAAAGTATGGCGTGCTTTCTACAAGAACCAATGCCCCTCACCACCCCTTGAGCAGGCATTGTCTGTTTGAGCCCCTCACCCCTCTGTAAGGTTGCACCGTGCCCCTGTAGACCCCCCAACAGTGTTAAAATACTGCCCAGGTATCTTTAATTCAGCGCATAAAAGATTTACAGCTTTAACGCAGTTTACAAAATGGTTAGGCTTTATATCATGCTTAAAAAACTTGACATGAGTTTCTCACATTTGTCCTTCTGTTCTTTTAGCACAGTCCTCTCCCTTTTAAGCTTCTGCTCTAGGAGAATCAACTCCTCATTCTCACCATGCCCTGTTAACGTCCCAACCCTTAGACAAAGGTCAAAGACATGTTTGTAATTGGCCAAACATTTGTTGCTACTTCAGTAGATCCTTCATTGGTTATTGACGGAGTGTTATTATGAGACTTCTCTAGGTAGCATGTTTTTGTGTTTTTTTTACCATGTCTACGAAGAGCTGGAAAGGTGTCAGTACGACATTTTGCAGTAGATGGGTGGGAAGGACGTAGTTGATCTGATATTGCTGCTGCAGCTATTGCGTTCCTGGGCCCACCTGCATTTAAAAACAGAGAAAGAGAAAAGGATTGTTGTCTCTTTTCACAGACATGCGCCGCCCCCCCAACCCCTTTTTTACTCACCCTCCTCCTGCTCTGTTTCAGCATTATAGCATCTACCTTTATTTTTAAGATCAGACAATCTTTTAGGCGGGGAGGGGTTTGCCGGCATTGCCTCATAAGAGCAGAGGGCACTTAATACCACATATTGCAGAGAAAAAGCCATGCTTAAGTGGGGGGACGTCCCCTCACCAAATAGCTGCCTGAAATTAACTCAACAATTTCCCCAAAGTGTGGCTGCTGAGCTGAAGAAAAAGGAGTCTCAATATTTTGACATTATGTCCCCAGACTCAATGAATTAAGACAGTCAGTTACCCTCTTGCAGTCGCAAAGTTGTCTGTTCTGTCATCTCAGTTTTATTTCCTGATTCCTTGACCTTCAGCAGGTAGAGCTTCTCTCCCCTTAGTCTAGCTAGTCCGTTCATCTGTCGCTAACTATGAAAATGGAAAAAATATAAAAAAGGAGCGACGGCAGCGGCGTTAATTGACTTACGGCCTCAGTTTCCCTTCTTACAGCAATTACCCAACCACTCACGCCTCACTTGGCCCCCAATGATGCAGCACGATCTCCAGCAAGTTTGTTAGCAGGTTTTCTAAATACTCCTTCAAAAGGCTCATTTGTTTAACGCTGTTGCTATTGTGTACTGCTTATGTGACAGTGTGGTTGTGTGCAAAACTGTGTTGCACTAACCTCCCTATGCCTTCTGGGTAGCAGGGGATATTGCATACACACTCCTACTGTAGTTCTGCTCCCAGGTGGGTGGTAGCAAGGAAAGACAGCACTCTCTAGCTACTGCCTTTAGGCCGGGTTCAGATCTTGCAATCTGACCCTTGCGTGGCCATGGTTTACCACCCCTCAAAACCAAATGCCACTCTGCTGATAGGTCTATCCCCTTTTCAGGCCTCTCCCACCTCCCCCTCCCTCAGGGTAGAAGGCTCAATTCATGGAAATATTACTAGTCCTTTTGAACAAGTATTTTAAGCAAGCTGTAACCTTACAGGATCTTTCTTACTCCCCCCACTGAGGTTCCACAATACTGTTCCTGCCTCCCGTCAGGACTCTCCACCAGGGTTGCAAGTGGAACCTACCCTGAGCGGGGACTCAATGCCACTGCCCCCAAATGGAACTTACCCCAACAGCCAGAAGCTTCAATGGGGTGGAACTCATAAGGGGGAGAAAGCTAAGTGGAACTGCTCGAAGGAGTCGCTCAGAATGGCAAGTAGTAGGAACACACCAGGGTGGAACTCACACACAGGGAACCTAGGGTGGACCACCCCCAAACCGCAGAGCTACTGCAACACCACTTNGGAACCTAGGGTGGACCACCCCCAAACCGCAGAGCTACTGCAACACCACTTCCACTAAGTTTCTGATCTCCCTTAAGAAGCACAGCTGTGTTTCTTCCCCCTCCAGAGAGGCAGAACGGTGGTCCCGGGGTGATGGGAGTTGATTTGCATACATTGTCTGGTTACCTGAACCATTGTCCATCCCTTCGTAAGCTCCATTCAAGGCCTGCATAGAACGCACCAGCCCACAACTGAATTAAAATAAGTAGTTTGCATGATCAATTGACTAAAGTCTCTCCCCACATGTGTAAGGCTGAAAACCACACATACCTAGACACAAACTTAAATAGTGCTTTTATTTACAGAACATTCTAATAGAAGAAATACAGACCTGGATATGTTGCATTTTCTCACACAAGCCTATTTTTTAAAAAAAGATTTATAATGGCGCTTTTTAATCATGGTCTGCACAAATTCTAATACACATTTGTCACATGGCTTAATCAAACTGTCCAAAGTTTGCTTGGGGTTTTGAGAATTCTCTACTTTACAGATCAAAACCAAATCTAAAATGTCCTTGATTACAGATGAGCATTGCACGGCATAGCCAAACAAGGTGATGATGTGTACAAGAGTTTCCAGGCATGCGCTATTACAAAATGTCAAGCTTTCTGCTTTCATCAACACAAGACCAGTTTGGTCCAGGTCAAATGGTCCATGAATATGTAAAGACACAGCTCTCTGTCTGAAAAAAGTTTCTCTAAAGCTGTGCTTTAGCCTTCTATGAACACGCACCCGCACCTGCACAATAGATTCCATGGTGTTTTTTTCTTTTCTTAGTGGGCACGTATTCCGTTTCCTTCAGCTTGACCCAGGTGTCTCTGTAGGGTAAGATGCATTTCTAGCCCACCATCTTTTCTCTCAGGACAATAGCACGCAAGGCCTTCCACTTAGCTTTCATCAGACTCTGGAGGGTTCAAACATTTCCTAAAAGAGAAAGTTTAAAACCATGAGTCAGCAGTCTTTTTACAAGGCATTGTTGTGCAAGTCAAACCTGTTACATCTCAAGGCACAGAGACCCCTTTTAATCACCCAGAAAAGATTCTGTCTTGTCTGTGGTGTCTGTGTTGTGTATGTCTGTGGTGTCCCTTCTACCACCTCTGGATAAACCGGAGACTCCACAGGGCTGGACAGTCCCATTCAGGCTTCTTCATCATGGACAGGAGTGCTAAAGAGAACCTTGCCACAGGTCCCCTCTCAACATGCTCATCCTCTGAACCTGAAATGTACCATTTTCTGTATAACCGTCTCACTACACCATTTTTAAATGGCTGCAATGTAAAAGAATCCGGTACCGGGACCAGATTACCGGGTCGAATCCGATAATGCNAGAAGAAAACAGAGTCACTTACCAGTGAATTTCCTTTCTGGTAGGCTCCCTGCTTGGCAATCCTGGTCTGGGTGTGTTCTGCTCCAGTCAATTGGAAGGCAGACCTCAAATGATGAAATGTATAGGCAGACCAAGTGCTGAGCAT
Organism: Sphenodon punctatus; assembly: GCA_003113815.1. Lineage (NCBI taxonomy): Eukaryota > Metazoa > Chordata > Lepidosauria > Sphenodontia > Sphenodontidae > Sphenodon > Sphenodon punctatus. The sequence goes on from QEPC01004768.1 coordinate 3,766, forward strand.
GCCCCATGGTCTTCAGTTTGACTTCTTCCAAAGTCACTGTATGAAGACAAAAACCCAAGAAGAGTAAAGCCCATAGGCCCCATTAATTTCCTAGGCACAAGTTTCTTTTTGCCAGCAGGCCCCAAGAGAGGGTTGGAATGCCGAGCAGAGCGTCGACCAGGTATTTTCCAGTGCCCATTGTGACGTTTGTAGATTACTTTGTGGATAAAAATCACTTTTCCTTGTCCGGTTTTGTAGGATCAGTTTCAGGGGGTGTTGCCCACTGATATAGAGAATGTTCTTGGGGCTGAGAGAGCCACCTTTTGTCAACTGGACCCGTGCCTGTCCTGGCTGTTCAAGACCAATCGTGAGACATTGGGACCTTTGCTGGCGGGTGTGGTCAGTGCCTCCCTGCAGGAAGGCAGAGTGCTGAACTGCCAAGGCAGCGGAGCAGCCTCTGCTCAAAAAACCATCACTTAACTGGTGAGGGAGTCAACGTGATCAGCCTGCCTCTAACCTTCCCTTTTTAGGGAAGGTGATTGAATAGGTAGTGACTCAGCAGCTACAGGGGCATCTTGACCACATCGGTTTCTGGATCTCTCACAGTCCAGCTTTCACCCACTTTATGGCACTGAGACTGCATTTGTGGCTTTGATTGAGGACATTAGCTGTGAATTGGACCAGGTCATTTGACCCTGTTAGCTCTATTGGCTGCTTTTGATACCATTGACCACAAGATGTTGGTGACTCGCCTGCAGGACTGTGTCTGGGAGGGCGGGATCATCCTTGAATGGTTCCGCTCCTTCCTGGGCAGAAGAACCCAGCGGGTGGACCTCAGGGATTATTCTTCAATTGCCCCAGGACCTTTCATGTAGAGTCCCACAAAGTTCCATCTTGTTCCCTCTCCTGTTCAATGTGTATATACAAGCGCAGCTGCTCGGAGAGAGGTCGTGAAGCTGTTTAATATTCGGAGTCATCAATATACCAATTACACCCAACTTTACCTCTCTTTTACGTCTGACCCAGATCCAGCTGTCTCGGTGCTTACCCAGTGTCTGGCGGTTGCGGGGGACTGGATGACAGCGAGCCGATTGAAGCTGAAGCCTGATAAGACAGAGGTGATGCTAGTGAGGAAGGTGTCTGGTGTGGCATCCCCCATCACTGATGGGGTGTGCCCCCCATTGGTTCCCCAAGTTCAGAGTCTGGGAGTTCTCCTCGATTCCCAGCTCTGCCTGGATGTTCAGATGGGGGCTGGGGCAAGGAGCGCATTCCACCAACAACATCTGGTGCAGAGGCTTCATCCATATGTCTCAGACTCTGACCTCGCCACTGTCATCCGTGCTTTTATCACTTCCAGGACCTTACTACCATATCACTCTATTGGGGCCACCCATGACAGCTCGGAGATTGAAGCTAGTGCAGAATGCATCTGCTCATCTGGTTACAGGGAGAGGCCACCAGGAGCATATTATACCAGTGCTCCGTTCTCTGCACTGGCTGCCTATAGTCTTCTGGACCCAAATCAAGGTGTTGGTGTTGACCTTTAAAGCCCTACAAGGCTTCGGCCCCAGTTACCTGCAGGACGGCCTCACTCAACGGGCTCTGGATCAGCCCCTGCGGTCAACCAGAGGTGCCTTTGAGGTTCCTCTGGTTTCCCGGGGGGCCACTATGGAGAAGGTCAGCCTAAGGGCAGAGCTGGAGAAATGGTAGGTGGAGCCTGGCCTAGATGTCACATTGTGCCTCAGTTTCCTCAAAAGGAAAGTGCACTTCGGGGTCCAGGCCTGACATAATCTGGTCTGGATAATGGGTGACTTTTCCAATATGGGGAAACTTAGTTTACACTGTGCTAGAAGCCAACCAGCTCAGCAAAGTATTGTAAAGACAATATTATTTATAAATGAGGCCACGAGACAAAGCATGTTTAAAAAAATATAAAGCATGGTTTACTTAAATTCAAATAAGTAGTATCAATAGGTTACACAAGAGAAACAATGTCAGTCACAAGTACATGATTTAAAAAGACATTTATGTTATGCGAAACAGTTTCTATTGTAAGTCAAGAGATCTTAACATACTTTAATTATTGTTGTTGGCTCAATGCATCAAATATACTTTCATATTCACCCAGTTTTGTTCCATCCTGCCATATGAAGGTGAAGAAACTTCGAGGACTGGAAGAGCTTTCTGGAAAAAAAAAAAAAAAATTTAAAAAATAAAAATCAGTCTTTCCTCTGCCTCTTTATAGAATGAAAATTCTTAGAAGTCAGCTCAAAATGACATCAGGTCAAGAAAGCTGACAATGAGGTTTTCAAAGTAAGTTGTGAACAAAATCTGCTGATACATAGTAAATAGGCAGCTATCATCTTTAAGAGTTAACAATGACTAAGATGTCAGGTAAACAAGACCTTTTCATCTTGTGTAGAAAGCCACGTCCCTTGAGTCTGGTCAACAGTAAATGTTGAATCCTTAAGAGACAGGCAGATCATCACTCTCTCTAATGTCCTTTTAGCTGTAATTTTAGAGACAGTTCATTAGAAATTCATCATACAAAGGCTTATTCTAATTTTCAATATATTGAAACACAGATGGTCAAAAATATATGCTTATATATGGGATACGTGACCAAGGCAGAGCCAGAGAAATGGTAGGTGGAGCTAGGGCACTGGTAGGCCAGTGGCGTGGCTTAACCCAGAAGCAAGGAGTTCCCAGGGTTAACATTGGATGAACATTACATTAGTTAATGCTGGGAACTCCTTGCTGCTATGTGAAGCACTGCAACTGGGGGAAAAGAGCACCCTTTAACTGGGGTTCCCATCCACTCTCTTTCCCACCAGGTCCAAATTAACCATGCGGGTTACAAAAATAGGTCACGTTGCAATCACCTACCTTTATCCTGAACTGTCGAATCCTTGATTTTCATAGCATCCTTGGCCACCTGTATTCTTCTGAAGGTGTAAGGCTTTGGGACAAACCTTCCTTCTGACTTGGAGAACTAAGTTAGCTCCCTGTCCTGTGACAAGCCAAATCAGAAGAGAATGAAAGGGAAGGACAGAGGAGAAGCAGGCAGGAAAGGATTTGGTTTTGGTGAAAGAAAAGAGGAAGGGGAAGAGATGGTTTCAATGGGGGACAGGAAAGGAGTCTCCTTTTCTGCAGCCTTCTCTTGTCATGATCCTACCTACTTTCTCCTATGTTAACAAGGAGAGCAGTTGCAGGCCTGTATAGAAGCCAAACTCATTCCATAAAAACCAGCATCCCTAGTACCTACACTATATCCCTGGCAGTCAAATGCATATCCAAGTGAACAGACCTTTTAAAAAAAGTTTGGCCACTTCCAGAGCTGCATTGTCACCAAAGCAGCCCTATCAAAATTTAAACAATGCATTTCTGTTTCTCAACAAAACCCAAGGCACAAAGTCACAAGCAAAAAGGCCAAGAACTATTTTCCAGCAGGGAACAGCAGTGAAATAATGAAGTGACCATTTTAAAAAGGAGTAGCCACAACCAGTAGACCCACCAGTTTACAAAATGGCCTCTACTCAGGCTTGGGAAGGGAAAAGAAAAGCAGCAATGCATCATGCAGACACAGAGCAAGCAAAGCAAACCATATTACAGCAACAATGTTATGCGCCGTCTTTAGCACACCGTAATAGCAGCTGTGAGAGTGTCAGCTTGTCCCCCAAAGCATGCTACACAGCTCTGTTGCAATATAAGAGGTAGCTCCTGCTGCAACTAAACATTGAGTATTCATGCAAGGACTAGCCATTAGTGAAAAACATCCCACCAGACTGCAAATGGCAGAGCCATTTTAAAGTGAAAGTGAAAGACTGGAAACCCTTCTAGACAAGCCTCTAGGTCCCCACCCATAAAACAGAAAATAGATGGTCTATGTCAAAAACAGCAAAGAAAGACCAGTTTTAACCAAGAATAGCCATGGCCAGTGGGGGGCCCCAGAAAATGGCCACGGCCTTTGCACATATTGAGAGGTTTGGGAAAGGAGCGGGGGAAGCCAGCAGTGCAAACACAAACACAGAACAAGCAAAAGCAAACCAGATCTGAAACCAACTGAACCGTGTTATGTGAAGTCTTAGCACACCACAAAAGCAGCAACAAGGAATTCCACTTGTCCCCCAAAGCCTGCTTCACTATTACAGCTCTGTTGAAGCCCCATTTTCCCCAGCAGCCCCCTTAACCCCAGCCCCATTTTCACCAGTGTCTTCCATTAGAAGAACCAACATTAACTAACTCACAAATGGGGATGTTTCTGACACAGGTCTAGCAGCAGCATGGGGTAACGAAGCCACAAACAGAACTAGAAACAACTAGGCCAACCAACACTCTCTCCACTAAAACAGAGCACATCACCAACATGCTGTAAAGGAGATCTCTCTTTTAACCCCACCCTAAGGGGTAGGCTACAGGCAGGCAGCCTGAGCCCTCAGCAGCACACACTGCCTGGGTGTTTGAGACTCCAGTCTCGAGTCTTTCAAAGCAGTCCCTGGGGCTCTGTGGAACGCTGCCCCACTGATGGGGAAAGCAAAGTGCTTTTCCCCAGTCAGGCAGCATGGGCTGTAAGCGCAGATACCCAATTCACTTTTGTTGCTTAAGAAGCTTCTTAGAGCAGGCGACACTAGGCCACCTCAGATTCTGCCTGCACATGTGCCCAGGGAGACACAACAACAACACTGAGCACTCAGATGATGTTGATCAGCTAATTTCTCCAATTAATTTTAGAGTAAGCCTAACTTACATCAACATACCTTAGCTCCTCACATCAGACACCTTTTTTGCAGCATTTTCTAAACCATCTCTCCAGAAATGTGTTGTTCCTGACAGTCAGGCACAGACTAACCCTCTTGTGGGGGGAATGGCTTCTTTTTATGCTCCAAGTCACACCCACCAACTTCCTCTTCTTGTGCGGTGGCCATCTTAGGTATCCCACATGGTAGGTGCCATCTTGTGGCCTATTCCTGCCACACCTGCAACTTCTCAACCTCATGAATGTGTCCTTGTCTCTCTTGATGTTTGCCTCTCCCTCATCTCCCTTTTCCTTGTCTCTTAGATTGTAAGTCCTTTGGGGTACGGGCTTGCCTGTAACTACTGACTGTTCGGTGCCAGGTCATCGCTGGCACTGTATAATTAATAATAGTCATTCAAAGGCCATAGAAATACAGCTGCAGCAACATTTGGACTCTACTTGCCTTCCCTAATGTAGCTACCTTTAGTAAAAGGGGTGTGTGTGTGTAGGCACAGCAGCCATCAGGTCATATTGTGCCAATCAATCCCCAAACACATGGCGAACAGCAAACGATTAAAACTTTTTAAAAAAAACCCAAAACCACAGCAAGAGAAAAACCATGATAAAACTACACATTTCTCAGAAGGGATGATTTCTGCACCACTGAGACTGAAGCCATTCCTGTTCTGAGCCAAATCCCCACAGAAATCAGCCTGACACACAGGTACCAGGTTTCAGCCTGTGGGTACTGGTGTCATTGAGTGGAGTAAGTTGCCTGGTGCCTACATTTTGACTCTGGTGCTGACAGGCCAAAGGCTGGGAGGGAGAAGGGAGAGCCCTGATTCCTGGGCATGGGGGGGATCAGGGGCAATGATGCACCAGCTTGGTTGGCTGATTGTCTGCCTTGTGACTTTTTAAAAATCAGTACAATGAACTGCTGAAAATTGGAATGAAAAACCTGGAATAAAGTCCAGGGATGCTGGCAGTAGGTTTGGGGCCCAGTGTCACATGGCTAAGCTGCATGATGTGAAGCCTGTGATCCAGCTGTGGCAGAGTTCTTACCACCAAAACTGTCAGGAAGACGTGGTCCTGGCCAGGCTGCATCTCATCCATGGGCTGCTGCCCACCCATCAACACCTGCTTTTTGCAGAGGCAGCACCTCTGTGGGGCCCCTGCAATGTCCATCTGTCTGTCCAACACGCTCTACTCATCTGCCCCCATTTTGCTGCTGCACGCTGTGTGTTTTTACAGACGCCCCGATCCTCTCTGCCTTGCCCTGTTCTTACGTGATGAGGCCAATTTTACTGTGCTTTTTACTTTTTAAAGGCCATTGGATGGTACCCGTTTTTAGCTTCTCCCCCTTCTCCCTTGCAGCCTATGGTCGGGCAGCACCAGACAGGTTCGTACCCCAAAGGGCTGACAATCTAAGAGACAAGGAAAAGGGAAATGAGGGAGAGGCAAACATCAGGAGAGACAAAGATACATTCATGAGGTTGAGAAGTTGCAGGTGTGGCAGGGATAGGCCACAAGATGGCGCCTACCATGTAGGAAAGCTAAGATGGCCACCGCACAGGAAGAGGAAGTTGGTGGGTGTGGCTTGGAGCATAAAAGGAAGCCAGCCTCCACAAGAGGGTTAGTCTGTGTTTGACTGTCAAGAATAACACATTTCTGGAGAGATGGTCAATAGAATTTTGAAAAAAGGATACTGGATGCAAGCAGCTGAGGTGTGTTGATGTAAGCTATCCTAAGACTATTTGGCTTGGGTAATCTGTACGTAACTGCTTGTGTAAAGGACTGTTTGGGGCCTGGTCTGTGGATTAAAGTGAATAAACTACTTTTGGCTTTTACTTTTGAGAGAGTTTTATTGGGGTACTGATCCTGATAACACTTACCCCATGGTCAATTGGGGTCCTGCTGCAGCAGGTGTATGTTTCATTTATAACCTTTTTTCCTGTAACTGAGGGGGAAGAGGATACTAGTTCATTCAGGAAAAACCTCACAGAAGAGGGATTTCAGAATGGATTTGGAAGTTGGGAATATATCCATGGAGGAAGTTCCAGGATTAAGAGCAGCACAACAGAAAAAGCTAACATGTTCAGAGGAGCAAGGGTATGGGGAGCAGATGAAGCTGGGGGCAGAGAGAGAGCAAAAATCCTGGGCAGGAGTGTGGTGGGACACAAGTGGTGAGATATGGGGGAGCAAGGCCATAAAGAGCCTTGAAGGTGAAGTCCAGAACCTTCTGCTGAAAGCTTTCCTGTAGAAGGAGCCAGTATAGAGAGGTGAGGAGGAGTTGAAAGTGGTCAAAGTGATGGGCAAGATGGAGGATTTGGGCTACAGACCGTTGAATGGAATTGGGGGGAGCAAGATCAGAGCTGGGGAGACTAGTATGGAGCAAGCAGCAGTCAAGGCAAGAGGAGTGTGGCCTAGTAAAGCAAGGCTGGATATCAGCAATATTATTATACCAGGCAAAGTGGCAGGATTTGACAATAGCCTGGATCTGAGGTGCAAAGGAGGGGGAGAAGTCAAAGATGAATCCCAGGCTGTGTGCTTGAGGGACAGGCTAGATGGTGACACCCTCAACAAAAACTGAGAGAGAAGTAGAAAACATTTTTTGGGGGGTGGGGGCTGAAGAGTCCAGTCTTGGCCATTTCAAGACCACATTCACATCTTCAATTCCAGGCTGGTCTGTACAGATTTTTCTCTCAGGGAGAGACTGCAGAAGCTAAAACACGTGTAGGGTTTG
>QEPC01004768.1:33609-81846 GCA_003113815.1 Sphenodon punctatus
CCAAGCACACGCACCTGAGACTTCGCATCCGCTTGAATGTTTGTTTGTCTTCTCCCCTGTCTCTCCCACTGTCCCCTCTCCCTGTCTCCCCCTCCTTGTCTTTTAGATTGTAAGCCACAGGCAGGGACCGCATCTATTTCTTTGTTCTGTACAGTGCCAGGCACATGACTGGCGCTATATAAATGTTTATAATAATAATAATAATAGTCTAAGCGGGATGTGATGAGGGAATGGATTAGGGTATTCGATTTCGTAGCGCATTCAGACAGGAAGGAACCTAGTCTCACAAGAGCCTCCTGCAGTTCTTCACAGTCCGCTCAGTTGTAACTACCTTGAATGCTGTAACTTCTTCTGATTTGGACAATATTTGGAAAAGCTTCAACGACAGGATCATCCTTTTCAAATTTTGGAAAAAATTGAATGAAGGGTTCCAATTATATAACCAATTGAATTTTTGTGATTTTAACAGAAGTCATAACTTGCCTTTTAAATCACTTGAAGCAGGCACCTCTGTTAAAATTATAGAGGTTTTACTTTGGTTCTCTGACAATGCAAGACAAGTCCTTCCCCATGGCTGAATGGTTAGGGTGTGGGGTGTGTTTCTCATGGTCTTGGGATTTAGTCTGTGCTGGTGCAGAAGCAGCCCAGGCAGAGTGTTTGAAGAACTATATTTGTTGCCAAATATAATAGCTGATTCCTTGCTAAAAAGATCCCATTGCTATCATCTATTGGGAAGTAGGGCCAAGCTCTTACTCCCTCACTAACAGGTGAACACCACCATGTCACCATTCTAAAGCCCCTCATACTTCACAGAGGAACCAAGATTTGACCATAGAACTTCTAAATCCAAGGGTAGCACCTTAATCCCAAGGCCAGCTCATCCTGCCTGCATGGTTCTTGCTGCAGCACACTTGGCTTCCAGAGAAGCACGTTGACTGTTGTCATCAGTTAAATAGTTGTTTGCCATGATTGCTAAGTAGGCTCTTCCACTTGATTGAGTGGTAAAATTTTGGGCTGCGATGCTCATGGCCATGGTTTACTATTATTATTATTATTATTATTATTATTTTATTATAAGCATTTCTATAGCGCCTCCTGTGTACCTGGTGCTTTACAGAACAATAAGATAGACGCGGTCCCTGCCTACGGCTTACAATCTAATAGACTCGGAGGGGGGAGACAAGGAATAAATAACATTCAAGCGGATGCAAAGTCTCAGGTGCACATGCTTGGCTTGGTTGCAGTTAGGCGTTGCAGTTAGGAGTCTGCGGGGAGGGCAGACAGTAAATATTGAAAGGAAAGTTCTAACAGGCGCTGGGAAAGGCATCGAGGAAGAGGTGGGTTTTGAGGATGAATTTGAAGGTGCGGAGGGAGGGGGCAAGGCGGATGTGGGCAGGGAGGGAGTTCCAGGCATGGGGGGGCAGCAAGGGAGAAGGGACAAAGGCGGTTAGGAGAGCAGGGGAGATGAGGGAGGGGGAAGAGAAGGAGCAGAGAGTGAGTGCAGGAGTGTGTAAGGAGACCAGGGCTGAGAGGTGAGGGGGAGCCAGGTTGTGAAGGGATTTGTAAGTAAATACCAGGAGTTTGTGAAGGATGCTTTCAGGAAGGGGGAGCCAGTGAAGCGAGGAGAGGAGAGGCTGCATGTGGTCAAAGTGAAGGGCTGAGTAGATGACCCTAGCAGCAGAGTTTTGGATGGAGATAAGGGCGGACAGGTGAGAGCCGGGGAGACCAGCAAGGAGGAGGTTGCTGTAGTCAAGGCAAGAGATGACCATGATGTGAACAAGAGTTTTGGCTGAGGAGACAGAGAGAAAGGGGTGAATATGAGCAATGTTATAGAGGGTGAAGCGAGAGGACTTGGCAACAGAGTCAATGTAAGGTTTGAAGGAAAGGTGAGTATCGAAGATGAAGCCCAAGCTGCGGGCTTGGGGAACGGGGGGAATGGTGACCCCATCAATAAGGATGGGCAGGGAAGAGGTAGAGGAAGGGAAGGGAGGAAAGATAAGGAGTTCATTCTTAGCCATGTTGAGCTTGAGCTGATGTCGGGACATCCAGGCGGAGATATTAGAGAGAGAGTTGATGAGGTGAGCTTGGACAGAAGGGGAGAGAGAGGGTGTGGCAAGATAGAGTTGAGTGTCGTCAGCATAAAGGTGATATTGGAAGCCATGGGAGGCAATGAAGTTTGCCAAGGGACAGGGTGTAGATAGAGAAGAGGAGAGGGCCCAGGACAGAGCCTTGGGGAACCCCAACTGAGAGGGGGAGGGGGGAGGAGTTGGAATTGGGAAGAGACACATTAAAGCAGCGGTCAGAGAGGTAGGAGAAGAACCAGTCAAGGACAGAGCTGCAGAAGCCTAGGGAGCGAAGAGAGTCCAGAAGGAGTGGGTGGTCAACAGTGTCAAAGGCAGCAGAGAGGTCAAGGAGGACAAGAATGGAGTAAAGGCGCTTAGATTTAGCGACAAGTAGATCATTGGTCATCTTGGCAAGGGCAGTTTCAGTGGAGTGAAGGGGGTGGAAGCCAGATCGGAGAGGGTCCAGGGAGGAGTTGACAGAGAGGAGATCCATGCAGCAGGAGTAGACAACACGTAGCTTAGAGGCGAAGGGAGACTGGCCGGTAACTAGAGGAGTCAGAGGGGTCGAGGGTGGACTTTTTGAGGATGGGAGAGACAGTGGCATGCTTGAAGGCGGAGGGGAAGGAGCCAGTGGAGAAGGAGAGATTAAAGACATGTAAAGGGGGGGGGCGGGGGCGGAGGGGATTGGGTCAAGAGGGCAGGTGGAGGGGTTGGAGGAAGAGAGCAAAGAGGAGTTTTCCCCAAGGGAGACAGGAGAGAGGGGCGAGGGGGAGGGAGCGGGGAGTGGAGACGGGTGGGAAGCAATGTCCTGGGGATCTTGTCAATCTTTGAGGTGACAATCTTTGAGGTGAGGTTTCTAGTCTCCGCTGTGCCCTCCTAGTTATTCTCTGTGTGACACTCGGTAGCGGAGTGAGGCGGTAGCAGGAGAGGGAGGAAGGTGGGTGGTGTGTATGTGTATGTGTGTGTCCACGCGCGCATGTGGAGAGAATGTCGAGACTGAGTGCTTAGAGCACAGAGGAAGCTAAAGGGACACAACGGAGAGGAGACTAGAAACCAGGGCCATAGGGAAATATAGGGAGGGCTGAATTTTGCTAACAAATATAATAGCTGATTCCTTCCTAAAAAGAAACCATTGCTGTCCACTGTTGGTAAGCAGGGCCCCACTCTTACAGGTGAACAGCAGCAAGTGCACGTTTTAAGGCCTCACCACCATGGAGGAATCAGGATTTGGACCTGGGTCGTTTGAATGGAGGACTAGCACCTTCACCACAAGGCCAGCTAGTACTTTATAAACACAGCTTGCTGAAGCACAGGCAGCTAATGTTGACGTGTGATATTAGTTACATAGTTGCTTGCAAGGCTTTTAAATCAGGCCCATCCCCATGGCTGAATGGTTAGGCTGTGGGCTGTGATTCTCAGGGGCCTGGGTTCTAGTCTGAAGAAGCCCAAACATGCTGTTTAGGACAGTATTTTTGCTGCCAAATATAATAGCTGATTCCTTGCTAAAAAGATCCCATTGTTGTCACCGCCTGGGAAGCAGGGCCAAGCTCTTACTGTTCCATTAACAGGTGAGCAGCACCAAGTGACCATTCTAAGATCCTCACCCATGATGGAAGAACCAAGAATTAATCCTGGATCTTCTGAATCCAAGGGGAGCACATTGATCACACGGCCAGCTGGTCTCTCATGCTCAGGTTTTGCTAAAGCACCGATACCTAATGGCTTTAGTTTCTACCGAGAAGCACATTGATGCGTGCCATTAGTTAGTGAGCGGGGCGGCAGCAATACAGGCTGAGGCTCTTGGACAGGATGAGGTCTCGCCAGGCATTCTGGGCAGGTGAAGGCATCATGGCTCAGGTGTCCTCACACCCTGATTGTCTAGATTCTCTTGCCTGAAACAATCCCAGGAGAGATTGGGATGGTATACGAAAAGCCAGAAAGGGCTATGCTCTCTTTTTGTTCCTGACCTGTGCACCTCTGCCAGCTGGATTTAAAGACTGTGCCCCACGGGGTCTCCACACTCGGGGTCTCCACACACTCCGCACAGGGAGAAGAGACCTGTGAGCAGAACCAGACTATCTGCCTTATCTGTAACTAGCCAAAGTTTAGAGAGGTGCAAATTTCAAACGGGGCAACCGTACTCCAAAGACTGGACTCTGGCCTTGCTCAAGTCCTTCTCGTACCCTTTCTCCCTAGTATCTGTTTGCACCCCTTTCTCCTCCCCTTTACCAGTAAAGCCTAAGCTTGTTTCCTTTTTACTCCACTGGGCGTGCGTGCGTGTGTGTGCGTGCCTTGTAAAAATGCCTCCTTAGCCGTGGCAACCAATGGCGAGAGATTCACTCTAAAAAGGGGAATCCCCACTGGCTGTTTTAGCCAGAGTGGCTTCTAGCCTTAATGTGGCTTAATCCCCACGTTCCACCAAGGGTCTCTGCCCCACATAAGGGGAGAACAGCAGAGAAAGGGAACCAGAGAGAGGGGTGTCCTCGCGAAGCTGCTAGCTTGTAGGAACCTGGAGTTTGCATACCCCAGACTGTGAAAACTCTGGAGGTGAATTGTAGCTCTGGGTGGGGGCAGCGAGAACTAAAGATTTGGGAGGTTGCCAGCAGGTGAGGAAATGGCTAAATTCTTGGGCCTGTTGCAGCCCCAAGCAAGGTAGGTTTTTGGCAGGTGCGGTGAGGTTGCAAAGTGCCCCCTACTGTGCTGCCACAAGCAGCACCAAGTGACCATTCTGTATCCTTTATAAAAGAGCCAAGTTTTGAATCTAGATCTCAATGTAATTAATGTGCTTCCCCGGGATTCAGGTCAGCCTCCTCCTCACACACTCTTTGGTTAAGCAGAGATAGGTGACCAACCCCTGTACGTGTTGCACGGGCTCCCAGAAATGGGGTTGGGGCAGGCTCCATGAACGCGGGAGTCTTCCCAAACTGCCCTCCTGCGGGTGCTGTGAGCAGGTGGATCGGGCAGGGCGGGGGGGGGGCTGCCCACTGAGGGCCACTTTTGAAGAGTTGGCCAGGCTGGGACAGAGGTGCTGGGGGGCCAGAGAGCGCCTGCCTGTGTCAAACAGCAGGGAAGCAGCGGGTTTGGATACTGGACCCGGCCGGTGCAAGAGGGCAGCCCCCTGTCAGTGGCCGTGTCCCAGCAGAATTCAGCACTCAAATAGTTTTGCACTGGGCATCCGGCCTCCTTCTGCCCTACCCTGGCAGCGTCTCTGGGAGCTGCCAAGAGCTGCCCAGTGGATGGTTCTCCTTCCTGCGTTGTCCAAGATGGGGGGCACCGGCTGGAAGCAGAGCCATGGGGAGCCAGAGAGCTGGGCAGGACACCACAGCCAAAAGCAGCAGCAGCAGCAGGCGGCCTGCCTGTCAGTGCATTTCCAGGCACCCAGCACCTCCCACTCCTGACAGAGGGCTGTGTGAAATTGCAATGTCTCTGAGTATTCCCCTGCCCTGAAGCACACACTGCTTGAGACAGTGTTCTCCAGACAAACCTAAGGGATCGCTCCAACACTTGGCAAGAGAGACAGACAGGACATGTGAAACCTCTCCAGACACGGGCCAGCCCCAAGGGCCAAAACTGCTGGATTCCAGTCTTGCCAAAGGCTGCTTGTTAAGTCAGTGGCAGAAAAACAGTCTCTACTGCTGTGTGTTGCTATGTTTACCTGACTCCTCAGCCCATAGACTGCTCCTTTACACTGCTCTTTATACTCCGCCCTGACCCTTTTAACTAAGCTAAGCATAGGCACCTGCAACTTCTCATCTTCCTCAATGCCTCCCTGTTTCTCCCTCTCTTCCATCCCCCCTCGTCCATTCTAGATTGTAAGAACCTTGGGGGCAGAGACTGGTTTCTAATGACAGCTGTACAGTGTCAGGCGCATTACTGGTGTTATATAAATAATAATTCATAACAATATCCACCTGCTAGGGGTGTGATGAGTACTAATTAGGGGTGTGCAGAAAAAAAAACAGTGCTCTGACAGTTTCCCATCCCCAAACTTGAGAGACTGCCCAGGGTGGCAGAAAGATCAGAGAAAAATTGGCACGGAGCAGGGCTGGCACAGAGCAGGCATGAATGGCCAGAGGGCACCCCAGGCATACAAACTACAGGCACTGTGTGGTTGTACTTTGGCTCTCTGACAGACCTCTCTGGAGGTCTGTTGATAAAGTAAAAGGAAATGGACCAAGATGCTGGAACTGTAACAAAATAGGACAGCTAAGGAAAGTGTGTCCATACTTGAAAAGGACAAGGATATTAGAAAGAGAAGGCTGGACAACGGAAAGTACAAAGGAGCAGGGAGGAAAAAGATATGCTCAGGGTAAGAGATCAGGCCACACAATTAAGGCTAACAGTTCATGTTGAAAAATATAGGAGACCTGATAAGGTCTGAAGAGCAGTTAAAAGAGTTGATGTGACTAAAGCACTGGATAAATCAAGGGAGCAAAGGTGAAAAGGAAGCCCCATATTAAAAATAAATAAATAAGTGGGATACTATGGAGTTACGGCCAAATCCTGAGACCTATGGGCCAGTAGTATGGGTTGGAGGCTATCCAAGGGGCTCTGTGTATGAAGACACCACAGAGTTGACTCTAGAGGAAGATGGAAAATTCATAAGAGATGGAAGGCAAGTGGGGTCCAGGCTCTACAGAGACCATCTGGAAAGAGGGGGTAGAAAATCCTGAGAAAAAGGACGATTCAATGTCTTCATTAAAATCAGAAGAGGAGTCGTCGTCCTTGCTGACTAAGGCAAAAACCCCAAGCAAGTCTGGGCAAGGACACTGGGGAGGCTGAGGAATAACTGGGAAACCAAGTTAACAAGGAGGCAGCGGGTTTAGCTGTTGAAATAACTCCTAAAGAGACAATGAAGAGGGAACAGAGAATGAGACAGTGGTGTGTAACCTTAGGATCAAACGGGGACAGAAATAAGGTTAAAATGGAGGAAATGGTGCCAGTGATTGAGGATGAGGAGCCCTCAGGATTCCTCAATCTGTAGTGAAGGAAATACTTGTGAATATTGCCCCAGAGTGGGAGAATACAAGTGCAGAAGATATGACTGAGGAAACCTTTGAAAAGGTCAGGTTGGCCTGTTGGCAGAAAAGAGCAGAACAAGATAGACTCTCTGGGAGAAAGTGCTAAAAGGTAAAATTGTGACTTACATGGCCTGACAGGGTCTATAGGACCCCAGGAAGGGGTGTTGAGAAAGGTAAATAGGGGGCCCACATCCCATTCCAAGCTGAAAACAGCTAGGAATAAAAGCAACCGTGAAACTTGCTGTTGATTAACAGTGGCTGAAGCAAATCAACAAGCTAATTGACATTGGCTGATTAATTGGGTTAGACTGTAGAGAGCCAAAGCCCAGTGACTGAAGGAAGCCCAAAGGATTGACAGAAAACTGCCAGTAGCCTAAATGAGTGTGAGAAGCTTTACTTAATAGCCAGTGTTAAGGCTTGATTATATTGGCTGAAGGAAGCCTAAAGGACTAAAAGTGGCTGCAAAAAGGCTGTTAAAGTGGCTTAGAAAAGCATTGGAAATGTTGTAACTAAATGGAGGAAGATCTTGATGGTGGCTGTAGAAAGCTTTAGCACATAATGGGAAAATAATGGAAATGGTGTAAAAAGGGTAATTGTAACCCATGCAGGCTGAAGCAAGCCTTGATGAATGAGAAATGTATTGTAAGAAAATGTATCTGCTGTAACCCCTGGGAAGGGGATGTTGATCACTGTGTATAAAACACTGACCTGCAAAGGGCAAGAGAGTCCCCGGTGGGGGGGTAGTGTCCAGATGGAATGGATGGGCTCACCTCCCAACCCCAAAAGGGGTAACTGAATACAGATGTTAAGATAGTCTGTAATCTAGGTAGAGGATGACCTTCCTGGCAGGAAACCTAAATGGGGCTGAAAGAAAGCCTACATTGTAAATGAAACTGGCTGGGTTGAAGGAAGTCCTGAATGGGCAAATGAAGTAAATGCCAGTGAGTTGGAGGAAACCCTAAATAATGCTAAGCCAGGTGGAGGATGGTCTCCCTGGTGGGAAAAGCTAATGTGTTGAAGGTAACTCTATCCTGGTGGAACAGGCCCAGCTAAAAGGGGTGATGTGGAGGCTGGGAGGGCGTTAAAGCCCTTTCTAGGGTGCTAGATCCTAGCGTGAAGCACAAAGACTGGAATTGTATGTTCCTGATGCAAAGCTGTAAGTATCAAGACTGATAATTACCTGTAAGAAACATTATGGAGTTAATATTGGGAAGAGCTGCACCCTACTTTGAGGGGCCTACCTACAACAGTACTGTCTCCTGGGAGTGGAGGAGGTTTAGCAGGGAGCAGCATACCAACTCTACTGGACCTTTAAGAGAGTGAGTGAGGCAGAAGCCACACCCACTCTGAGATATAAAAGAGGATCAAAACCTGATATTGGAAGCCATGGAGGCAATGAGTTTGCCAAGGGACAGAGTGTAGCTAGAGAAGAGGGGAGGGCCCAGGACAGAGCCTTGGGGAACCCCAACTGAGAGGGGGGGAGTTGAAATTGGGAAGAGACACATTAAAGGAGTGGTCAGAGAGGTAGGAGAAGAACCAGTCAAGGACAGAGCTGCGTAAGCCTAGGGAGCGACGAGAGTCCAGTAGAAGTGAGTGGTCGACAGTATCAAAGGCAGCGGAGAGGTCAAGGAGGACAAGAATGGAGTAAAGGTGCTTAGATTTAGCAACAAGTAGATCATTGGTGATCTTGGCAAAGGCAGTTTCAGTGGAGTGACGGGGGCGGAAGCCAGATTGGAGAGGGTCCAGGGAGGAGTTGGCAGAGAGGAGATCCAGGCAGCAGGAGTAGACAACAAGTTCCAAAAGCTTAGGGGCGAAGGGAGACTGGCCGGTAACTAGAGGGGTCAGAGGGGTCGAGGGTGGACTTTTTGAGGATGGGAAGAGACAGTGGCATGCTTGAAGGCGGAGGGGAAGGAGCCAGTGGAGAGGGAGAGATTAAAGACATGTAAAAGGTGGGTGAAGGGGATTGGGTCAAGAGGGCAGGTGGAGGGGTTGGAGGAAGAGAGCAAAGAGGAGATTTCCTCAAGGAAGGCAGGAGAGGAGAGAGGGGCGAGGGGGCAGGGAGAGGAGCCGGGTGGGAAGCAATGTCCTGGTGGATCTTGTCAATTTTTGAGGTCACAAGGTGACAATGAGATGAATTTGAGGTGACAATCTTTGAGGTGAGGTTTCTAGTCTCTGCTGTGCCCTCCTAGTTATTCTCTGTGTGACACTTGGTAGCGGAGTGAGGCGGGAGAGGGAGGAAGGTGGGTGGTGTGTACGTTTGTGTGCACGCACGCATGTGGAGAGAATGCCAAGGCTGAGTGCTTAGGGCACAGAGGAAGCTGAAGGGACACAACAGAGAGGAGATTAGAACCCAGGGCCATAGGGAAATATAGGGAGGGCTGAATTTTGCTAACAAATGTAATAGCTGATTCCTTCCTAAAAAGAAACCATTGTTGTCAACTGTTGGGAAGCAGGGCCACACTTTTACTCCCTCTGTTACAGGTGAACAGCAGCAAGTGCACGTTTTAAGGCCTCACCACCATGGAGGCATCAGCATTTGAACTTGGGTCTTTTGAATGGAAGACTAGCACCTTCATCACAAGGCCAGCTAGTACTATATAAACATAGCTTGCTGAAGCACAGGCAGCTAATTCATGTACTTGACTTTCAGAGCTGCATGTTGACGTGTGATATTAGTTAAATAGTTGTTTGCAAGGCTTTTAACTCAGGCTCTTCCCCATGGGTGAATGGTTAGGCTGTGGGCTGTGATTCTGATGGTCCTGGGTACTAGTCTGTGCTGGGTGCAGAAGATGCCTGGGCAGAGTGTTTAGCGCAATATATTTGCTGCCAAATAGGGTAGCTGATTCCTTGCAAAAAGACCCCATTGCTGTCACCTGTTGGAAAACACAGCCAAGCTGTTACTCACTTACAGATGAGCAGCACCAAGTGACCATTCAATAGGCCCACAGACAAACCAGGAGATTCCAAATCCAAGGTCAGCAGATAACCCACAAGGCCAGCTGGTCTTTCACACACAGCCTCTGCTGAAGCATGCTTTGTTTTCAGAGAAGCATGTTGATTGGTGTCATTAGTTAAATAGTTGTTTCCCGGATTTTTTCAGTAAGCCCCTCCACTTGGTTAAGTGTTAAGATTTTGGGCTGCGATGACCATGGCCGTGGGTTCTAGCCTCTGCTGTGTCTTTCTAGTTAATCTTTCTGCAACACTCCGTAGCGGAGTGAGGCGGTAGCGGGAGAGGGAGGAAAGTAGGTGTGGGATGGGGGGTGTGTGTGCGCATGTGGAGGTTGAGTGCTTAGAGCACAGAGAATGCTAAAGGGACACAGCGGAGACTAGAACCCAGGACCATAGGGGGGGAAATAGGAAGGGTGAATTTTGCTAACAAAGACACTAGCCAATTTCTTGCTTTAAAAAAATAAAAATTGTTGGAATCACAGAGGAACCAGGATTTGAACGTGGGTCTTTTGACTGAAAGACTAACACCTTCACCACCAAGCCAGCTAGTAGCTACTGAAAGAAACACACCTAATTCATATACTTGGCTTTCAGAGAAGCATGTTTACATGTGCTATTAGTTTAATAGATGTTTGCAAAGCTTCTCACTCCTGTCCTTCCCAATGGCTGAATGGTTAGGGTTTGGGCTGTGATTCTCAGGGCCCTGGGTTCTAGTCTGTGCTGCTGCCCAAGCACAGTGTTTAGGGCAATATTTTTGACACCAAATATTGTGCTGATTCCTTGCTTAAACAGCCATGAAGCAAGACACGCTTTTACACCCCCATTTACAGATGAGCAGCACCAAACAGCCATTCTAGGGCCCCATGTCCTTCACAGAAGAATCAAGAATTGAATCTGGATCATCTGAACCCAAGACTAGCACCTTGACCACAAGACAAGCTGGTCCCTGATGCATACAGCTTGCTGAAGCACAGACAGCTAGCACCTGCACTTGGCTCTCAGAGAAGCACATGGACATGTGCCATTAGTTAGATAGTTGTTTTCAAGGCTTGCAAATCAGGTCTTTTCCCATGGCTGAATGGCTAATCATTCTTATGATCCTAGGTTCTATTGTGTGTTGGTGCAAAAGAAGCCCATGCAGAGCATTTAGAACAATATATTTCCTGCCAAATATTATAGCCAATTCCTTTCTAAAAAGATCCCATTGTTCACAACTCCTGGGAAGCAGGGCCAAGCTCTTACTCTTCCATTAACAGGTGAGCAGCACCGAGTGACTATTCTAAGGTCCTCACTCGTGATGGAAGAACCAAGATTTAATCCTGGATCTTCTGAATCGAAGGGGAGCATGTTAACCACACGGCCAGCTGGTCTCTCATGCTCTGTTTTTGCTAAAGCACAGATAGCTAATGGCTTTAGTTTGCTACTGCAAAGCACATTGATGTGTACCATTAGTTAGTGAGCAGTTCCACAGCAACACAGGATGAGGCCGCAGGTGTTCTCATATAACTCCACCTCTGGCTCAGATGTACTCATGTAACTCCATCCTGATTGTCTAGATTCTCATGCATGAAACAATCCCAGAAGAGATTGGAATGGTATATAAAAAGTTATAAAGGGCTATGCTCTTTTCTTTTGTTCCTGACCTTTGCAACCTTTAGACCTCTGCCAGATGGATTTAAAGACTGTGCCCCACAGGGTCTCCACCCACTAAGCACAGCACAGGGACAAGAGACCTGTGAGTAGGAACAGACTATTTGCCTTATCTGTAACTAGCCAAAGTTTAGAGAGGTGCAAATTTAAAACAGGGCAACTGTATTCCAAAGACTGGACTGTGGCCTTGCTCAAGTCTTTATCGTACACTTTCTACCTAGTATCTGTTTGCACCCCTTTCTCCTCCTCACCACCAGTAAACCCTAACCTGGTTTCCTTTTTATTCCACTGAGTGTGCATGTGCGCTTTGTAAAGACACCTCGTTAGCCTGATTAGGCACAGATTCCAAGATGGAGCAAGGATTCACTCTAAAAAGGGGAATCCCTCACTGGCTATTTTAGGCAGAGTGGCTTCTAGCCACGTTAAGCACCCCCGAGTTCTACCAAGGATCTCTGCTCCACGTAAGGGGAAGAACACCAGAGACGGGTAATTAGAGGGGTGTCCTCACAAAGCTACTAACTTGTAGGAAGCTGTGAATTGTATACCCCAGACTGCAAATGCTAGAGGTGAATTCTAGCTCTGAGTGGAGGAAGTGGGAACTAAAGATTTGGGGGGGGGGGGTTACCAACAGGTGAGATAATGGCTAAATTCTTGTGTCTGTTGCAGTCGCAAACAAGGTAGTTTTTTGGCAGGTACGGTGAGGTTGTAGAGCACCCCTTACTGTGCTGTCACAAGTAGCACCAAGTGGCCATTCTAAGTACCCGTAGCCTTTATAAAAGAGCCAAGTTTTGACTCTAGATATCAATGTAATTAATATGCTTCCCTGGGATTCAGGTCAGCCTCTCCCTTGCACCCACTCTGGTTAAACAGAGATATTATATTATTATTGTAGACATTTATATAGCACCAGTAGTATGACCTGGTGCTGTACAGAACGTAGAAATAGACGGGGTCCCTACCTGTGGCTCACAATCTAAAAGACAAAAGGAGGGGGAGACAGGGAGCAGGGACAGTGGGAGAGACAGGGGGGAGAAGACCAACAAACATTGTCGGATGCAAAGCGTCAGGTGTGTGTGCTTGGTTATGTTCAATTATATTGAAATAAAATAAACATATGAAAACTTAAAAAGAAAAGTTTGACAATTTTTATGGTTGGATTTTACATAGCTAGAAACAGATTTAATGCAAATTATCTTTAGAAACACACAAAATAAAAATAAAACAATTTTGTCAACAAAAAACCCACACACAAATACAGTAGACATTTTGAAATCATTTTGATCCAGTGGAACATATCATAAAATCTTGTTCTAGAAGGGGTTAAGGGAAAACCTGTCTGACTGGGTTTGAGGGGAGTCAAGGTGGATGATTTGATAAAGTCAAGCTGCTGCCGGTTAAAGGCATTTCTTATCAGAGATGAAGGGACGTTAGCTTCAGCCATGGCCTTTACAAAAGTATCCCAGCCTGCAGAAGGTTTTCTGAGGGCGTGCTGTTGGGTAACTGCGTGCACCAGATCGAACATGGAGCCCCTGACTGGGGCACCGCGGTATAAAAAAAGTACCCTGGTCATCACAGGTGCATCAAGGACTAGAATGCTTTAGTTTATCCAGCAGAAGTTTACTTATACCTTTCAAGACATCCTGAATGATCGGGTGATGATGTCGGGTCTGACCTCAGGGAGCTTTCGGGGCAGAGGAGAGAGGGTGCTTCATCTGAAGGGGGGGGGGGGGGGGGATCTGCACAGTGAGTTTTCCTTTTCTGCATCCCCCTGCTTCACAAAGGTTAAATATTTTTGAAGTACAGAAGCATATTGGTTAGCTTTCTCAGTCCCCCCAAGTCAGGTCTTTGCAGAACATTTTTAATTTCTGCATCCAGTGAGTGGGCAGCACTGCCTCTAATGGATTCTTGCTCAAGAGGAGGGCTGGGTCTCATTTGCTGTAGCTGGTGTGCAGCCACAAGGTACATTTTCTCCATGTATTCCATTATTGTCTTGTTAATAGCCCGGTAATGAAAGGTATGGTGATGCGGAGCAAGGGGCCAAGAAACCCTCCTTTCTGCTTCACCAACTGTCTTTTTTGAAGAGAGTTTTTTAATTAGAAAAAGCAAAAGGCTTTTTATAGCCTTTTGCTTTCTCTTCAGCACCCCTAGTTGCCAAGGTCTGAGGGAGCGGCTCCCCTTTAAAACATTGTGAGCAATTTCAGAGATAGGAAGCAGCATAAGTGGCACAAATACCTTTCCCCTGGCCCAGGGGAGTCTTGACAAGGAGGTTCAGAAGAGGCAGGTTTCTCTGTACCTGCACTGACATGCTGACCGCTCCCCACAGAGCGGTTACAAAAATGGAGAAACAGAGGTAAAAATAATTGCCTTTTATGCCCCACAACTGATTTTTTCATTGTATAGACAACTGGTAAAAACCCCGTTCTTAATCTGTACTCCTCTGGGGTAGAGGGATTTAAATCCACCACCAAATAGCCATATGGAATTCGAGTGGCATCCTCATAGGCTTCTAGGAAAAACTGGTTTTTGCCAGGGTTCATCTGGCAGGCTAGAATGGCAACCTGTAACTTATCCCTGTTTTTTGTTTTAAGAGGACTGGGTATTTAGTATTTAAGTGAATTGTCCAACTCTTTTTACCCCTGCAGAAGAGGTTCCACACTATGCACAAAATGTATAAATTACTCTGATGCATATACTTTGTGAAGGCCCTTTCTATCTCATTGCTTTCAGAAGCAGACTCCATGAGATCATCCACTATGGCCCAGCCATTTTATTAGCAGGGAATAAGGCATCAGTCAGACTTTCAGGCAAGCCCTCCAGAAACTTGACAAAGGAGTATTTACAAAGTATTGCTTTATACAAAGGCTGCCAGCAGCCATAACACCATACTATATTTTCAGGCATAGAGGAAAGCAGTTACTTGCCCTGTTCTAGCAGGTTTTTTTATAAAGTAAGTTTTCCCCGACCCGCTTGGCCCAGCAATCACAGAGGATGCAGTCACCTAGTAAACATTCTTAATATCCATAGGGCAGGCTACAGTAGCCTTCTCCACACACCCTCTTATTGTAAACAACTCTGATTTCCTAAGAGTCCTTGTCTTTATTTGAAAGTAGTTCTTGTCTCTTACTATAGAGGGCTGGTGAGTCATTATCTTTTTAGCTTCACCCTGACCTAGTTTATACTCCCAAACCAGATCTTTCAAGCTCTCAAAATTGACTTTTTCACAGTTGGCACTGTTTAGTGTAATCCCCTTCACCTTCATGCACACTTTACCATTAGACAGCTTGTACCCATATGTTTTAGGACACCCTGAAGCATACTCTACAAAGTACTGATCTGGGGGGAGATTTAACACACAATCTCCTAGTTAGTCACCCAGAGGGGGTTTCCACACCCCTTATGGTTCACAAATATGACAGTCTGTATCATGGTAAAGACACAGCTCCTGCAAGCCTCCTAGCGACCTGTACAGCTCTAGTCATGCATAGGCTGTTGTGAAGGCTGCTATAAAAAACATTTGTGGTGCCTGAAATCATGCAGCGCTCTTTAGCCTGCTTCCAGCACACACAGGCTGCATCCTCTCCCAACAACTCACTGGAGGAAACAACATAGTGGGGGGGAAAACACAAGCTGAAAAAGTTCTTCAGGCTTTCTAACGATGGCCATGTTACCCAGATTGGACGTTTGTGCAAACTTTCCCCAGAAAAAAGATAAAGCTTGATGGTACTACGTTTTGTGGGGTTCACCTCAATATGCTTGGGATGTAAGCGTACCCCTTCTTTCCTTTAGTTCTCCTCAATATACTTAGCCTCTTACTCCTCAGTGGTGCACCAGTTGGGGCAGCCCAAGGCCTCCTGTTTATGACTCCGATGCATGTTTATGTAGTCTGTGAACAGCTTATCGGTCTTGTTTTCAAAATGCCAGACTTCAATGGTTTTAGCCAGGCTATACCCCTTCCCTAGAGCAACAGCCAGTTTGATGGTGCTCCATGTTCCCTCCAGGGCTCTCTCCTCCTCTGTGGTCTGCTGCATGGTCTCTGCACACAGCAGGAACATGAACGTCCCTCCTACCCACACAGGTAACACGGGGAAGAAGACTCCATGAGGAGGGTACACTTTGACTTTGGCCAGGCTAAAGTCATCAGAAGAGCAAAATTTTTTACTGACGATGCTAGGGTGTCCAATGGAGTATTCTTTGGTTTAATTCACATACATACAGACTAGTAAAATCATAATAGCACACATCTTCCCTGAGAGCGGTTATGTAATAAAGAGAAATGGCATTTGTTATTCCCTAGCATCCCTAGGTAGCAAGGGTTGAGGCAGGCTCCTAACTCTAAGAAAGTCCTGCAACTCGCTGTCTGTCTCCAACATCATCCTCCACTCCTGTTCCCAGAGACTTCTAACTACAAAACCTTTACCCCTGAGAAATTCAGCCTTACAGTGGGTTTGGTACACGAGAGAAACATAACTGGACCCTGTCGTTGCATGCACACCCCCATAACATTTCATGCACCCATGATAAAAACATCAATTGAATTCAAAAGCTGTTTTTTACCCCTTAACGAGCACATAGCCATCGAGCCAGAATGGCCCCACTTTAAATTCTCCACCCTGCAGGGCATGTCTAATCTGGATTTTTTTCTTTGAGCTCTCTAAACAAGAGCCACTGAATGCTTGGGCTGGAAAACCGCTTTGCATGCCGCTGATAATTGTCAGGAGGTGCAAGAGCTATGGTGTCCGGTTGTAAACATAGGAACCTGAGCATGACTTGACTGACTAAGGCCAGAGTTAAATACTGAAAAGGGTCTATATGACTGTACTCCACAAGGATTGCACCATCCTTCCTCCCCACCACCTCCACTTTTTTTGTCATTTCCGTAATTTTAGATCTGTACTGCACGCAGGCTTCCCTCAAAATTTTAACATCCTGTTGGCAGTAATAGGCAAGTTCTTTTTGCAAGTCAAACTATTCTTGTTGGCCTCATACCATGCCAGAAAATCTGCTCTGTCTTCAAGCATCATGCCGTCCAGCCCATAATAGCTAGGAGCAGGCATGGGTTCTACATAGCTGATTGGTCTTGGTACTAAAAAAAGGGGGGGGGGGGGGGGGAGAATAACCCTTGCAGTCCTGAAACCCAATGGCTTTCAGAAGCTTGCTGAGTTTCATTGGGAGTAAATTATAGGAATCAATGAAGCGAATGCTGAAGGCTGCTACTGTAACGTTAATCAATTTACCCCCCTGAGCTATCTAATCTCTTTCCAGCTGTTTAACCAGCTGGTGCACAATAAAGTATGAATCATATCTAGATGCATTATGTGCCAAAAATGTAAAATTTTTTAACCTGGGTTTCATAAAAGTTTTGATAAATTGTTTGACACAGTCATCCTCTGTAAATGCCCAGGTTTTCTTCCCCTCAAGATCCATGACATAAATGTAATTTG
Source organism: Sphenodon punctatus (assembly GCA_003113815.1). NCBI lineage: Eukaryota > Metazoa > Chordata > Lepidosauria > Sphenodontia > Sphenodontidae > Sphenodon > Sphenodon punctatus. The sequence goes on from QEPC01004768.1 coordinate 50,734, forward strand.
GTTTGTGTACTTGTGTTTCCTGGGTTCACTCAAAGTAATAAAAAATGTATTTCTCAGTTTGCCCAGGCTTGGTAAGACAGGCCCTTTAGCACAAATGAGTATTTACATCCTGAAGCTCCCATTTACATTGACCACACTTCCTCCCCTTACACTCATGTTCTTTTTCAACATAAGTGTTACATTTGGGGCACTGGATTTTTAACTTGTAGTCATTCCTGCCTTCCTTGGCCGCTCTCCTATGTCTCTCTAAACATTCCCTAGAGTTACAGATGAGCAGGCAACTGGGGCATTTGAACTGCCTAGTTTTGGCAAAGTAGGTGCAAGAGGTGTCACCTCCAAGACAGAGGTGGCAGCACCTGCTACAGTCATGACTAGGACTGTAAAGTGTGCAGCAAAATTTGCAAATGCCCCGGGCACCAAAAAGCCTTTTTATGTCCAGAATACCATATTAATGGTCATTGTATAGCAGCATATAAACAAACAGTCTTAATCTGATTGGGAGAGCCTGTTTTATAAAAACCCAGTCACCACCAGCTGTGCAGTGCAGTACCTCAATGTTAACATTTTAAAGATTTTCAAAGCCAGCAAAATCAGAAAGCAAGATTTTTGTCTTACCTGTAAAACCCAATTGGTGATGCAGACACCAGGCCTCCTCTAACACTATTCCATCTTCAGTATATTTCCTCATTAAAACTTTCAAAAGACCCCCCCGCAAACAGAAATTTGTTCCTGTAGATTTAAAATCAACCAGGTCTCTTTTTTATATCACCTACATCCTCATACATAATAGATCTAAGTACCCTACAGGCCCCACCCCCCGGATTCTTAATCACAGTTTCTATTAAGATCAGCTCCCCTGAAAAAAAGTATCTCAATATTGCTCTGTATAAAATTTGCCACATACTCAAAAATTGGTCTGCAGTAAAGACATTGCCAGTACTGCTGTTTGAGAAAATTGGGCAATTTAGCCCCAGGCCTGTCTGTCACGCTGCATCAAGAGATGAGGACGTGACAAAGGGTGAGTCATGTTGCTAGGCAACCTGCCGTGTCGCACCAGGACACTGCTGAGGCTGGTGGAAGCAGATCAGCTGGGCCTCCGCGGCCCGAACCACCTCCCCACAGAGTGACGGACACATCTGTCCCACCCAGATGCAGTGCACGTCTGGTGGAGCGACGCAAGACATGGGAGGGTGGGACCCCACACCACGGTGGCCACAAGGTAGACAAGCCCAGATATAAAAAGGACTGGTGGGGCAGCTAAGCCCCACCGGTAATCACTTTGAGGCTGCCCCCCCATCCTGAGAAAATGGTCTTGAGTAGAGTGACTTGTCCTTGTCTGATTGTTTTGTTGCCTTGCCAGTGGTGTGTGGAGTTTCCTCCCTTGCCCCCCTTCTTATCCTGCCTCCTGCCCTTTGTGAGAGTGCTGTTGTGTGAATCTTTGCCCCCCCTCACCGCCTTGCCTCAACCCTGTGCTGCATAAGTGTCCCTGTACCTCCAAGAAGTAAAGTCCTGTCCTCGTCCTCACTTATCCCTCTCTCCCTTCCCCCCCCACATTCACCTCCCTCTGGGAACCCCCCACCAGCATTTCCCTACCTACAGGAATCCAGTATTCCAGAACTGGATCACTAAGTACGATTGTGACCTTATTACCTTCCCCCCTCTGTCCCCCTGACTGCTGGTGTCTTCTCCTTCCCTGTGATGAGTTGGGTTGCCCCCCATTTTGGAGGGAAAGCCCAAACACAACCCTGAGGGAATTATTGAAGCCCACATCATCCCTATCAGGAGAGGCACTTGCCACGGGTTGGTCCTGACCTTGCCTTCCCGGCCCGCAAACCCTCCCCCCCCCCCTTACCTCCTAATATTGTCAGCCGAAGCTGCAAAAAATCATTAGGGGAATTTCTACTTTGAACCTCCTCTAGAAGCCTCTGTATGCAGTCTTGCATAGATAATTCAGCCTCTTGAGGGTTAGCGGCATGCTCAAGATGAACAAATTGGAATCTTTCATCATAGTATGTAGCACTAAAGCTGTTAACAGGGCTCTCCCACTGATCAACCCTTTCAAGAAATACAGGGGCTGGCTGCTGCGATGCAAATTATTATTAATAATCAAGCATTTATATAGTGCCAGCAATGTAGCTGGCACTTTACAAAGTAATGGAATAGACAGTCCCTGCCCTAGGGCTTACAATCTGAGAGACGGGGGGGGGGGGGGGGGGGGGGGGGGGGGGGGAGACGAAGGAAGGGGAAGAGAGGGAGAGACAAGAAGTGTAACTCACGAAGATGCGAGGTCCCAGCTGCATGCGCTTGGCTTGGTTACATTGAGAATAACGGCTGGTTGGCCCATGTGGTGAGGATACGAGTACACAGACCTCAGGCAATAGATTGTACTGGATGGAGGGTATCAGAAGGATTTAGGTGAGGGGAGCAAAGAGTTGGGAAGGGCAGAGCAGAAGAGGTGGGTCTTGAGGAGGGATTTGAAGGTACAAAGGGAGGGGGAGAGGCAGATGTGGGTAGGGAGGGAGTTCCTGGCGTGGGGGGCAGCTAGGGAGAAGGGACAAAGGTGGTTAGGGGAAGCATGGGAGGGGACAGAGACGGAGTGGAGTTCACGGACTGGAGTACGGAGGGAAATTAGCGCAGAAAGGTAGGGGGAGCAAGGTTGTGAAGAGTTTTATAGCTGAAGACTAGGAGCTTGTACAGGATTCGTTCCGGAAGGGGGAGCCAGTGAAGAGAGGAGAGAACGGGTTGCACGTGGTTGAAGAGACAGGCAAGGTGGTTGACCTTGGCAGCAGAGTTTTGGACGGAGATTTATTTATTTATTTCATAACTTATTACCCTACCCCTCCTGCCTCAGGCAGCTTGGGTGGCTTTCAACAACAAAAACAATAAAAACAGTTAAAACACATTAAAAGAATAAAACAGATAAAACCACCCCCGCTACCCACCCCCCAAGCAAATGCCTGGCGGAACAGTCAGGTCTTGCAACTTCTCCAAAAAGATGGGAGGTCTGGGGCCATCCGGGCCCGCACTGGAAGGTAGTTCCATAGGCACAGCATGGCCACCAAGAACTCCCTCTCCTGTGTGGTCACCTAAGAAACTTGGGGGACCTCGAGCAGGGCACCCACAGACTGCAGGGGCCGATCCAGGGAGTGAGGCGGTCTCGCAGATAAGCAAGGCCCAGACTGTTTAGGGCTTTATAGGTTAAAACCCAACACCTTCAATCAGGCCCAGATAACGACTGGCAGCCAGTGCAGAGCACGGAGCACTGGTGTAATATGCTCCAGGTGGCCCAGTCCCACTAGGAGACCAGCCACCGCATTCTGCACCAGCTGCAATTTCAGGGCCGTCACCATGGGTAGCCTCATGTAGAGCGCGTGGGGAGAAGATGAGAGCGGGGGAGGCGAGCGAGGAGGTTACAGTAATTGAGGCGAGAGATGACCAGGGCATGAACAAGGGTTTTGGCAGACAGAGAGAAAGGGGAGAATCTTTGCAATGTTATGGAGGTAGAAGCAACAAGTTTTGGCAACAGAGTTGATGTAGGGTTTTAAAGAAAAGGGATGAGTCAAGGATGAAGCCTCAGTTACAGGTGTCGAGGACAGGAAGGATGGTGACCCCATCAATGAGGATCCCCTTCCTCAATAGAGGCATCAGGGAGGCTAGCTTCAGCAGGCTTGAGGAAACCCTTGTCAAAAGAGACACTGGGGAAACAAGCATCTATAGGATCTGACTATGGAGAGCCCAGAGCTATCAATGGTAGAATTAGGATGGGGTGCCAGCGCAGAGGCAAACGTGGCCTCAGACTGTGTCCCCAGCAGATTCAACAGGAGTCTCAACTCTGTGCTTTCTGGCCTTTTTAAAAGTATGGCATGCTTTCTACAAGGACCAATGCCCCTCACCACCCCTTGAGCAGGCATTGTCTGTTTCTGAGCTCCTCACCCCTCTGCAAGGTTGTACTGTGCCCCTGTAGACCCCCCAACAGTGTTAAAATACTGCTCAGGTATATTTAATCCAGCACATAAAAGATTTACAGCTTTAACGCAGTTTAAAAAATGGTCAGGCTTTATATCATGCTTAAAAAACTTGGCACATGAGTTTCACATTTGTCCTTCTGCTCTTTTAGCACAGTTCTCTCCCTTTTAAGCTTCTGCTCTAGGAGAATCAACTCCTCATCCTCATTCTTAACATGCCAACCCTGTTAACATCCCAACCCTTAGCAAAGGTCAAAGCCATGTTTGTAATTGGCCAAACATTTGTTGTTACTTCAGCGGATCCTCCATTGGTTATTTATGGTGGAGTGTTATGAGAGTTCTCTGTGGCATGGGTTTTTTACAAGGTCTGCAAAGAGCTGGAAAGGTGTCAGTGCAACATTTTGCAGTAGATAGGTGGGAACGATGTAGTTGATCCGATATTGCTGCTGCAGCTATTGCATTCTTGGGCCCACCTGCATTTAAAAACAAAGAAAAGAAGTTTCTTTTCTTACACACAGTCCCCCCAAACCCTTTACTTGCCTGTCTCCTGCTCTGTTTCAGCATTATAGCATCTACCTTTATTTTTAAAGTCTGACAATCTTTTAGGTGGGGAGCCAGCCTTGCCTCATAAGAGCAGAACATAAGAGCAATACCCCATATTGCAGAGAAAAAGTCATGCTTAATGGGGGGGTGGCATACCATTACTATCACCAAATCACTCCCTGAAATTAACTCAATTTCCCCAAAAATGTGACTGTTGGTCTGAAGAAAAAAAATAAGAGTTCTTAAAAAATAAGACAGTCTGGTTCCCCAGACTCGATGAATTAAGACAGTTACCCTCTTGCAGTCGCAAAGTTGCCTGTTCTGTCATCTCGGTTTTATTTCCTGATTCCTTGGCCTTCAGCAGGTAAAGCCTCTCCCCCTTTGGTCTAGGTGTCCGTTCACCAGTCGCTAACTATGAAAATGGAAAAAATACAAAGAGGGAGAGAAGGCAGATGGCAGTGGCATCAATCAACTTACGGCCTCAGTTTTCCTTCTTGCAGCAATTACCCAACAACTAAGTCCTGACTTGGCCCCCAATGATGCAGCATGATCTCCAGCAAGTTTTTCCAAGGAGTATTTAGAAAACCTGCTAACAAAGGCTCATTATTTCTTTAACTCTATTGTTTGTTTACTGCTTATGTGACTGCAGTTGTGTGCTGTTTGTGCAAAACTGTTGCACTAACCTCCCTATGCCTTCTGGCTAGCAGGGGATATTGCATACACTCCTACAGTAGTTCTGCTCCCAGAGGGGTAGCAGCAAGGAAAGACAGCACTCTAGCTACTGCCTTTAGGTTGGGTTCAGATCCTGCAATCTGACCCTTGTGTGGCCATGGTTTACCACCCCTCAAAACCAAATGCCACTCTGCTAATAGATGGGGGGAGGTGTGAAAAGGGGATAGCCCTCAGGGTAGAAGGCTCAATTTCATGGAAATATTACTCGTCCTTTTGAACGAGTATTTTAAGCAAGTCGTAACCTTACAGGATCTGTGTCTTACTCCCCACACTGAGGTCCCAAAATACTGTTCCTGCCTCCAGTCAGGACTCTCCACCAGAGTTGCGAGTGGAACCCACCCTGAGCAGGGACTCAATGCCACTGCCCCCAAATAGAACTCACCCCAACAGCCAGAAGCTTCTATGGGGTGGAACTCATAAGGGGGAGAAAGCTAAGTGGAACTGCTCGAAGGAGTCACTCAGACTGGCAACCAGTAAGAACACACCAGGGTGCAACTCCCCAACAGGGAACCTAGGGTGGACTGTCTCAAGCATCAGGCTACCACCCCCAAACCGCAGAGCTACTGCAACACCCCTCCCAATAAGTTTCTGATCTCCCTCAAGAAGCACAGCTGTGTTTCTTCCCCATCTAGAGGGGCAGAATGCTGGTCCTGGGGTGATGGGAGTTGATTCGCATACATTGTCTGGTTACCTGGATCCTTGTCCATCCCTTCATAAGATCCATTCAAGGCCTGCATGGAACACACCAGCCCACAACTTGATTAAAATAAGTAGTTTTCATGGTCAATTGACTAGTCTCCCCACATTTTTAAGGCTGAAAACCACGAATGCTTAGACACACAAACTTAAATAAATATTGCTTTTATTTACAGAGCATTGTAATAGAACACCTGGATATGTTGCATTTTCTCACACAAACCTATTTTTAAAAAAGATTTATAATGGTGCTTTTTAATCATGGTCTGCACAAATTCTAATACACATTTGTCACATCGCTTAAGCAAACTGTCCAAAATATGTGTGGGGTTTTGAGAATTCTCCACTTTACAGATCAAAACCAAATCTAAAATGTCCTTGATTACAGATGAGCATTGCATGGCATAGCCAAGCAAGGTGATGATGTGAACAACAGTTGCAAGGCATATGCGATTACAAAGTTTCAAGCTTTCTGTTTTCATCAACACAAGACCAGTTTGCTTCAGATCAAATGGCCCATGAATGTGTAAAGACACAGCTCTCTGTCTGAAATTTTTTTCTCTAAAGCCGTGCTTTAGAATTCTATGAACACATGCCCGCACAATAGATTCCATGGTGTTTTTTCCTTTTCTTAGTGGGCACGTATTCTGTTTCCTTCAGTTCAACCCAGGTGTCCCTGTGGGGTAAGATGTGTTTCTAGCCCACCATCTTTTCTCTCAGGACAATAGCACGCAGGGCCTTCCACTTTGCTTTCATCAGACTCTGGAGGGCTTTCAAACATTTCCTAAAAGAGAAAGTTTAAAAACCATGAGTTAGCAGTTTTTTTTACAAGGCATTGTTGTGCCAGTCAATCCTGTTACATCTCTGGGCACAGAGACCCCTTTTAATCATGCTGAAAAAATCTGTCTTACCTGTGGTGGCTGTGTTGAGTGGGGGGTGTCCCTTCTACCACCTCTGGATAAACTGGAGACTCCACAGGGCTGGACAGTCCCATTCAGGCTTCTTCATCATGAGCAGGAGTGATGAAGAGAACCTTGCCACAGGTCCCCTCTCAACATGCTTGTCCTCTGAACCTGAAGCCTACCACAAACCATAAAGTAGCTCCAAGCCTCACAAAACCCATGCCTAGTGGTCCATCGTACTCTGCTGAGTTCATAGAGGGGTTAATTGGCCCTCTTGAAAGGACATTGTGGGTCCAGCCACCATGACTCACAAGCAGAGCCCCCGACCTCTAGTGTAAGGACCTTCTGCCCTGACCCAGGAGCATTAGCCACTTCTACTTCACTTCTGCCTAACATGTCACTTCCACTCAAAGGTGGGACTTCTGGGCCAGGGAACAGGCAGTGACGGCAGGCCTTCTGGTGACGTAGCACCCCATGTGACCTGTCAAACTGATATCAGTTTGATGAGTAGTGTACCCTTTTCTACTTTGATCATCTGATTCAAAGAGTAGCACCTTCCCAACAAGGCCAGCTGGTTCCTCATGCATATATGTTGCTGAAGCACAGACACCTAACTCCTGTACATTGACACATGCTTTTATTAAGGTAGTTGATTGAAAGGCTTGCAAAGAAGGCCCTTCCGACTGACTGAATGGTTAGGATGTTGGCTGTGATTCTGATGGTCCTGGGTTCTCATCTGTGCTGCTGCAGAGGAAGCCCAAGCAGAGTATTTAGGGCAATTATTTGCTGCCAAATAGAATAGCCAATTCCTTGCTAAAAAGACACCATTGTCATCGCCTACTGGGAAGCAGGGACAAGGTCTTACTCCACCCTTTACAGGTGAGCAGCAACAAGCAACTATTGGGGAGCCACAGATTGAACCGGGAGCTTCTGAACCCAAGGGGAGCACGTTAACCGCAAGCCTGGTTTGATCACTGTGCATGCTTCACGGTTAAGCAGAGATAACATACTTGGCTACCAGAGAAGCATGTTGACTAGTGGCATTAGTCAAAGAGCTGTTTGCTAAGCTTGCCAACTACACCCTGACTGAGTGACTCCTCTGCCAGAAGCTGTGACCAGACCCTTTCCCAGGCCCCTAGCCTAAGTGTGCCCTGCCCTGTCCAGGCCTCAGGTGCTCCCATAATGCACCTAATATTGCTCTTAATAAAGCCCAGGCTAGCCCCCCCCCCCCCCAAGAATCCCCCTGTTTGGGATGCTAGGCCCTGATTTTCCTCTGTTCTGGCAGGTAAGAGCAGGCTCTGGAGAAAAAATACCCAGCTTCTTCAAGCATCGTGCCTCCCACAGCCTCCTGTATGGCAACACCATGGACAAGCTAATCAAGAAGCAGAATGTTCTACAGAAACTAATCCCACAGCAAGCGGTGAGGCAGGCAGGGCAGCACAGTCCCATGCAAGCATGGGGAAATTCAGGGCTGCAGGAAGCCAGGACTCCTGGGCTCTGCTGCCAGCTCAGGAGGGGAACAGGGTCTAGTGGGTTAAGCACAGGGCTGGAAGTCACGAATTCTTGGAGGGGAGGGGAGCACACATGATTAGTTAGATTTGACCCCCTTCAAAAGCCAGAACTTCAGGGTTCCATCCCCAGCTTTGTGGGGGAGGAGGTGGGCTTAGGCAGGGAGAGACTGGGGCTTGGGTCAGGGGTGTGAGGAGGAATGAAGAGCTGGGGGGTACAGGGTAGGAGACAGGAAGCTGTGGGGGAGCAAATGAGCTGTGCTACACTGACCCAAGAGTTAGGACACCAGCTTGTGATGTACCAGTAGATCTTGATTCTGCTTTGCCTCTCTTTTATATCTGACCCAGACCCAGCTGTCTCGGTGCTTACCCAGTGTCTGGCGGTTGTGGGGGACTGGATGACAGTGAGCCGACTGAAGCTGAAACCTGATAAGACAAAGGTGATGCTAGTGAGGAAGGCATTAGGTGTGGCATCTGTAGGGATTTTATTAGTGGTCAAAAACCAAAGTTTTGCTGCCTATTGTGCCAGGACCTGTTAGAGCTCTGGCTAGGCATCAGCAGAGTTTACACACAACAAAAGAAAATAGCTTGAATTCTCAGTAGCAACAGCTTAGAAGTAATCAACACCTTGGAGATTGTTTCTAGATTAAAATATACTTTGAGAAATACATTGCAATAGGAAAGGCCTATCCCTAGATCTTACTAGCTAGCTGCCACCAGCATGGTGCCCAGTCATGTTGAAAGTCAGAGAGAAGAGAGGAATGGAGAAAGGTTAGGAAGGAGGAAGTTCAGTAGGAGCTTCCTGGGCACATCCCACCTGAGAGGGGGAAGGAGGGGGCTTAGAAGCAGAGATCAGAAAGGTTAAAGTGAGACTCACTCTCTCTACTCCCAATGCCCCTAGTGGTCATTAGGGTTTGTTGGTGCAAAAGGTTGATGTCATCTGGAGCTGTTTCTCCAACAGCATCCCCCATCACTGATGGGGTTTGCCCCCCATTGGTTCCCCAGGTTCAGAGTCTGGGAGTTCTCCTCAATTCCAGCTCTGCCTGGATGTTCAGATGGGGGATGGGGCAAGGAGTGCATTCCCCCAACAACATCGGGTGTAGAGGCTTTGTCCGTATGTCTCAGACTCTGACCTCGCCACTATCATCCGTGCTCTTATCACTTCCAAGACTTTACTACCATATCACTCTAGTGGTGCTACCCATGACAGCTTGGAGACTGCAGCTAGTGCAGAATGCGTCTGCTCATCTGGTTACAGGGAGAGGCCACCAGGAGCACATTACACCAGTGCTCCATTCTCTGCACTGGCTGTCTATAGTCTTCTGGACCCAAAACAAGGTGTTGGTGTTGACCTTTCAACCCCTACATGGCTTTGGCCCCAGTTACCTGCAGGACAGCCTCACTCCCAGGGCTCTGGATCGGCCCCTGCGGTCAACCAGAGGTGCCTTTCTTGAAGGCCCTCTGGTTCCCCGGGGGGCCACTATGGAGAAGGTGAGCCTAGGGGCAGAGCCTGGCCTACATGTCACGTTGTGCCTCAGCTTCCTCAAAAGGAAAATGTACTTCATGGTCCAGGCCTGACAATCTGGTCTGGATAATGGGTGACTTTTCCAATATGGGGAAGCTTAGTTTACACTGTGCTAGAAGACAACCAGCTCAGCAAAGTAGTGTAAAGACAATATTTATAAATGAGGCCATGAGACAAAGGTTTAAAAAATATAAAGCATAGTGTACTTAAATTCAAATTAAAAGTATCAATATGTTACACAAGAGAAACAATGTTAGTCACAAGTACATGATTTAAAAAGACATTTCTGTTATGGGAAACCATTTCTATTATAAGTCAATATCTTAACATCTATAAGAAACATACTTTAATTATTGTTGTTGGCTCAATGCATAAAAAGATTATACTTTCATATTCACCATCCTTTGTCCCATACAGCCATATGAAGGTGAGGAAACTCCAAGGACTGGAAGAGCTTTCTGAAAAATCAGTTTTTCCTCTGCCTCTTTATAGAATAAAAATTCTTAGAAGTCAGCTCAAAATGACATCAGGTCAAGGAAGCTGACAATGAGGTTTCTCAAAGTAAGTTGTAAAACAAAATCTGCTGATACATAGTAAATAGGCAGCTTGTCGCATTGGGTTACTCTTTTTATAAAAAGGAAAGGCAGCTAAGTTTTCCAGCTGAACTAATCATACTGGATTGGGCCTTTTTCTCTTAATTGTATAAAATGAGATTACACTTTACTTAGTCTCATGTTCCATTTATTTATAAATATATTGTCATTTTACAATACTTGCTTTGCTAGCCTGGCCTCAAAGTAAACTACTCATTTTTAATATATTCTAAATATAAATAGAGATCAGTAGTTTACATAGAATAGCATTGATAGCTAATCAAAATTATATGATCTTAAAACATCTCTATTTTAAGAAAAAGCTTTACATATACTCAATTCATTGGCTCAAAGATATCAAAAGTAATACTTTACATTATTTCCAGTTCTTCCCTTTGTCTGCCAAGATGTTGGTGAGAAAGGAACTCCAACATGAGGGGTGGAATCTCCATCTAAAGAGCAAAGCTCTTGTCTCCCTTCTTAAGCTTGCCTGCATGGGAGGCTCACATTCCTGAGGACTGATGTCAGTTAGCAAGGATACACTGGATTCTAATTGGCTCTCTTAATGAAACCAAATAGTGTTAGACTTCCTTCAAGGTTTTAACAAACCTCATTTCAATCAAAGATAATTGTCAGATTACAGAGACTCAATCATAGCATCAAGGTTGTTTTAATTATTAATTAAATAGATGTTAGCTAGAAAAAACTAACTTAAATCTTCCTTCTCAGTCTGAAGAGGTTTATGGCCTGATCATTTGTCATTTAGACACAAACTAATAAGGTTCCAGACACCTTGACTGGCAAGAGGCCTTTGATCTGCCCTCTAACTCCTAGCCATTTGACTCGGTTTCCTTGGATACGATGAAAGTTCATTTGGGAAGTTTAGAAAAAAGCTCATTGGAATGTAGCTGAAGAAGCTTTGGCCTGAACCAAGCTAATCACAGAAGTTGATTTTAGAAATCAATACTGCAAAACACAAATCCAGTACTTTAGAACAAAAAGTTAACATAGAAACTCAAAATTAATACATTAGGAACACAGATGGCCAAAAATATATGCTTATAATAGGAAATACATGACAAGCTATCATCTGAGATAAGAGTTAACAATGACTAAGATGTCAGGTAAACAAGACCTTTTCATCTTGTGTAGAAAGCCATTTCCCTTGAGTCTGGTCAACAGCAAATGTTGAATCCTTAAGAGACAGGCTGGTTATCTCTGTCTCTCTAATGTCCTTTTAGCTGTAATCTTAGAGACAGTTAGAAATTCACCATACAAGGTTTATTTTAATTTTCAGTATATTTAAACACAGATTGTCAAAAATATATGCTTATATATGGTATACATGACAGAGGCAGAGCCAGAGCAACGGTAGACGGAGCTAGGGCAATGGTAGGCCAGTGGCATGGCTTAACCCAGCAGCAAGGAGTTCCCAGGGTTTAACATTGGATGGACATTACATTAGTTAACTCTGGGAACTCCTTGCTGCTGTGTGAAGCACTGCAACTGGGGGGGAACATCACCCTCTTACTGGGGTTCCATCCACTCTTTCCCACCAGATCCAAATTAACCATGCAGGTTACAAAAATAGGTAATGTTGCCATCTCCTACCTTTATCTTGAACCGTCAAATCCTTGATTTTCATGGCATCCTTGGCCACCTGTATTCTTCTGACGATGTAAGCTTTGGGACAAGCCTTCCATCTGGCTTAGAGAACTTGGAGGATTGAGTTAGCTCCCTGTCCTGTGACAAGCCAAATCAGAAGAGAATGAAAGGGAAGGACAGAAGAAGCAGGAGGGAAAGGGTTTGGTTTTGGTGAAGAGGAGGAAGGGGAAGAGATGGTTTCAGTGGGGGGGGCAGAGGAAAGGGGTCTGTTTCTGCAGCCTTCTCTTGTCACTCTCCTACCTACTTTCTCCTATGTTCACAAGGAGAACAGTTGCAGGCCTGTATAGCAACCAAACTCGTTCCATAAAAGCCAGCATCCCTAGTACCTACACTGTATCTTGGCAGCCAAATGCATATCCAAGAAAACAGACCTTTAAAAAAAGTTTGGCTAGTTCCAGAGCTGTATTACCACCAAACCAGCCCCATCAAAATTTAAATGCATTTCTGTTTCTCAACAAAACCCAAGGTATAGTCACAAGCAGAGGGGCCAAAAACTACTTTCCAGCAGAGAAATAATGGAGTGACCATTTTAAAAAAGGAGTAGTCACGACCAGTAGACCCACCCATTTACAAAATGGCCTCTACTCAGGCTTGGGAAGGGAAGCAGCAATGCATCATGCAAACAAAGCAAGCCATATTACAGCAACAATGTTATGTGCCATCCTTAGCACACTAAGCGCAGCAAGGAGAATTTCAACTTGCCCCCCCAATACATGCTACACAGTTCTGTTGCAATATAAGAGGTAGCTTCTGCTGCAACTAAACACTGAGCATTAATGCAAGGACTAGCCCTTAGAGAAAAAGCCTGTGTCAACATCTCACCAAACTGCAAATGGCAGAGCCATTTTAAAATGAAAGACACATTCCAGCAAAGACTGGAATCCAAGCCTCTAGATCCCCCATCCATAAAACAGAAAATAGACTGTTTATGTCAACAGCAAATGAAGACCAGTTTTAACCAAGAATAGTCATGGCCAATGGGGGCCCCAGAAAACAGCCACAGCCTTTGCACATGCTTGGGAGAGAAGTGGGGGAAGCTAGCAGTGCACATACAAACACAAACTTAGAACAAGCAAAAGCAAACCAGATCGGAAACCAACTGAACCATGTTATGTTAAGTCTTAGCACACCACAAAATCAGTAGTGAGGAATTCTACTTCTCCCCCAAAACCTGCTTCACTATTACAGCTCTGTTGAAGCCCCATTTTCCCCAGCAGCCCTTTTAACCCCAGCCTCATTTTCATCAATGTTTCCCAGCATCCCCCACCCTCCCAATAGCCCCCCCCAGCCCCATTTTCACCAGTGTCTTCCAGAAAAAGAACCAAAATTAACTAACTCACAAATGGGGATGTTTCTGACATAGGTCTAGCAGCAGCATGGGGTAACGAAGCAACAAACAGACCACAAAGCAACTAGACCAACCAACACTCTCTCGCCACTAAAATGGAGCACATCACCATCTCTTTTAACCCCACCCCCTAGGGTGGGGTACAGGCAGGCAGCCTGAGCCCTCAGCAGCAGCTGTGCACACTGGTGCACACACACTGCCTGGGGGGGTTAAGTCTCCAGTCCAGAGTCTTTCAAAGCAGCCCATAGGACTCTGTAGAACACTGCCCTCACTGATGGGGAAAAACGAAACACTTTTCCCCAATCAGGCAGCATGGGCTCTAAGCCCAGGTGTCCAAATTGCTTTTGTCCCTTAAGAGACTCCCTACAGCAGACTCAGCAGGAGACACTGGCCCCAACCCCCTCAGATCCTGCCTGCACATGTGCCCAGAGAGGCACAACAACAGAGCACTCAGCTGATATTGATCAGTTGATTGCTCCAAGTAAGTCTAGAGTAAGCCTAACTCACATCAACATACCTTAGCTCCTTGGATCAGACACATTTTTTTTCAGAATTTTCTAAACCATCTCTCCAGAGACATGCTGTTCTTGACAGTCAGACACAGACTAAGCCTCTTGTGGGGGCTGGCTTCCTTTTATGCTCCAAGCCACACCCACCAACTTCCTCTTCCTGTGCGGTGGCCATCTTAGCTTTCCTACATGGTAGGCGCCATCTTGTGGTCTATCCCTGCCACACCTGCAACTTCTCAACCTCATTAATGTATCCTTCTCTCTCCTGATGTTTGCCTTTTCCTTGTCTCCCTTTTCCTTGTCTCTTAGATTGTAAGTCCTTTGGGGTACGGACCTGTCTAACTACTGACTGTTCGGTACCAGGTACATCGCTGGCACTGTATAATTAACAATAGTCATTCAAAGGCCATGGAAATACAGCTGCAACAACATTTGGACTCCACTTGCCTTCCCTAATGCAGCTACCTTTAGTAAAAGGGGTGTGTGTGTGTAGGCACAGCAGCCATCAGGTCATATTGTGCCAATCGATCCCCAAACACATGGTGAAGAGCAAAGGATTTAAACTTTAAAAAAAAACAACCCACAGCAAGAGAAAAACCTTGATAAAACTACACATTTCTCAGAAGGGATGATTTCTGCACCACTGAGACTGAAGCCATTCCTGTTCTGAGCCAAATCCCCACAGAAATCAGCCTGACACACAGGTACCAGGTTTCAGCCTGTGGGTGCTGGTGTCATTGAGTGGAGTAAGTTGCCTGGTGCCTACATTTTGACTCTGGTGCTGACAGGCCAAAGGCTGGGAGGGAGAAGGGAGAGCCCTGATTCCTGGGCATGGGGGGGGAATCAGGGGTAATGATGCACCAGCTTGGTTGGCTGATTGTCCACTTTGTGACTTTTTAAAAATCAGTACAATGAACTGCTGAAAATTGGAATGAAAAACCTGGAATAAAGTCCAGGGATGCTGGCAGTAGGTTTGGGGCCCAGTGTCACATGGCTAAGCTGCATGATGTGAAGCCTGTGATCCAGCTGTGGCAGAGTTCTTACCACCAAAACTGTCAGGAAGACGTGGTCCTGGCCAGGCTGCATCTCATCCATGGGCTGCTGCCCACCCATCAACACCTGCTTTTTGCAGAGGCAGCACCTCTGTGGGGCCCCTGCAATGTCCATCTGTCTGTCCAACACGCTCTGCTCATCTGCCCCCATTTTGCTGCTGCATGTTGTGTGTTTTTACAGACACACACACCCCCATCCTCTCTGCCTTGCCCTGTTCTTATGTGATGAGGCCAATTTTACTGTGCTTTTTACTTTTTAAAGGCCACTGGATGGTACCCGTTTTTAGCTTCTCCCCCTTCTCCCTCCCAGTCTTTGGTCTGGCAGCACCAGACAGGTTTGTACCCCAAAGGGCTGACAATCTAATGACGTTCTCCCTGTTGCCGGCGGCGGCTGGAGACACGGGGCTTTGCAGCGGCGCATTCTTAAGCCAGATAATTGAACTCTTAAGAACGCGCCGCTGCAAAGCCCCGTGTCTCCAGCCGCCGCCGCCGCCAGCAACGGGGAGAACGTCACTTCTGGCGGCTTTCCTTTAATGCGGCGTTTGGGAGGCACTTCAGTGCGCCCTCATTTAAAAGCAGCCTTAGAGACAAGGAAAAGGCAAACATCAGGAGAGACAAGGATACATTCATGAGGTTGAGAAGTTGCAGGTGCTGCAGGGATAGGCCACAAGATGGCGCCTACCATGTAGGAAAGCTAAGATGGCCACCACACAGGAAGAGGAAGTTGGTGGGTGTGGCTTGGAGCATAAAAGGAAGCCAGACCCCCGCAAACAGGTTAGTCTGTGCCTGACTATCAAGAACAGCATGTTTCTAGAAAGATGGCTTAGAGAATTCTGAAAAAAGGATGCCTGCTGTGAGAAGCTGAGGTGTGTTGATATGAGCTAGCCTGAGGCTATTTGGCTTGACTAATCTGTATGTAACTGCTTGTGTAAAGGACTGGCTGGGGGTTTGGGGCCTGGTCTGTGGATTAAAGTAAATAAACTACTTTTGGCTTTTACTCTTGAGAGTTTTATTGGGGGTACTGATCTGGACAATACTCAACCCATGGTCAATTGGGGTCCTGCTGCAGCTGGTGCATATGCTTCACTTAGAACCTTTTTCTCCTGTAACTGAGGGTGAGAGGATACAAGTTCATGCATGAAAAGCTGTGGAAAACCTGACAGAAGGGGGTTTTCAGGAGGAATTTGGAAGTTGGGAATGTATCCAGGGAGGAAGTTCCAGGATTTAGAGCAGCACAACAGAAGAAGCTAACATGTTCAGAGGTGCAAGGGTGTTGGGAGCAGGTGAAGCTGGGGGCAGAGAGAGCAAAGCTCCTGGGCAGGAGTGTGGTGGGACACAAGAGTGGGGAGATATGGGGGAGCAAGGCCATAAAGAGCCTTGAAGATGGAAGTCCAGAAGCTTCTGCTGAAAGCTTTCCTGTAGAGAGAGTCAGTCTAGAGAGGTGAGGAGGGGCTGAAAGTCAAAGTGATGGGCAAGATGGAGGATTCAAGATGGAGGATTTGGGCTGCAGAGCGTTGAATGTAGATTTGGGGGGGTGGGGGGGGAAAGCAAGATCAGAGCTAGGGAGACGAGTATGGAGCAAGCAGCAGTCAAGGCAAGAGGAGTGTGGCCTAGTAAAGCAAGGCTGGATATCAGCAATATTATACTAGGCAAAGTGGCAGGATTTGACAACAGCCTGGATGCGAGGTTCAAAGGAGGAGGAGAAGTCAAAGATGAATCCCAGGCTGTGTGCTTGAGGGACAGGCTAGATGGTGACACGCTCAATGGAAACGGAGAGGGAAGTAGAACACATCTTTTGCGGGGTGGGGGCTGAAGAGGAGTTCAGTCTTGGCCATTTCAAGACCACATTCACGTCTTCAATTCCAGGCTGGTCTGTACAGATTTTCTCTCCAGGAGAGAATCCAGAAGCCAAAACACGTGTAGGGTTTGGCTGATGCAAAAGCATTTCTCTGCCCCGTGCAGCTTTGTTGGTGAATGCCCGGAAGAGCAGAGCTGGATTTCTGCATTGCACTACTCTGGGTGTTTGACAACAAACCTGTGCCAAACCCTGTGTGTGTGTCTTGGCCCGAGATTCTCTCCCGAAGCAGAGATCTGCCTGGAGCTGAAGGGGGGAATGTGGTCTAAGTTTGAGCTGGGGGCGAGTTATCCAAGCAGAGATGTTAGACAGTCAGCCACACAGCGACCCGAGTTGACTGTGGAAAATGCTTAAATTCTGCAACTACTGCTACCGAACTTGGCAAATTCACTGCAAACACTGCTGCCAGTTATGCAAATTCATGGCAAGCATAACATTTGCATAATTAGCTTTATTTGCATAATTCAATCTCATGATACCCACCATACATTTCAAATAGGTTTTAAACATGCAACAGGAACTTCGTCTAATCAAAAATGACACAAAACTGACTGATCTTGGGCATAGATCTGGTAGCTGGGCCCTTGTCTCTGGGGGAGTGCCCCTTTGAATGCCTCCTTCACTGGAAAGGGGGTAATAGATGTTCTCCTGTCTCCCTTGCATTTATTTATGTATTTAACTTACTCAGACTATAGCTCTTATGCTAATAAAAATTCCAAATACCTAGAACATTGGATCTCCCTCAAATTAGTTGCCAACTAATAATCCCAATTTACTTTAAAAACTCCTGATCCACCAATAAGCCATTTTATGCAAATGTATTGATAAATTAAATTCCCCAGTCTTATATATAATGAACTCTAAATTTGTACAGTAAGTTATGCATAATTGAATGAAAAATTAGTCAAATAAAAAAATCTATAATGCATTAATCCACTACACAAAGCCACATGCGTGTTACCCCTTCCCCCCCCCCCCCCCCCCTTTCAATTCCCTACCTACCTCAGTTTCCTTCTGCTCCACCATCTCTATCCGTATATCTAGGCTGCACCTAGGTTGCAAGCCCCTTAGCAGTAGAGGCTGCTTTGGTGTTTGTTGGCACCCTAGTCTGAGACTGGAACCTTTAGCAATCAGTGTCCCTGCTGGAAATCAGTGTGGGGAAAAACACTGCTGGTTTGTTCGCAGGTGGGAACCTTTCTCTCCAACTAGCTCTGTTCTGTGTTGGGCCCGTGAGACACTAGCGCAAGGCTGACCCTCCTGACTTCCGTAGCGTATGCCCTCTCCGGAGGTCCACTGGCTCCTACCACGTGCTCCTTCTCGCTCTGTCTCTCACACACATTCTGACTCTCTGGAAACCCCTCCTAAGCACTCTGACATTTTCCCCAGCCTGGGGATTTCCCTGCCAGGCTGCCTCCCTGCTCGCCCGCTTATCTTACCAGGATGGGGCACTGCCTGGTGTCTGACAGCTAGGAGCTTTCCTCCTCCCCTAAACACAGCCACTGTTGTTCCATGAGGGAGCGGGGAAGGGAATTAACCCACATGGCCAGACAGGGAAATCCCCACGAGGAGGAGAATGTCGGTGCAGAGCTGAGCAGCTGCTGGAGAGGTTGAGTCTCCATGAGCCAGCTTCTCTCCGTCTGGCTCTGCACACCTTTGAGTCCCCTGGTCTAGCTGATATTGCCTGCCCCAAACAGTGCTCAAGTGGTTGCAGGCATAGCCCTGGCTACGCTCTACTCAGCCCAGCTCTGCACATCTCTCTTTTTGGTCCCAGCTGATTCGTGCCTGCCCCCCAAGCAATGCTCAAACCACTTCACCGCAGAACCCACCACTTTCTGTGCAAGGTGGCTATAACCACAGGAGATGACTCAAACTCAGAGGATCATTGCCATTTGGGGCCATACACAACAAGGGTCCCTGGCGATACAAGACTCGGTCGAGGAGTGGAGAGAGTTGTGTGTCATTGGCATACAGGTGCTACTAGAAGCTGTGGGTTGCAATGACTTTACCCAGAGAAAGAGTGTAAAGGAAGGAAAGGGCTTTGGGGAACTCCCACGGCGAAGGGGAACAATGTAGAGGAGGTAATAGCAAGAGAAACGTTGAAGGAGCAGTTCAAGAGCTACAAAGAGAACCCGTAGAGAAGAGAGTTCTAGAAAGCAACAGAGCATAGCTAAGTCTTAAGGGCCTCTACTCCATTCTTGTCCTCCTTGATCTCCCTGCTGCCTTTGCTAAAGAAAGGTCAGTGGTGATTTTGGCAAAGGCAGTCTGTCAAGTGGCGAGGGCGAAAGCCCGATTTAAAAGGGGTCAAGGGAGGAATTAGAAGAGAGAAAATTAAGATAGCACATGTAGAAAAATAGTAAAATACAATAAATAGACTGCCTGCTTCAGGAGCTTGGAAACAAATGGTAGGAGCTAAATGACAATTAGCCAAGTAGGTTTTGGGAATGTAACCTCTTAGCGTTGGAGGCTGGAACAACAGGGAATGGATTGTCGTCATGGTGACCGGTCAGGGACTTCTTCCACGAGACTGAGATTGGCCACTGTTGGAGACAGGATGCTGTGCTTGTTGGTCTGACCCAGTATTTCACTACTTACGTTCTGAACAAATCACAGGCAACAAAGCTGCACTTCTGGAAGCCGATAGAGGAAGGAATTGCAAAAAACAAAACTCAAACCTTGTGAGTACCAGGGCATGGGTTGCTGTGGCAAAGTCAGCCTGCGATAAGTGTGAGATTCTGGAACTGGAGAAGCTATTTTCAAACCTGGTCCAATACCTGAGTTTTCATGGGACAGAGCATGGTCAAGAAAGCTGCCCAGGTCCCTTTCCCAGACCACAAGCTCCACCCAGATCCCTGAAACAGTCAGGGTCCTGAGAAAGGACATCCTCATCTTGGTTGCTTCTCCCCAACAGCATCTCAGAACTCATCTCGTACTCTAGCGGGGAAGATGGACACATCCAGCCAGTTATATCATTCAGGCAACATTTCTTCAGGGCAAAGGTAGAGTTGACACGGCTTATGGGACACGAGATCTATAGTTGTGTGTCATCAGCATACTGATGGTGCTCGATCCCATGCTTAGTCATAACATCCCCAAAGGCTTGCATGTATTCACTGAACAACATAGGCACTAGGTTAGATCCATGGAGGATGCCACATTTCAAGTGTCTCAGGGATAACACAACCATCCATCAGCTCCAGTAATACCAGCTAGCAAAATCCTTCAGATACCAAAGCAGCACCCAATGGTCAGTTGGTGGTTTGACTCTGCTCCTCTAGGTTTGACTCAATTGTATGGAATATTGCTGTGACAGGTCACACTGGGATGATCCATTTCCTGTTGTTCCAGCACCCAACTGCAAACGGTTACATCCCAAAAACCAACTTGACTAATAGCCATTTATAGACCTATCCTCCTAGAACTTATCCAATCCCCCTTTTAAAAAAAGCTACACTACTGGTTGTGACCACTTTCTCTGGCAGTAAGTTAATTGTGCACTGAGTGGGGAAAGAATACTTTCCCTTTTTAAAAAAAAAATCTGCTACATAAATTTTATGGAGTGTCCTCTTGTTCTAGTTCTGTTAGAGGGGGTAAATAACCACTCCCTATTAACGTGTTCCACACCACTCATGAATGTATAGACTTCTGTCATATCCCTCTGTTGTCTCTTCTCCAAGCTGAAGAGCCCCAGCCTCTCCTCCTACCAGGGGCGGCTGGTGGCTTTTTAGTTTGGAGGGGCAGTAAGGCCATCTGGCCCACCGGCGAGGCGGTGGACAGAACCAGGTCAACAGTAGGCGGAGCCAGGGCAACAGTAGGTGGAGCCAGGGCATAACCCATCAGCAAGGAGTTCCCAGGGTTAACATCAGATGGAAGAAAACAGAGTCTAAAATGCACTACTTCAAGCTTAAAATGAATAACTTATAAACCCCAAGCACAGGGAAACAGTGGCAAAACACTGGCAGGGTGGGTGCAGGTGGGGAGGAATCAGTCTGTGCTTACCTGCTGCTCTTCTGACTGCACCTTCGAGAGGCAGCGGGACTCGGGAGCAGGAACTAGGAAGCGTGCGCAGACTGACTCTCGGGGGACTGAGGCAGGGAGGAAGTGCGCATGCGCGCTTCCTCCCTGCCTCAGTTCCCCTAGTCAAGCTATCTCACCAGTGCTGTCAGTGCGACCGCCCTGGCGAGATCTTCCATTGCGTCCATTGAGTGCAATGGAAAGACTAGCCCCTCCCTCCACAGCACGTCCCATGCATGCTGTGGACGGAGAAGTGCAGCCGCCCAAATCGCGTTTTCCATAGGAACACGCTTTGGGCGGCTGATTTTTGAGCCTTCTGGGACCCACTCCTCTGGAGTGTATTCCAGAAGTCAACTAACAGCGCTGCAGCAGCCTCTGCCTTGTCTTTGCTTCAGAGCGGAGGCTGCTGCAGCACTATGGTCAGTTTCATGTCAGTTTCACTGAAACTGACCACAGCGCTGCAGCAGCCTCCACTCTGAAGCAAAGGCAAGGCAGAGGCTGCTGCGGGCAGTGCTGGGAAGCAGCGGCAAGGTTTTTTTGGTTTTTTTACCACGAGCGGCAGCGCGGCACCTGGCAGGGCGCTTGGGGGGTCAGCGCCCCAAACGCCCTGGAAGGCTAGCCATGCCTGCCTTCTACAAGACGCGTTCCAGATCTCTGATCATTTTTGTTGCCCTTCTATTGCCCCTTTTCTAGTTCCACTAGAATGGGGCAACCTGAATTGCACACACTACTCCAGGTTTGGTTGCATCATACATCTAGAGAGAGATTATATTTTCAGTTTTATTCAGGAGCACCCTCCATCTAGGGCCCATGGTAGCAGTGTCCATGTTGTGGAACTCCCTTCCCTTGGGAGGTTTGCTTGAGCCCGAGCCTGGCTATCTTCCAGCGGTGATGCAAAACTTGTTTATTTGGGAAGGGATTTGGGAGGCAGGGATAGGTGGGTTTTGGGTCAGGTTATAGGGGAGATGGTGCCTTGGGGGGTGAGTTTGGGGTATGGTTTGTGATTAGGGTTGGATGGGGGAAATGGTGTTGTGTTTTTTTATAAATTGTTAGGCACCCTGCGCCTTCTTTTGTTATTTAGTGAAGGGTGGGATACAAATTTAAACTAGACACACATACAGTGATCTTCCTGCCTCCTCCACAATATCATCTTCCCTATGTTTCCATTCTACACCCAACATCTTTAATTCCCTACTCCCCCTATCCTCACAACAACAAAATGCACCTGTTTGGTTTTATAACCAGAGAGAGATTAGGAAAATGTAAAAGAACTAGAACTTTGTGTAAATTATGCCGCTTGAAGTAGTAAGGGATCCAGGAACAGATTTTTGAGAGGTGGAGGGACAGAACACACAGGACACTGACTGTGCCCAATGCATGGGGAAACAATTGCATTATCACCATCTCCACCAAAAAGCTGAATTGATGCACTGTTACATTTATTTAAAGTCCATGTCTTGCAGATACATGCAGATCGTTAATGCCACTCTCAATAAATTATGAGTTTTACTTTAAAAAAGAAAAAAAAAAATCAAACTTCTCCTTCCATACAATAAATGCCAATACATTGACAGAGGGACATTGCTATTTTTCTGTTACACAAAGGTCCAGTGGAATTCTTTGAAGGTATAGCATTTAAGAAACTATTCTTGTAGAAGATAGATCAGATCATAAATTGGTTTCCACCTATGTTCTGATCTAACAGGGAAATGTTTGGATGAGGTTGTAGACTTCACTTAACCCAAATCTGAAGTATGAGATAAAGGTGGAGTAATATTATTATAAGCATTTATATAGCACCATCAATGTACTTGGTGCTTTACAAAGAATAAGGTAGACAGTCCCTGCCTGAGAGCTTACATTCTAAAGACAGGGGGAGGGGAGACAGGGAGACAAGGGATGCAACATTCATGAGGATGCGGGAACTCAGGTACACGTTCTTGGCTTGGTTACAGTAGATTGGGAGTTTACAGATAACAGGTGGGGGATAATCCTGGGTGGGGATGATTAGCAGGAGTTAGGAAGGGTGGAGTGGCAGCGGAGGGTTTTGAGGAGGGACTTGAAGGTGTGGAAGGAGGGGGCAAGGTAGATGAGGGCAGGGAGGGAGGGGATAGAAGTGTACGAGCAAGGGTTCGGAAGGTGATCAGGGCAGAGAGGTAGGGGGGAGCGAGGTTGTGAAGGGCTTTGTAGGTGAAGACGAGAAGCTTGTGCAGAATATGCTCAGGAAGAGGGAGCCAGTGGAGAGAGGAGAGGCTGCACGTGGTCAGAGTGACGGACTAGGTGGATGATCCTGGCAGCAGAGTTTTGAACAGAGATGAGGGAAGAAAGGTGAGAGCCGCGAAGGCCAGAAATGAGGTTACAATAGTCAAGACCCGAGAGGACTAGGGTTTGGATGAGAGTTTTGGCAGAGGAGACAGACAGGAAAGGGTGGATCTTAGCAATGTTGTGGAGGGAGAAGCAGCAGGATTTGGCCACGGAGTCAATGTAGGGTTTGAAGGTAAGGTGCAAGTCGAAGATGAAGCCCAAGCTGCAGGCTTGGAGGACAGGGAGGATGGAGACCCAGTCAATGGCAATTTATAGGGAAGTGGGAGAGAAGATCTGAAGTTCAGCTTTTGCCATGTTCAGTTTAAGTTGGTGTTGAGACATCCAGGCAGAAATATCAGAGAGACAGTTGGTGAGATGAGCTTGAACAGAGGGGGAGAGGGAAGGAGTAGAGAGATAGAGTTGAGTCTCGTCAGCGTATAGGTGGTATTGGAAACAATGAGTTTGCCTCGGGACTGGGTGTAGATAAAGAGGCAAGGGCCAATGACTGAGCTTTGGGGAACCCCGACCGAGAGGGGGAGGAGTTAGGAAGAGATACATTGAAGGAGTGGTCAGAAAGGTAGAAGGAAAACCAGGCCAGGACAGAGTCCCAGAATCCCAGGGAGTGGAGCGATTCAAGCAGGAGCAAGTGGTCAACAGTGTCGAAGGCAGCAGAGAAATCAAGGAGGACAAGACTAGAGTAAAGGCGGTTGGATTTAGGCACAAGAAGATTGTTGGTGATCTTAGCAAGCGCGGTTTCAGTGGAGTGAAGGGGGCGGAAGCCAGATTGGAGGGGGTCAAGGGAGGAGTTGGTGGAGAAGAGGTTGAGGCAACGGAAGTAGACAACCCATTCAAGGAGCTTGGAAGGAAAAGGGAGGAGCGAGACAGGACGGTAATTCAAGGGTTCAGAGGGATCCAGAGTGGACTTTGAGGATGAGGGAGACCATGGCGTGTTTAAAGGCAGAGGGGAAGAAGAGGGAGAGGTTGACGATGTGCAGGAGGGGAGGGGTGATGGTAGAGGCATTGGAGGTCAGGAGGCGGGAGGGAATGGGGTCCAGGGGGCAAGTGGAGGGGTTGGAGGAGGAGAGCAGGGAGAAGATTTCCTTAAGGAAGGTGGGAGGGAAGGAGGACAGGAGAGAGGTGGAGGGAGGAGGGAGAGGGTAGTAGTAGCAGGAGAGGACTTGGAAGCAATTTCCAGGTGGATCTTGTCAATCTTAAAGGTGAAGAAAACAGCAAGATCCTGAGTGGAGAGAGAAGAGGGATGAGGAGGATAGGGGGGGGTTGAGTAGGGAGTCAAAAGGTGAAAAAGAGGCAGTGAGGGTCCCGGGAGCAGGACTCAATGCGGGAGGCATAGTGCTGCTGTTTGACAAGGGAGATAGGAGAGGTGAACTATGAGAGGCAGAATTTGAAGTGGAGAAAGTCAGCACGGTAGTGGGATTTGTGCCAGAGGCGTTCAGCAGCCTGGGTGCAGGAGCGAAGTGGCAAATTTTGTTAGGAATTTTAGTAATGGTCAAAAAAAAAAAAAAAAGCAGCTTGAATTGTTAGCAACAGCTTAGTAGTAATCAACACCTTGGGGATGGTTTCTAGATTACTATAATCTACTTTATTGAGAAGTACATTGTGATAGGAAAGGCCTATCCCTAGGCTTACTAGCTAGCTGCCACCAGCATGGTGGCCAGACATGTTGAAGGTCAGAGAGAGAATTTAGGAATGGCGAAAGGTCAGGAAAAAGGAGGAAGTCCAGTAGCAACTTCCTGGGCACATCCCACCTGAGAGGGGGCTTAGAAGCAGAGATCAGGAAGGGTTAAAGTGACACTCACTAACTCACTCTCTCTACTCCCAAATGCCCCTAGTGGTCATTAGGGTTTGTTGGTGCAAAAGGTGATGTAATCTGGAGCTGTTTTTCCAACACCCCTTCTCATCGCCTGTCACACCGGCTCACGACTCCCATTTGCTCACGTAGCATCTGGAATCGATCCCTTGGTAGTGGCTTGGTCAGTCCATCTGCCACCATTTCTTCAGTTGGGCAATACTTCAAGTCAATTAGCCCTTCTTCCTGTGCCTCTCGAACATAGTGGTACTTTATGTCAATGTGCTTCGTTCGAGACTTGGCCTTCTCCATTTGTGAGAGCTTAATGCAACTCTGGTTGTCCTCAAACATCGTGGTAGGCTTTGGCTCTTCAATTCCAAAGTCCAACAGCAGCTTGTGTATCCACACAACTTCCCTGCATGCTTCACTAGCTGATATGTATTCTGCTTCTGTTGATGAGAGTGTAACAAGTGACTGCTTCCTGCTAGTCCAACTTATGGCTCCATCTCCATAGAGAAACAGGTGTCCACTGGTGGACTTGCGATCAGCTATGTCTTCAGCCCAATCTGCATCCATGTATCCCACCAGTCTAGGGTTGCTGCTTACTGGAATCTTCAATGCGTAGTGCGCGGTACCCTTCAGGTATCTCCCCAGTCTCTTGACTGCAGTCCAGTCATTCTTGGTTGGGGCACTTACTTTCCTGCTTAAGATTCCCACCGCTGTGGCAATATCTGGCCTTGTCACTGTGGCTATGTACAAAAGCTTGCCAATCGCTTTTCTGTACTGGTTGTTGCCTGCCAGAGGCTCATCATCTTCCCTTTGTTTCAGGAAATTGACATCCATTGGTGTTCTGGCCTCATTGGCATCTGTCAGTCCCAGACATTCCAAAAGATCCTTGATCTTTGCTTTCTGGTTGAGAAGATAACTTCCATCTTCTTCTTTTTCTATTTGAATGCCAAGGTAGTGTGAGATGCTTCCAAGTTCCTTCACCTCTACTTCCTTGTTTAGGTGCTCAACAATCTCGTGACTGTCTTGCTCCTGTTCACAACAGATGATCAGATCATCAACATAAGTCAGGATATAAGTCCACTTATTGTCTCTGAATCTTGAGTACAGGCAGGGGTCAGCTTTTCCTTGCGTGAACCCTTCCTTAAGCAGTAGCTGATTCAGTTTCTCATTCCAAGCTCTAGCTGCTTGCTTCAAGCCATAAATGCTCTTCTGGAGTTTGCATACAAGCTTCTCCCTTCCAGGTTGCTCGAAGCCTGGTGGCTGCTGCATATAGATGTCTTCCTCAAGTTCTCCATTCAGGAATGCAGTTTTGACATCTAAATGGTTAACATGCATCTTTCTGGAAGCTGCTATGCTAAGTAGTGTTCTGATGGAAGTGTGCTTGACAACTGGTGCAAATGTTTCATCATAGTCTTCTCCATATATTTGGGAGTATCCCTTGGCTACTAGTCTGGCTTTGTAGCGCTGTACATCCCCTTCTGCATCTTGCTTGATTTTGAAGACCCATTTGCAACCTACAGGTTTTCTTCCAGCAGGTAGTTCCATAAGTGTCCAGGTTTTGTTCTTGTGTAGAGATTCAATCTCTTCCTTTGCTGCTTTCCTCCATTTTTCAGCTTCATGGGTTGGCATCCTGTCAACATCCTTCCATGTGCTGGGTTCTTGCAGCTCTGCACTTGTGGTGAGGTAGGAGTATTTCAAGGGTGGAACTCCTTTGTTGGACCTCTGTGAGCGCCTGGGTTCTGGCTCAGCTTCTGTGACCCCTTCTGAATCTGCAGCTTCTGTAACCCCTTCTGAATCTGCAGCTGGTTCTGGTTCACAGATTGGCATTTGGTAGCTGAAGGCCTGCTCACTTGGTTCCTCTTGCATCTGGATCCTTGGCTCCAGGTCTGGTAATTCACCTTTGGTTGGTCTGTGTCTTTCATCAAAGTACACAACATTGCAAATTTCAATATTACCAGTTTCAACATCAAGAATTCTGTATCCTTTGCCTCCTAAAACATATCCACATAAAACTCCTTTCTTGCTTCTGCAATTCAACTTGTTTCTCTTTGCCTTTGGTATATATGCATACACATCACAACCAAAAACTCTGATGTGATTTAGGCTAGGCTTGTGTCCAAACCACAGTTCAAATGGAGTTTTCTCTATGGCTTTAGTTGGCAATCTGTTCTGCAGATAGCTGGCAGTCATCACTGCTTCTCCCCAGAACTTGCTTGGCAAACTTGCATCTTTCAACATACATCTTGCCATCTCCATTAGGGTTCTATTTTTCCTTTCTGCAACACCATTCTGCTCAGGAGAGTATGGGGCTGTAGTCTCATGCTCAATTCCCTGTTCTCTCAGAAAGGATTTCATTTCGTTTGAGGTGTATTCGCCTCCATTGTCTGACCTTAGTCTCTGAGGCTTTCTCCCAAACTTGTTGCTGACCAATGCAACATACTCTTTAAACTTTTCAAACACTTGGCTTTTCTCTCTCAAGGTGTAAACATAGGCAAATCTTGAGAAATCATCAATAAAAGTAACTATGTACAGGTTTCCTCCAATGCTCCTTTGCAGAGGACCTGATACATCACTGTGAATCAACTCTAGAGGGCGCTGAGACTTTCTCTCCTCTATCTTGTGAAAAGTTGGCTTAACACCTTTTACAGAAATGCAACACAGACATCTGTCTGATTCTTCAGTACACAGTTGCAGTTTAAAGTC
This sequence comes from Sphenodon punctatus, assembly GCA_003113815.1. Lineage (NCBI taxonomy): Eukaryota > Metazoa > Chordata > Lepidosauria > Sphenodontia > Sphenodontidae > Sphenodon > Sphenodon punctatus. The sequence continues at coordinate 78,461 of QEPC01004768.1, forward strand.
TTTAATTAAATTCCTCTTCTCAAGCTGGTGAATTAAATTAACATTTCTGTGTCCCAGTCTGCAATGCCAAGTTTTATCACAGTCTCTATGGGTGCATTTGTGACTGCTTGCTGAATTTGCATTTTAACTAACACAATTAACTTCAAAGATCCCACTGTCTCTTACAGTTGCAGACAAGATGGAGTCACCTTCTTTTGTCACAAAGCAATGATCATCCATGAATTCAAGCTTGCAACCATTTTTCACTCCATATTTCACAGAAATTAAATTATTTTTCAATGAGGGCACATATAAGGCCTTATGTATGATTACTTGCTCAATCTTTCCATCTGGGAGCTTGCAAAAGAATTTAGCTTGACCTCGCCTTGTGAAAAGACCTCTCTCCCATCTGCTAGGGAAATTGGGACTCTGTAATCCAATTCAATTTCTGAAAACATTCCTATATCCTTGAGGAGATTCTCAGTAGCTCCAGAATCAATATAGATGATGTTTTCATTTACTTGTGACATAGCATTAAAACCTTTTAGTTTTTCCTTTTCTTTAGAGCTGGCAGTTTTCTGCAGGCTCTCTGTCTGGCCTGTAATGGGTGCTTTAGATTTCCCCATTGTCTTGGCACTTGGGCAATTAACACGTAAGTGTCTGTCACTACCATAGGAAAAACACTTCGAGTTTCCTCTCTTTGAACTAAAGGTTGTAATTTGATCTGCAGAGGTTTGCTTTGTCTTCCTGATAAAGCATTCATTCAACTTGCTAGATAAATAATCCAGAGTAACAACTTTATCTGAAACTTCTATAGCAGTCTTCAAATATTCATAAGAAACTGGTAAAGAATTCAAGACAAAAGCAACACCACCACTCTCTCCAAGATCAGTTCCCAAATCTTTGTCTCTTCGCAAGACATTGTGTCTGGCTGATGTGCTTGGCAGGATTTTGACCCTCTCTCAGTTTCATATTACACAGTCTCTGTATTATAGAGATTGCTTCGCTGGGGCTCTTACGGTTATAAAGATTTTCCAGCTTGTTCCAGACTTCACTGGCTAAATTTACATTTTCAAAATGAACAAACAGTTTGGGACTTACATTCATCCCAAGGATTCCAAGAGCTTTTTTCATTTTGTCTGTCCCAATGATCTTGTTTATCTCCTGCAACCGTGGGCCTTTGTGTTATTAGCACTTCATAAAGACCTTGACTCTTTAAGCAAGATTGCATGAGGAAATTCCATTCTTTGAAATTCGCTCCTTCCAGCTTTGGAATGTTGAAGCTTGAGCTTGCTCCATGCAGCTTCTCTTGTTCAAAAACAAAAACCAGGTACAAAAATAAGCTGTGCTTTTCTCCTTTGAGATTCAATTCGAATTCCAAAAAATCTGTTAGGATCTTCAGGAGGATTCTGGGCCCATAACCCTTATGTTAGGAATTTTAATAATGGTCAAAAAACCCCAAAAAACCAAAAGCAGCTTGAATTGTTAGTAGCAACAGCTTAGTAGTAATCAACACCTTGGAGATTATTTCTAGATTAAAATAATCTACTTTATTGAGAAGTATATTGTGATAGGAAAGGCCTATCCCTAGGCTTACTAGCTAACTGCCACCAGCATGGTGGCCAGACATGTTGAAGGTCAGAGAGAGAATTTAGGAATGGCAAAAGGTCAGGAAGAAGGAGGCAGTCCAGTAGGAACTTCCTGGGCTCATCCCACCTGGGAGGGGGGACTTAGAAGCAGAGATCAGGAAAGGTAAAGTGACACTCACAATCTCTACTCCCAAATGCCCCTAGTGGTCATTAGGGTTTGTTGGTGCAAAAGGTGATGTCATCTGGAGCTGTTTTTCCAACATATTTAACAAATAAAGGTGGTGGAGTTTAACAAATAAGGTGACATTTGGCAAAGTGCTCACACTCCAACAATTACCAAAGACAACAAGTACTGGTTTCTGTTGCAAGGACTCTCAGCTGAGACTTCCGGCATGTTTATAAACATGATGCCAAATATTTCCTTTTCCTGCTGTATCATTGCGCTTCGCAGGGGCAGGACAGCAGTCTGCCAGGCTCAGCTCCAACACCTAATGCCTAATGACAGACAGTAACAACAAACAAAAGAATGTACTATGGAATGATTCATATCTCAATTAAGCATTGCTGACTAAGGGTGAACTCTCACGCAACGCTGCTACAATCCCATGTCTGCGGGGCCCCAGAAGCTGTATAATCAGCTCTGGATCGCTGTTGGATTGCCTTACTCACATGCAAGATTCAGACCCACTTTGAACTCAGATCTGATTACTAGAGCTGATCTAATCGTCAGATCAGAGTTTAAAGCGAGGCTGGAGCTCCGATTGCCTCCCTCACACTCAACAGCGATCTGGGGCTCATCATACCGCTTCCACTGGTCTCTAGCATCTTGGCATTACTCGCTGCACTGGCCTCTAGCAATGCAGCATTCTTCGAACTGGGTTACACTGCTCTGTTGGGGTCCCTGGTGTCGTCCCTGCCCAAGTCCTCTGCGTATGCCTGGGTCTGGACAGGTCCCTAGTTTAAACTATTCCTTCATGTCGCCATCTGCCATGCTGGTAGCTCCCTGGAAGCTACTCCAGATCCAACTACTCCAGCCACCTGGGGTCAGCTTCTGTCTCTGGGAACTTCCACAGGTGCCATTTTCTGTTCTTTCATCCTCACTTGATTTTCCATTGCTGGGTGCAATCCTCCACTCACAGTAAGGTAAACCACTGTGCAGGGTCACTCTCCTTCATGCAGATGGCATAAGAACTGATGTTGAGAGTGCCTACATTCTCCACCAGTTGTAGCAGGGATGGGTTTACCCGGAGTAAGTCCCAGCAGGATTATGCCCAAATAGCCAGTCTACAGGGAATTCAGCTCCTCTGTGTTCTTTATTGACATAGTCCTACCACAGCATCAAGTCCAATACATATAGCCACAGTCCATCTCAGCCATTCAGTCCCACACTACTTACAGGTCAGCTAGCTGGGTACAGTCCCACCTGTACCCAGGCAATCCCCTCTGAGCTGGCCTGTCTTCTAGAGCTTCTCCAAGGCTTTGCTCCACTGAGGCAGAGCTCCCTCTGTGCTCCTGCTTGTAACACCTCCCTTGCACTGAGCCTTGCTCAGGCTTTTCATCCTGGACTGGCCCAGTCTCTGCTGGCTCTACTCAAGCCAGAGATCCACCTCCCGAAAGGGCCAAGGGACATGGCAGGCACTCTGCCCTGCTACCCCAAGTGTCTATCCAATACAGCAGTGGCAAACTGTCATAAGGAGATACTGGGCTACATATAGACTACAGGCAGGGCCCCGATTCTTCTGCGGAATTTTTTTTAAAATTCCGCGGGAGTCAGGGCCCAATTCTGTGCCTCGGCGTGATTTACCATGCGGGGGGGGG
>QEPC01004768.1:81890-96825 GCA_003113815.1 Sphenodon punctatus
TTTTTAAAAATTCCGCGGGAGTCAGGGCCCAATTCTGCGCCTCGGTGCGATTTACCATGCGGGGGGGCGGGGCTTGGCTTGCCTCCTCCTCCCCCCGCTCTGGTAAAATCCTCAGGGCTTCCCCTCCCCAGCTGCCGGGGCTTGCCCTCCCCAGCTGCTGGGGCTTGCTTGACTCTTTCCCCCCCCCCAAAAAAAAACAAAAGGAATTGCCTTACCAGGGACGGCAGCAGCAGCTGCTCCAGCCAGCGCGCTCGTACTTCCTGGCCCCTCCCGACGGGGCCTCTCAGGGCGACGCAGCTGGATGACGTCATCTGGCTGCATCGCCCTGAGAGGCCCCGTCGGGAGGGGCCAGGAAGTATGAGAAGGAAGTACGAGCACGCTGGATGGAGCAGCTGCTGCTGCCGTCACTGGTAAGTTAATTAATTATCTAAAGGGGGTGCCTTCCCCCCTGGTAACTGGGGAGGCTGGGGAGGGGAAGCCCCGAGGGTTTTTTCATTCCCCTCCCCTCATGGAATCTCCTGCCCCACGTCCCCCCAGCGCAGGCTGGAAATTCTGCGCTGGGGTAAGCGGGGCAGGAGCTTCCACGGGGGAGGGGAATTCCGCGGGAAATCTGCGAATCGCAGAGCCGCGTTTCCCTCGGGGCCCTGACTACAGGTCTAACAAATATGTAAAGGTAAAAGGTTAAACATGTGTGCAATGTGAAAGCTGAAAACTGGGAACTCACTTCATGCAATGGAAAAATGCAAAGTCATGCCGAGTGCTTATTCAGAAACAGCCTCAACACCTCTGCAGACACCTAGACCACTGAGTTGCAAGTGGATTTCTTCAGGGGGCGGGGGATGGTGAAACAAGACCAAGAAGGAAGATCAGGGGTTGAGACTTGAGACCAGCTTGTTGAGCATCATCTGCATCACCACATGTTTCTAGCCAGAGAAGGGCTGTACCAAAGGGACTTTGCACTAAGGACTTTGCACTAAGGATACTTGGAAACTAAGACTGGTACCCGGCCAAGCTTCCATCCCTGGCTGTGACATGAACTGAAATACCCTTGGACCTTCATTAGGGTAAGCCTAAGTCAGAAGAATCCAAGTACAGATAGGAATGCATTACTGGTTACGTTATTTTGTTTTCTGCACTCTTGAGTAGAAGCTTGCACTGCATGCTTGTTCATTAAGCTTCTTTTAACTGAAGTTAGTATGATCCAGTGGAATTGCTAATCCTACCATTGGCGGGATGCAGTTTGGGGTTAATTCTGTGTTTATAAACACAGATGAACCTAGAGAGAAAGTCTGTGCTGGGAAACTCTGTGGCTGAAAAGGTGACAAGAAGGTTCACCCATTGCAGGTTCAATCAGTTCTAGAGAGAGCTGATCCAGTGAGCTGCAAGCCAGGGAAACCGTGTCATGACAGCCTAGAGTGGGGTAGTGAGACCCCAATCCCAGGCAGAGCCAGCCCCAGGGTTTGAGAGGCCATGTGAAAAGTATTGGTGTGGGGCCTAATTTGTATAATTAGGCCCCACCTAATTATGCAAATGTATAAATTTACATAATATTTACTCCCTCGGGACAGGAAGGATTCCCATTCTCCACCCCTCCAAGCAGGCATAGACAAGCATGGCTTCCCAATGCTTTCCCCCCCCCTCCCCAGCTGAGCGTCTACCACCACTCCCCAGGAGTGGTTCCACTGCAGGGGCAGCTGGGCGGGCAGTGAGGCAGGCTGCTATCCAACCCCCCACCCCCCGTGCCTTTTAGCTGAGAGGTGCTGGGGGGGGGGGAAATTCTGGGNCACTGCCTTACTGGGGGAGAGGGGGTGAGCTTAGCCAGCCTGGCCTCCAGGGCCTGTTGCTTCTTGCTGCTGGCGTCACCTGTGCCTTGTGTATGCACAGTGTGTGACCGGTCCAGAGGCACTGCTATCAAACACACAAGACACCCAAAATGCAGCTAGCCTAATAAACGCATTATGCCATGAAAAGAGACATATCCAGTTCAGTTGTGCCCCCATAATCAATTCACGCTGCCCCCCCACCCATAACCATTTAATTTGGGCAGCGTGGATTATATGGGGGGGCACAAATGAACTGGTTATGGGGTGCAGGTTTAAAGACCGTATTCCTGTTAGCAATAACTTCATTAAGAGCTAGTGAAATAGCAGCCATAATAATCTCAGAACCATATTTGTAGATTTTCCAAGCTAGAATAGATATTGCTTTACATCCTAAATTCCTACCCAAGGTAATCTAAGTAAGACAGTTGTGAGAATGTGGTTGTTTTTATATGGGCCTCTCCCACCCATGAACATGCAGATTGGGGGAGCCCCATGTGAACGACAGTGCATGCACACATGGTGAATGGGAGTGCGTGCCTGCCTGCCTAAAACGCATCCCCACTCACCACCACCACCACCACCCCACACACACACAGACACACACACACTTGTCCCCATGCACAGCGCAACCACGGGAAACGGTGGTTACTCCATGGGTGTGGATGGGGGGGCGAGTGGGGATGCGTGTGTGGCCGTGTGCACGCCCTGGCCACACATTGGCACACCCACGGACCCTCACCAGGCCGAGCCATGTAAAAAGGGCCTGTGAGGAGCCACTCGAAGAAGAACAGAAGGTTGCTACCTTGTAAACAAGGTTCTTTGAGATAGCTCCTAACATTCTGACAACACTCACCCTTCCAGCCCCACATGGAATTTTTTTCTTATTTTCCTAGAAATGGTTGGAAGGAACTGTCATTCTGAGGGGGAGGGACAGTGCTTTTTATACTAGGGGGAGACTGAGACCATCACGTGGTCTATTATTGGACTAGAACTAGCATGCACAACCCAGTTGTGAGAATATTGGGAGCCATCTCAAAGAACCTTCTTTACAAGGTAACAACCTTCTGATTACTCACAGGGAGGAGTTTGTTTACAAAAAGCTTTATCTTCCAGTCCCATCGGTGTCCCGCTGCTGCTGGAGCACTACTAGGAGGCAGGGGAGGGATGGGGACTAGAGCCATGGAGGGGAGGCAGAAGAACTTATTGGGGGAGAAGCTGGCTGCAGCTTGCCACCCAGCCAGGTGTGGGACCCCAGCTGCCACAGGGCCATGTACAGCCACACGTGGCACAATCCTGGGACTGGCCCTGGTCCCAGGACACAAACCGATAACCAAGCAGATGGAGTCTGTACAGGGAGCTCAGTTGAACATGAGCCCTGGACTCTAGAAGGGCCCTTTGCAAGACCTGAACACCACTTTTCAGATTCATTTTCAGAGGGGGTGGGGGTGGCCATAGGCCAACTCTGCCCCCTGCCAACTCTGAAAATTTTCTAGCAGCACTCAGACTGCTTGCAAAGGGCTCCGTCAATGTGGTTTTACACTAGGAGCAGTGGCCATGCTCCCTCTGAAAACATCCTTTCTGGTGGGATTGCCGCCACTCCAGGGGATATCATTGAGAGCCAAGGCAACACCACAGCCTCTGTGTGTGTGTTGGGGGTGGGTGGGAAGAAAGAGGCCAAGGCTGACTGGGATCTTGGGAGGGCTGCCCCAAAGGGGGATCCCTTGCTCTGGGACCTGCCACAACCTTGCTATGACACTGAACCAGCAAATGTAAAATGGATTATTGGACAACGGCAAACAATATGAAAATGGAGATTTGTTTCGGTTCACAAAACATCCAACTTTTATTTGCCAAATTAAAATGGCAAAGGTGTTTGTGGTGTAGAGCTCACCTAGGTTAATTCCTGGGCAACAGCAGAGGAGGCTATTCCCCATGAAGCTGGTAGGTGGCACTCTACCCCTAGCAGCTTGCCCTGCTCTCGGCACCTATGTGTAGGTCGCTCTCCTGAAGGGGCTCAGGAGACAGCTGGGCACAGCTGGCCCCCGTGAAAGGGCACCATCTCCCACTATGCGCGGGCTGCACAGAAAGATGCCAGGGGATCCAGCCCAGGGCTCAGACTGCCTGGGGCACGGTTTGCTGATGCCCATAGGATTGATGAGGGCGGACATGCTGCCACGAAACTCCCACTGAGGCCCAGAGCCCAACTGCCAACATCTGCAGGGGATTATTTCCCATGGGCCAAGTGGAACAGCCAGCTGGCAATTTTCCATAGGCACCAGCGCACAGCAGCAAAGCGGGCAAGGGAAGATGGGACACTGGCCTGCCCTGGCACTTGCTGTAGAGGTGCCAGTTGGGTCAGACTGGTTCAAGGCTAAATCACAGACACCCCTTTGCCCACCCCTGAGCACACAGAATCTGGCAGCAGCTGGTGGATTTCATTCCATGTGGTGCTTCTCTCCAAAATAAAACGGTGCTAAGGGCAGGCTACCCTATCCCCCTCCCCAAATGTCTGCCTGCTCCAAGTCCCACTTCTTGACCCCTATATAAGCATAAGTGATATTCTGAGGAGCTGCCCTACTCCCCCTTCTGTCTTTTCCCACAGCCTGGTTAAGTCTGATGGGACCAGAGATTGGGGTGGGTGGGGGAGGGAAGGGTGCTCTCCCTAGTGCAGCAGCCCCCACGTACCAGCCTACGCCAGTGTCAGCTCCAGACCTAGCTCCCCATGGCCATTATTATGGCCCCTGGGCTGGTGGGAGTGGAGGAGAAGGGGGGGCAAAGAAGTGGCCCCTGCCAAGTACAGAGTCCCTGCCAGATCAATGGGTTAGTCTAGTGTCCCGTCTCTGACTGTGGCAGGTGTTGGAGGATGCAGGGGAAGCCCTGGGGCAATTCTGGAGCGACGCATCCCCAGAAGTTTTGGGATCCTCTGAGCAGGAGGCTGCCTTCCACACACACCCCTGACCAGTCTGGCTAACAGCCATCGATGGCTGGATCCTACATGAGTGTAGCCAATCCTTTATTGAGCAGTTATCCTATTGGCCTCCATAGTATCTTCTGGCAATGAATTCCACAGGTTAATTGTGCATCATGTGGAAAGTGGCTTCCTTTTGTTTGTATTAAACCGGTTACTTCGTAATTTCAGACACAATTAAGAATATAAATATAGTGCCATACTGGGTCAGACCAATGGTCCATTGAGCCCAGCATCCTGTCTCCGACAGTGGCCAATATCAGTCGCTTGGAAGAGGTACCGAACAGGTCACACTGCGCCAACGCGTTCCCTGTTCTTCACTCCCAGCTCTCTGATTGGCTTCCCATTGACTGCAATGCGAAACTTTCCCATTGACCGTCACCTCCTGGTCTTCTAACGACCCAACTGACTCTAGCAGGCTTCTTGCGTCGGAGGTACTTTTAAAAAGTTTATTATTATTAGTTCTTGCCTCTTTAACAAGACTGTTCAAATTCTCTCTTGGTCTTATGAATGTTTTACATCTAATATGTCAATGCTTATGCTCTTTCCTATTTGCCTCATTAGGACTAGCTTTGCCTTTGGGCTCTAATAGCTTCCTTCCCCATCTCATTTAGCTACGCTGGCAAACATTTGGTCCTCTTGTTACCTTTTTTTTAAATTGTGGAATACATTTAATCTGGGCTTCCAAGAGGGTGTTTTTAAATTGTCTACGCCTCTTGCAGACTTTTAATCCTCACAACTGCCCCTTTTAGTTTCCTTCTAACTAGCATCCTCATTTTAGCATTATCTCCCTTTTTAAAGGTAAACATTATTGTAGTAGTTTTGTTTATCCTTTTTCCTCCAGCAATTATGTCAAATTTGATTATATTATGATCACTATTGCCAAGCGGCTCCACCACCCTTACCCCTTGCACCAGGTCCTGTGTTCCACTAAGGACTAGATCTGGAGTAGCGCCTCCTCTCATTGGTCCTGGAATGGAACAGCTGCTCCACAAAGTAGTCATTTAGAAACTTTACCTCCATATCACACCCCAAGGAGACATTCACTCCGTCAATATTAGGGTAAATTGAAATCACCCATTATTATTGTGTTTCTGACTTTAGTCATTTATACACTTCCTCATTACACATGGAGTTTCATGACTCAAGGCTGTTTTTAACATCATCCCGTTACCAGTGTGAACTATTTTATACCCTGGTATTAGTGTCCCAGTGGTTGTCCTCTTTCCACCAGGTCGCCGAGATGCCTATTGTGTCTAGAGCTTCATTTAGTGCCATACACTCTAATTCTCCCTGTAACAGGGGTGGGGGGTGTCTTCCCAGGGCCACACAGGGGCACTGAGGTGTCTCTAGGGGAATTAGCTCTACCCCTCTGCCACACCTATTCAGCCTTGACTGAATCCCCCTTTGAAGAAGGGGGTACCATCCTATTGGACCCAACACCACAGATGGTATCACATCCTAGTTTTTATTGAACATAGTGTCCACAATCCCTGGGCTGCTGGATCAGTCACCTCCACCCTTCAGGTCCAGTCAGTTTCTCAAAGGCTCAGGAGCAACACAGCATTAGCCCCCCCTTGTCCATCTAACCAGGCCTCAAAGCCCCAGGCTCTGGCCAAGCCTTCCCTAGGCACGAGACTCCCTCTTGAACATAGCCTCTCCTCAGTACCTGGTTCCACCCTGCTTCTCTAGCCTTCAGCCTTATGGAGAGCATGGAGTGACTAGCCCTTGTCAGGAAGATGTGGCCCCTTCAGTTCCCAGGCAGAGACTGCCTTCCTCGCTGCCTTCCAGCCTCTTATGTAGCCTGAGTGGGCGTGGCCCACAGCACTACTGCCCTTAAAGGGCCAGTGTCTTGCCTCCTCTGGCACCTTAGGACCAAGTCTGTTCTCTCACAGGCTGGCTCCTTGGCATGGGCTAGCTTCCCCCAGACCCATGTACATGCACACAGTCCACTGGGTGGCACCCTCTTAAAGGGGCAGCAGCAACACAGGACTGCTCCCTGCTACACCCCTCCCTCTTCAAGGAGACAGGCTTCTCCCAGAGAAGACTGGCTTATAAATCTAGCAGGGTGCAGCTTTCCACAAGAAGGTCTAGCACCCCAAAACAGGCTTTAACACCCTCCCAACCTCCATCTCACCCCTTGTAGTCAGGCCCATTCCACCAGGTCTAGGGCTTTAAGCCCTGTACATTCTAGGTAGCCCTGCCAGGCTTGTACCACAGTTGTCGGGGAGCCACCTCCACCCAACCTTCAGGGAATTAACTTTTTCTGTTAGGGAGCCTTCCTCCACCCAAAGTACAGACTCAGGGATTTACACAGTCCCTCACGTTACCTCCACCAACCCTGTTGCCAGGGATTTTCAATATTCCCCATGAGACCCCTTCTGGGGTGAGAGGCCGGCCCTCCCGTTCAATCGGACCTCTCAGCGCTGGGACCCTCAAAGCCAGACTACTCCGGCCACGTGCTAAGCAAGCACATTGTGATCCCTCCCAGGGCTCTTGTTTGTCTTCGGTGGTTGGCCCCGCCGCCTGTACCCTACCACCCATAACTCACTATTGCCACTTTTCCCCCAGCCGGCTCAATCACCTACACCCTGCTGGGTTTCTATTGTTCCTAGGGCGGCGGTTTGCGCCTGGTGGCCGGTTCAGTCGCCTACACCCTGCCCCCTGGGCACACGAAGGTACCGGCTCAATCATCTCCCTATACCCCTTTTTGCCTCTAGGTACAGTTAGATGCATTAGGGTATCTGCTCATTCACCACTCTGTACCCACTAATTCTTAAGCCCACTAGGCACCCTTCAGGCCTCTTGTTCCTCTTTCCTGGGGGTTGAGATAGCGACCCACCCTTCCATTCCAGCTATCCCACCCCGAGACCCTTTGCAGCAGGACTACTTGCTACTCCTACAGGTTAACAAGTATATTCCTGCAAGCATAATTTTTTTTAGCTACTTTCCCAGGGCTTCACTCACTGTGAGGTAGGTGTATCCTCCCTAGCCTCGTCTCCTGATTCACAGGTCTCCCCAAGAGCAACCGTTAGCTCCTTCACCTTTCTGTGTAGGGCCAGGTTCTCTTGTACTGCCTCATACCGGTCTCTTGCTATTGGAACCACCAGTTTGCTAGAGGTTCTGGTCAGTCTCTTGCTCTTTCCTCTCCGGCTGCGAGACCCATTCGCTGAAACCCGAGTGCCTCAAGCTCTCACCCTTTTTAAGGCCTCTATGTCCTCAGGGCGATCTTCAATTACCAGTCCCGTAACTCCTTTTCCTTTGGCTTTTCTACCTCTATCTGAGCCTCCCTTAGCTCTGTAGACTCTCTCTGCCTTCTGTTCTGGGTCTCTCTTATCTGGGCCTTCAGCCCTTCTTTGGTCGTACCAGGGCATGGCCTCGTCACATGGCCCAGTTTCTGACAGACCCAACACTTTTGTTCCTTCTTAGGGCGGTCCCTTTGAACCCTCAGAGGGTTTGGCCCATAGGGGTATATCTTCTCTGTATGATCCTGGACCCTGCAGTTCCACCAGTAAATAGGGTCCCTCCTTTCTCAGGGTTCAGTTTGCAGCTTCCACTCAGCCCTTCAGGGTAACCCATAGGGATTCCCACTCAAGGGACAATCCCTCTTCAGATGGCCCCACAAGCTACAGAGCCAGCATCATTTCCCTCTGGCTCTATTGATTCCTCTCTGGCTCTGACACACCAGAGTCCACGCAGTCACACAGGGGCACTCTCTACGCAAGGGTCACCTTTGGCTACAAAGGTAGTACTGCTTCAGAGTTCCCCATCGGAGAAAGCCCCGGTACCTGCTTTCCACTGCTGTCTGTTTCATTGGTGGGGCATGCTGCTCTCTCCACTCCATGCCATGCTGCCACAACTCTGTCTCTACCCAGCTCCAGAAGCGGACCACTTCTCTTTCGAGGACACAATTTTCCAGCCACCATCTGGCTCTGCTCAGGCATCCACATGTTGGCAAGTGTGGGCAAACCTCCTGGCTCTAGCCCAGCTCAAGGCCCATCCTGGCCAAACTACTACCTGCTTGAGTAGCACTACTCCAGTTACATCTACCCCTGGCACCCAGGCTCACCTTCCTCTAGGGAGCTCACACAGGCACAACTCACACAAGCAAGTACCACACAAAATGGCTGCCAAAGTGGAGTACAGTTCCAGCACGCACCAGGAGGTGGTGCTATGCCTGCATTCTCCACCACATCCTGTAGCAGGGGCATCTTCCCAGGGTTACATAGGGGCACTGGGGTGTCTAGGGGAATTAGCTCTTGCCACATCTATTCAGCCATCAGTCTTGATTGAATCCCCCTTTGAGGAAACAGGTACCCTCCTACAGAACCTAACACCAGTCCAGAGGGTATCACATCCTAGTCTTTATTAGACATATAGTGTCCACAATCCCTGGGGCTACTGGCTCAGCCACCACCACCCTGCAGATCCAGGTAAGTCTCTCAGGCTCAGGAGAAACACAACAGCAACCCCCCTTGTCCATCTACCCAGGCTTCAAAACCCCAGGCTCTGACCAAGCCTTCCCCAGGCATAAATCTTCTTCCTGGGCACAGCCTCTCCTCAGTACCTGGTTCACTAGTCTACCACACCCTGGCTAGGCTTCATCAGAGCAATGTGGGCCTTTCATCTTCCAGACAGAGACTGGCTCTCTTACTGCCTTCCAACCCCTTATGTAGCCAGAATGGGCGTGGCTCACAGCACAGCACTACTGCCCTTAAAGGGCCAGTGTCCTGCCTACTCTGGCACCTTAGGACCAAGCCTGTTTTCTCACAGGCTGGCTCCTTGGCATGGGCTAGCTTTCCCCAGACCCATGCACATGCACACAGCCCACTGGCTGGCACCCTCAGCCCCCTCTTAAAGGGGCAGCAGCTGCACAGGATGCTCCCTGCTACACTCCCATCTTACCTTTTAGGCTTATAGCACTTGCATATAGACACTTAAATGTATTCTTTTTATTCTTAATCTACTCATTATAAGTAATGGTTTCAGGTATTTTGGAATCATTTTATATTTGTTTGTTCTGCACTGATTTCCAACTGGGCTTCCTTGGCTTCTTCTATACCCTCTATATTAGGATACTCTAATTTCCCTGAATTAATTAACCTTTGGAGATGCCTCGGTCTGAACCGTGTGCTCCTCAGCACCTGTCAGCTCCCCCCCCCCCAATTCTAGTTTTTAAAACTCCTCTATTTCCTTTTTAATGTTTAGCGCCAGCAGCTGGGTTCTGTTCTGGTTAAGGTGGAGCCCATCCCGTCAGTATAGGCTTCCCCTCCCTGAAAAGGTTGCCCAGTTCCTAAAGAACCTAAAGAACAGGCACTCCCCTCAACTCCATAGGGCCCCCTGGAACAGACACTCTCCAGCTCCATAGAGCCCCACAGAACAGATACACCCCGTGCTTTATAAAGCCCCATAGAAGAGACTCCCCCAGCTCTACAGAGCCCTACAGAACAGAAACCCTCCCCCCAACTCCAGCACATCCCTGAGTTTGATGTGGCCAGTCTAGAAGCTGTCTCACCCTTTCCCCTGAGGCCCCGATTCTGTGGCTGGAGTCTTTGGTGCAAGGGTCTAGCAGAACCCCAGGGAGCGAAACAGAGGGGTCTGCATGATGCTTTGGGAAATCAACTGACATTCTTGCCCCTAAACTGCACTTCAGCTTGAATGAGCATGTCCCCCACCACCTGCCTTCCCAGCCCTCCCCCCACTTCCAAAGGGCAGCCTAGGCCAGAGGTTCGTACAGTAACCAAGAGCGATTGTTCACATTGCACAAGGGGATGATCGATGGAGGGGTTCCCAGAAAGCAAAGCCACACCCAATAGGAGGCAAAACAGGGCAGAGAGGCACCCCACAACAACTCCTGGTACCCCCTGACAACACCGGGGGCCTTGCAGCTTGCACAGAGGGAACCTCCAATCCCTGCAAGATGGTGGAAGAAAGAGAAGCAGAGAACCAGTGGCTTCCAGCCCGTGCAGAGGGCTCCCATCCCACTGCTGGCACATGGGGGGGCATTAACCTGAGTGTTGTTCCCTCTCCCTGTGGGCCCTTTCCCTGGCACCCAAAGCTTTGGTCTGTAAGGCTGGGGACCATCAAGGTCAGGGGCCGCCAGCAATTGACTGTTGTGCAGTGGAGTGGACCAAAGAAATAAATGATTAGGGTGATGGTTGGTGCCCAGCAGCGTGTCACCAGTCCCCGAGTCCTGCACACTGCTCTGATCCACCAGTGACATGCCCCTCCCCTCCTCCACAATCTGCCCCTGGGAAGGATCTCTTTCGAGACCCCCTTTCTATGCTCTCCATGGCCCCCACTGCTCAAGGGCAGCTTTGGGCACCATGGGCCACATGCTTGGGCCTGGTGCCAGAGCTAATTATTCCCTGTTGACCCTTCTGGGCTATTCTGGGAGAAGGACTGCCAGCAGGCTAGCCCTGTCCTGGACCTTGGTCCCGGCTCCATGGTTGCATCATGCTACATGGGGCCTTTTTCCCAGACAGCCGTGTTTACCCTTTGCTTCGGTCCTCGGCCAAGAGCGATGGATTCCTACACGTCCCTGTCAGATTGGCGTGGGGCAGGCATGCCGGCACCCACGCCTGCCAACCCCATCACCCTGCTTCCCAAAGTCTGCTTCTCGGCCCTGGTACCCTACACCCAGGGGCTAATTGCATCCTCTGCTGGAAGCATCGAACAGGACTGTAGCCTCCCCCACAAATAAACCCTCGGAACTGGAAAGTGTCTCCCTGGAGGAGCATTGGGCTGGGCAGAGAAGGAGCCAGAACTCGCTGTAATGGAGGAATTAGGGCTCACCCTTAACTGAACCTTGATGCACCCCCCAAACACAGTTGTGACTCAGGGTATTTTCAAACATCAGGATCTGGCCCAGCTGCCAAACAGATGTGTCAGCGGCCCAGGCTGGGGAGGGGGCAGGGAGATGGTGGGGCGACAAGCGGATGTGGGTCTGCAGGCCCTGCCCCCTGCACTGCTGAGTGTGACTTGCCCACTGCCCCAATGGGCAGCCACAGCAGCCTATGAGGCTGTCGCACACACCCAGAACAGCCCCGGCCATGGACTGGGGTCAGGTAGACTGGGCCATAAAATGTGACAGCCCACTCTACCCCATCCGGAGATGGCTTCCTCAGGCCACGGTAGCACTTAGCTCGGGCTGTGACTTGGTAATGGGCCTGAGTTCAGCCCGGGCTAAAAACTGTCACGGTCCGGGGACAGCTCTGATCCCACCCAGGATAACATCTGGTGGGCAGGATCAGATGTGATGGCATGGCGGGTGGCCATGCAGGTTAAAGCGTGGCCACCTGCGGAACCGTCACATTTGAAAATACCCTCAGATTCTCCACCACCAGCCAAAGCTGAAATTCGGATTTGAACTTCAAGGGTGATAAATATATCAGAGGAACATTTGAAGTAGATGTAGCATGCATAGTTTTAAACACTTTTGTTTTCAATAGCAACTGTCTGTAACTCTGAACTGTTTTTCCTTTTAACTTTCAACTTAACTTCTTTTTATCAAGCTTTTTTAATATTAAAGCTGGTGTGTGTGCTTGGTGAAACTGGATACAGGATTCTGAAGTGTTCTTCTGGCAGATACCAAGTCATGAAGGCGAGCCCACCCAGATACATTATCTAAAATGGGAATACCCCAAATGACAGCTGGCCAAGGGTCTGCACTTGGGACAGTGGTTTGGTGAGCCAGCCTCTTGCAAGAGTGAGTAAAGAGACCCCTAGGCTGCAAGGGCGGAAGCCTATGTGGAAACTGCATAATGGCTCTGTTTGGAGGTTGAGGGGGAGCCCCAGTCTCCCCATTACACTGTCCCTAAACTTAGGAGAACAGAAGAGGAGAAACAGTGTGAAGAACAGAGCAAAATGGAGAAGAGGGCAAGGCCACGTGGAGGCAACACAGTCAATGTGTGTAGGTTAAGGGTGGCCAGGTTGTTCTGGGGGTGAGGGAGACCACCTGTGAAGGGGAGAAGGGGGGGGCTGGGCCTGGAGTGGGATTGAAAAACCCTGTGGAAAAATCAGCCCACTGGGAGTCGACATATTTGCAAATGAGGACTCATTGGAAACCCCTGTGGTATGCAAATGAGACTTCTCGCTTTGTAGATTCTTTGGCAACCCTTGTGGTATGCAAATGAGTCTTCCAGGCTCAATGGCTTACAACAGAAAGTGCCACGTGGGGCGCCACTGTCACGGGATTGGGAATCCGCACCCCCACTTTACCGGGTTTGAGTGACTCAGTTTCCCTTGCGCACAGTTCTCTTGAATCAGTTTCTCTCACTGGCTAATTCAAGTGTGCCAAAATGAAACTTCTTGTCACACAAGGGCCCGATCCTTCCCGTTTCCAGACTCTTTACTCTCTGGGTTCGCAAGAGCTTGAGGGCTCTTGTAGCTCACTTGTGTTCCAATATTAGACACTAGACCACTTCTTTATAAAGTAAGAAGTACATTTATTGATTACATAACAAGATAGTTAAACAGAGTGTTATTAGAAATCAAAGGTAAATATAACGCATTCCTAACTTATATTGTTGAGTTCCTAAACTATTTATCTTACCCTAAGCAAGGTCCATAAGTTCTGGTTTTCTCAGCCATAAGGAAACTGGCTGGGCTCTGCTTTAGAGATCAAATCCTTCTCTCACCTCATGCTCTTTCCCCAACCTGCTGTTGACAGGCTGCTCATTCATATGTAGATGTTCAAGATGGCTTTTGCAAGAAGTCTCCAAGCCCCCTCTCTCTTCTGGGGGTCTCTGTCCTTATATATCCCAGAGGAAACTCCTAGTCCCTTTTCGAGGCTTCTAGAATTCCCTTTGTTCTCTTATCAGGCTTCTATGTGTCTTCTTGCGCGTAGCCAATGGCTACCTTCATTAGCATTGTTGATGGCTCTGGCCATCCGTCTGGCCTCAATACACGCTGGTTCTGTTTGTATCCTGTGTAGCCTGGTGACGTGTGAGAGGCCCAAACTGAGCTGTAATTTGAGTTCTACCGTTCTCAGAGTTAACATTTCAACATGTGGAACTTTTAACATTATATAGTGTACATTTACAGTAATATTGCATACATGTGAAACCCTTGGTACCAAACATGTAGTCCCGTGTTACACATATGTGACCCCATGTTTCCCCGTGACAGTGGGGTGTTGGACCTTTCAAACCCGTGACAGACAGGAGGAGACCTCAATTGATCACCTTAATAAAACCTGGGAGAGAGAAGAGACAAAGAGACCCCAGCCAGGAGGGACACAAGGGCTCGGACAGCAGGAGCTAAAAGATTTTCCTTGATGAAGCACCTCCAAGCTACTGAAACCCAACCCTCAACACTGGGTTCTGATGGACATTAAAGTGTTCTGGACTCACTGATAGGGTAAGCTGCAGCTAGGGGCTACAGGAACGATCTGAAAGCGTTATCTTGTGCATTTTGCACTCTTATGAATCAACCCCTATATATTTAACTTGATTTTACAATCTACATCATCTTCTTACGAATGCTACGTGACTGTGTGTGTAATTAATTATTCGCTGGGAAATCTCACGAGTGAAAGGGGCATCCCAGTTTCCTACCTGGGTGAACCTACACAGGTTTGAGTTTATCTTCACGCACGTGGGCAAAGCCCCCGTCTTCCACTAACCCTCAGCAACTCAAGGGTCCAGCTTGAGGCGGAGACTGCAAGCACAGCAGGAGACCTTGGCCACTGGGCAAAGCTTGGTCGATGCCATCAGGTGGCAGGACCCTGAGCAGGGCACTAACGTGGCAGCGAGCAAACGTCACAGCCAGAAAGGGACAGTGATTGCGCCCAGCAGCCCTGCTTCCTGCACTAATTAGGACAGCTTATCAGTAGCTGATAAGGGCTTGCCAGCTTCCGAAAGGAGGTGGGGGCCTGGGAACCAGGACTCCTGGGTTCTCTGGGAAGGGGGGTGGGCTAGTGGGTTAGAGTAGGGGGCCTGGGAGCCAAGATTCCTGGGTTCTTTGGGAGGGACGCGGGGGGCTAGTGGGCTAGAGCAGGGGGCCTGGGAGCCAGGACTCCTGGGTTCTCAGGGGCTGGTGGGTCAGAGCAGGAGGAACTGGGAGCCAGGTCTCCTGGGTTCTCTGGGAGGGGAGTGGGAGCTAGTGGGCTAGAGCAGGGGGTGGGGGGCTGGGAGCCAGGACT
>QEPC01004768.1:96898-122835 GCA_003113815.1 Sphenodon punctatus
GGAGAGTGGGGGCTAGTGGGTGAGAGCAGTGGGGCTTGGGAGCCAGGACTCCTGGGTTCTCTGGGAGGGGAGTGGGAGCTAGTGGGCTAGAGCAGGGGGTGGGGGGCTGGGAGCCAGGACTTCTGGGTTCTCGGGGGCTGGTGGATTAGAGCAGGAGGAACTGGAAGCCAGAACTCCTGGGTTCTCTGCACAAGGAGCAGGGGCTGGTGGGTTAGAGCAGGAGAAATTAGAAGCCAGGACTCTGGAGTTTTTTTGTGGCAGGGGAGGGGAATGCAGTAGCTACTCCCCCACATTGTTTATTTTCCATGCAAGATTCCCCCACATGCAGTGCCAATGCCCAATCCTTTCTCTGCCCACTGAGGGGCAGGGGGTGAGGGATGGATCAGCTGCTCCCAGGAATAAAGGTGTCTCTCGCTTCAGTTTCACGGCCACATTCCCAAGAGCAGCCCCAGCTCTGTGGATCGAGGCCTTAGCACGGCCACGGGCCAAGTGACTCGGACACGGACTAGGGAGCCTCGTTGCCCCCAGGGCCAGCTTGGGGGGGGGGTGTCTCAGAGCGTGAATCTTTGCATCCCATGAATGAGGCATGAAGGCCCCTTGCTGCTTGGAGCTGTTAAGTTCCAGCCGTGGCCACATGAAGGGCCCCTGCTTGGTTCCCCTTCACATGGGTGTGAATGTAGGCACATTTCCTTTTCTTCCATGCTGTTTTGAGGTGATTTCAAAGGTCTAGCTATGCAATGCCCCCTTCCTCTCTCAGGGCACTGACCCCTGCTCTGCCATCCCAGCCTCTCTTGCAATCATGCCCAGCGGGTGCTCTCCCCCCCCCCCCGCTCAACACCTGTTCATACCCCAGGGAGCCTCTAATCCCCCCACTAATCTTCACCTCCCTCCCCAGCTGGGAGCTTCCCGGGGTGCTATGTGTGAAGATGGGCAGGCAGGTCAGCCAATGGTAGCAGGGTGGAGGACAGGGCCAACCTCCCTGAGTGACAGGTGCCTTGGACCTTGGTTGGGTGACACTACGGATCAGCCAGTCAATGAGTTGGAATCTCTCGAGCCAGCAGCACCTGTCCTGTATCCTGCCACCGACGGGACTGCTGCTTAATCCCCACCCGTCTGGACTGGCAGGATGCAAACTGCGTGGGCACTGCGCAGGCACCACTCCTGAGCACCTGGCATTCTCCCTGGCATTCAGCACCCTGGCACTCAGCACCCTGGCACCCACCCACCCTCAGCTCTCCATGGCTCCTCACTCCAGCTCCCACAGTGTTTGGGCTCTGCTAGCCGTGCTGGCAGTGCTGTGTGCCTCCACGGCCTGGACAGAAGCCAAACCAGGTTGCCCGTCCTGCGGAATGCCCACTTTGCAGCCTGATGCTGAAAGAGCCTTCTTGGTGGAGCTGGCAAAACAGCAGATCCTGCAGAAACTGCACCTGAGCGAGAAACCCAACGTCACCCACTCCGTGCCCCGCACGGCTGTGGCCAACGCCCTCCGGCGGCTACACCTGGGCAAGGCCCGGCAGGAGGGGGTCCTGGGATCACTCTCAGGCTGGGAAGGCCCTGAGATGGACGAGCAGGGCTATGAGATTATCAGCTTCGCTGAGACAGGTGGGTGTTGGGCACAGTAGGGGGTGGGCACCAGGCCGGTGGAAGGCTGGCATCTTGACAGAATGGGCACAAATCACCAGACAGATACGGTGCTGGAAGAGGGGGGGCTTCTCCCCCAACCCAGTCCCCTACAAAAGGAGCCCCAAGGCAGCCATATACACCCCACACACACTCCACAGACCCCAGGAGACACCTTGCCTGGTTGCCATCCTTGTCATTCCCTGGTTGCCCCTCCATTCTGGGAGCTCATCCGCCACCCTCCCAGATTCCAGAGTAGAGTAGATCAGATCAGGGGGCTGGGAGCCAGGACACCTGAGTTCTGTGGGAGGAGAGTGGGGGCTAGTGGGTGAGAGCAGTGGGGCTGGGAGCCGGGACGCCTGTGGGAGGAGAGTGGGGGCTAGTGGGTGAGAGCAGTGGGGCTGGGAGCCGGGACGCCTGTGGGAGGAGAGTGGGGGCTAGTGGGTGAGAGCAGTGGGGCTGGGAGCCGGGACGCCTGTGGGAGGAGAGTGGGGGCTAGTGGGTGAGAGCAGTGGGGCTGGGAGCCGGGACGCCTGTGGGAGGAGAGTGGGGGCTAGTGGGTGAGAGCAGTGGGGCTGGGAGCCGGGACGCCTGTGGGAGGAGAGTGGGGGCTAGTGGGTGAGAGCAGTGGGGCTGGGAGCCGGGACGCCTGTGGGAGGAGAGTGGGGGCTAGTGGGTGAGAGCAGTGGGGCTGGGAGCCGGGACGCCTGTGGGAGGAGAGTGGGGGCTAGTGGGTGAGAGCAGTGGGGCTGGGAGCCGGGACGCCTGTGGGAGGAGAGTGGGGGCTAGTGGGTGAGAGCAGTGGGGCTGGGAGCCGGGACGCCTGTGGGAGGAGAGTGGGGGCTAGTGGGTGAGAGCAGTGGGGCTGGGAGCCGGGACGCCTGTGGGAGGAGAGTGGGGGCTAGTGGGTGAGAGCAGTGGGGCTGGGAGCCGGGACGCCTGTGGGAGGAGAGTGGGGGCTAGTGGGTGAGAGCAGTGGGGCTGGGAGCCGGGACGCCTGTGGGAGGAGAGTGGGGGCTAGTGGGTGAGAGCAGTGGGGCTGGGAGCCGGGACGCCTGTGGGAGGAGAGTGGGGGCTAGTGGGTGAGAGCAGTGGGGCTGGGAGCCGGGACGCCTGTGGGAGGAGAGTGGGGGCTAGTGGGTGAGAGCAGTGGGGCTGGGAGCCGGGACTCCTGTGGGAGGAGAGTGGGGGCTAGTGGGTGAGAGCAGTGGGGCTGGGAGCTGGAATGTTTCAGAAAGAGGGTTGGGTGTAGGGGCTCTTCCGTTTACTGGCATTTCTTCCCCATAGTATCTCACTGTATCTGTGGTATTGGGTGTGGAGGGGGTTCCAGAGAGGCCCCTAAAGGTTTAGATGCCTTTTCCCCCACTCTGGCAAGGGGTCTCCCTCCCACCCCTGCTGACTGTGCCTCAGCCCTGCTCCCCACAGCTCCACTTTGAGGAGGCGGCAGCCCCAGGGAAGGGGGACAGCTAGTACTAGGGGACGATTAGGCTGGTTGGCTACCTGCTTCCACTCGGTGGGTGGCTAATTCATTGATTAGCCCCCAGAGGCCTGCTCGGTCGCCCACCCCACTGACCTGCTTCTTGCCACTTACAAGGGAGATCTGTGCCCCTTCGGAGTCTTCCCAGCCCAAGGTGGCTCTGTCACTGGCCGGGTTGCCGTACCTCTCCTTTAACGAGGACACATATGAAATACATGTTACAGGGCTGCACGGGAACCAATGCAGCCCCGCACCGTGTGTTTCTCATGTGTTCTCTTTTAAAGGGGAGGTATGGTAACCGTAGTTGCTGGGGCATGGGGGCTGGGACTTTAGGGTAGTCATCTCTTGTGTTTTTGACCCCGACAGTCCCATAGGCCAAGATGGAAACGTCAGGGGCAAAACATGGAGGTGGTGACAACTCTACCTGCCCCATAACTAGCTCCATTCCCCCCTTTAATTGACCTACTGCAGCCACCTCTGGGGGGGAGGCTGGGAGCTGAGGGGCTGCCCCTTGACAGCAGGGGCGGGGACCCCATCTCTTGCCCAGAGTGGCCTTGTAGCGGGAGCACACAAGGGGTTAGAAGCCAGGCCCTGGGAGGTGTCTGCCCTAAGTGGCCTCAGGACAGACCTGGTGGCAGGGGATTGAGAACAGGAGGCGAGAAAACGCCCGTGGAAGGAATAATCACCACATCCTACTCCTTCATGCAGAAAAGAACCCAGGAGCCCTGGCTCCCCAGACTCCCTGCTCTAACCCACTAGCCCCCAGTAGAGCCAGGTAAGGGGGTGGGGGGCTATTGGTTCATGCCTGGGGCTGGCAGGGATCCCTATACCTGCTCTTCCGCCACTGACCCTGACCCTTTTCCACCCACAGAGACCACGGGGCAGCTACGCTTCCAATTCACCCGCACAAAAGGCCAGGCCCTGCACATTTTCCAGGCCCACCTGTGGCTGTATCTCCGGGCCCACCGGGGCTCCAACCTCACCCTGCGGGTCTTCCTGGTTGGACAACGTGGGGCACTGCTAAGCGAGAGGCAGCTGGAGGCCCGGGGCACTGGCTGGCATACGTTCTCCCTTCTTCCAGCTCTGCAGGGCTTCTTCGAGCGACAGGAACGGACCTTGCGGCTGGAGCTGGCGTGCGAGGGGTGCCAGCCCAATGCCACCGCTTTGGCCGATGATGCCAGTGGCTCCCACCAGCCCTTCCTAGTTGCCAAGGCTACAATTCGGGAGCCTGGACACCGGGTGGCTAAGCGCAGTCTCAGCTGCAACCAGAATTCCAACCTCTGCTGCCGTAAGGACTATTACGTAGATTTCCGGGACATTGGCTGGAATGACTGGATCATCAAGCCTGAGGGCTACCAGATCAACTACTGCATGGGCCAGTGCCCACTGCACGTAGCAGGCACCCCTGGCATGGCCGCTTCCTTCCACACAGCGGTCTTCAACCTGGTCAAGGCCAACAATATCCAGACAGCTGGGCACTCCTGCTGTGTGCCCACTCGCCGGCGACCCCTCTCCGTGCTCTATTTTGACCGCAACAGCAACATTGTCAAGACAGACATTCCCGACATGATTGTCGATGCCTGCGGCTGCAGCTAGAGGAGACATGGGGTGAATCCTGCAGGGGAAAGTGGAAGAGGGGGTGGAGGGACAATCCCCCCCCCCCCATCAGTCATGCACTCCACTTCAAACTCTTGGGGAGCAGCAGGGCCAGTGGGGGGAGGTGGGTGGCGGACTGCACCATCTGTCTCTCCGTGTGCACACATGGTGCATAGCATGTGCAGAGAGGGCACTGGACCAATTGAGGGAAGGGAGAGGAGCGGACACCCACACCCAGGGAACAGAGCTTTGTAGAAGACTTGGAGGGCTGGTTCTACTCTCTAGATGGGTGAAACTGCCATGGGGGGGGGGAGAGAGAGAGGGCATTTTCTAAGAATTAGTAATGGGAGGCTCAGCTGGGGCCCAGATAGGTTGGACAGTCAGAATCACAAAAATAAGGGACACTGTGGAGCTGTGGGATAAGGGGGCACCTCTTAAAACAAGGGCTATCTGGGAGTGAGAGAACAGCAGGGCTCTGACTGGAGTGTCCTGATGCAATGAACTCCTCTCCCAGACCTGACAAATGCCAGTTTTTAAAAGCCCACCACCACCCTTGGCAATTTGACCCCCTTCAACAATTCCCAGTTTGCCCTAAAACCGAACCTAAATGCCTTTAAAACCCAACTCTTAGTGGCCCCGGATAGGAATTGATTCCAATGGCTGCAGGAAACCAGCCAACAGCAGCCCAGGAGGGACTGGGGAATTTCAAGGCCTCCCCCCACCCCGTCCCCAGATGAGTGTCCCCCTCGTGACGTGTGCTGAATGGGCAGAGCTATCCTGTCCCTTGCTGGCCGGGTCTAAAATGGACAGGCATCCCGGAGCCCTCTCCTTTCGCCGTGAAGGAAAAGATAAAAGGTGCAGGGGATGAATCTCCTTATTCTTCATGTTACTGGTCTCCAAACCATATCCCCAACCCCCAGGCACTTGGGAGAGGGTGCTAGGTTTGGGGACACCCTGGCATTAGGGGGGGCTGGAATCTGTCCCCCCCCCCATGGGGTCGTACATGCCCCCACTTGCTGCCGTGACCCCTGACAGGCCTGACAGCATCTTGCCTTTTTCTATTGTTATTCTGTTTGTTAGCGCACTTACATTTGTATCGATCCATATCTATATAATTATATTTTTATTTTTTTGAACTTGTCAATAAAACATGGGTTTAAAAAACACATTGAAGAAAACGTGTCTGTTAATTTTGAGATCAGAGTCAAATGAATGTACATTATACTGGCTTTAGCTTTGCCACTTCCCCTCAACTCTGCCTGCAGCTCCCCTGGTCCTGGTGGCCTCTAGCCAGATGTGCTGCTGCCCCTTAGTTCCCACCCGCAGCCCCTGGTCTCTGCCCAGCTCTGCCCCTCAGTCCCCACCTGCAGCCCCTGCTCCCCCCGGTTCTCCTCTGCCCCTCAGTCCCCACCCAGCCCTGGGCTCCCCCCAGCTCTGCCGCTGCCCCTCAGTCCCCACCCGCAGCCCCTGCTCCCCCAGCCCTGGACTCCCCCCAGCTCTGCCCCTCAGTCCCCACCCGCAGCCCCTGCTCCCCCAGCCCTGGGCTCCCCCCAGCTCTGCCCCTCAGTCCCCACCCGCAGCCCCTGCACCCGCAGCCCTGGGCTCCCCCCAGCTCTGCCGCTGCCCCTCAGTCCCCACCCGCAGCCCCTGCTCTCCCAGCCCTGGGCTCCCCCCAGCTCTGCCGCTGCCCCTCAGTCCCCACCCGCAGCCCCTGCTCCCGCAGCCCTGGGCTCCCCCCAGCTCTGCCGCTGCCCCTCAGTCCCCACCCGCAGCCCCTGCTCTCCCAGCCCTGGGTTCTGTGGGGCCAGCTGGCACACTGCGGCACTGTTGCTGGGAATGATCTTTGGAGCAGCAGGTGATGCAAGCGTAGGCTTTCCACCTCTTGTGGTTTGACCCTGAGACTCTCATAGGCCAAAATGGGAGTCTCAGGGTCAAATTGCAAAAAGGGCCATCCCCTATGCCCGTGTGTTGCAGCTGTCTCAGCACAGTGCACTCCACGGAAGGCAGCGGGCAGGCGGGGAGGCAGTGCCTGTACACCCGGTCAGCACTGGGGGCCTTCTGTGCCCTCAGCCCACCTGGCCTGAAGTCACTCCTGCTCTGGAGTCTCTGTAGGCAGCCAGGCATATTCAGGGGGTTGAAGGAGCTCACCTGCAAGGTGCTGAGGCAGGGGGCACACAGGACCCTCCGGGAGGAGCAGAGCTCTGAATTAGCAGGGTGCAACTGAGGGAGGATGAGCACTCCCCCCTCCCCCCCATCATAAGACAATGTGCAGAGAGCCCCTGTCTCCAAACAACCCACAAACATTCCCTGCCCCCCTGGGACACCCCACCCCTGGGACCTCAAACCCTCAGGAAGCCCAGTAACCAAGGAGCCCAACACCTCCAGGCCCATCACTCCCTCTGACCTTCATTGCCACTGAGTGCCATTCACCCTCCTCCTTAGCAAGTGGAGGGCCCCCTACCCCAGCCCCCAGAGGGATACACAGACAGCAGAGGGAGCATCGCTGCCGTCATTATGTAGCCTGTGTGTGGTGGCACCTGGGAACTCCTCTCGTCAGGATCAAGCCGGTAAGGTTGCCACCTAGACACATTTTTAAAAGGAACACTTATGAAAAATACATGTTGCGGGGCTTGCAATGGCACCTTAGGCACCAATGCAGGCCCTGAAACATGTATTTTTCATAAGTGTTCCTTAAACATTTGCGTAGGTGGTGATCCCTTCTCTATGGGTGCAGGCATCCAGGGTCTGCTCTGCACTGACAACCCACACTGGGGGGAAGAGGGCTGGGGGAGATTTGTCCCAGTCTATTTCCAAAGCTCCTGCCAAACTTGGCCACAGCAACGGCTCCCCAGTCCTGTCTCCGAACATGGCTGGCACAGAGTGCTCTGGGGGAAACCCCAGGGGAACCATCCTGGACCGTTCTCTCGCTGCAGGTGCCAAGAAAAGCACATTGGGAAAAAAACATCTCGACTCCACCTACTTGGGCTGGTTTCTGAATTAGCTCCTGTTGCTCAGGGAAAAGATGTTGGGCGTTTGTGTGGCCACCTTCCCCAACACGATACGTCTTTATATAGCGCCAGCAATGGACCTGGCACTGAACAATCACCCCCCAAGGGGCTTTAGGAGTGACAAGGGAGGGGAGTAGGGTCACCACCTATGCAAGTGTTTAAGGAACAGCCATGAAAAAAGCATGTTGTAGCGCCTGCATTGGGGCCTAAGGCCCTGCAACATGGATTTTTCATAAGTCTTCCTTAAACATTTGCATAGGGGGCAACCCTAGAGGGGAGGGGAACAGAGGAAGAGAGAGGGAGACGTTCACTAAGTTGCAGGTGCCTGTGCTCAGTGTTGTTACAGCGGAGAAGGGAACCCGGAATGAAAGGCGGCTTGTAGGGGTGAGGAGCTAGGGAAGGCCTGGCAGAAGGATTTGAAGGTTGGGAGGGAGGGAACAGAATGAATGTATTCAGGCTGGGAGTTTCGGGCACAGGGGCAGCATCATGGGAGAAGGCAGGGCGGGGGGGATGGGTTAGGGAGCAGGAGACTCTAGGGTGGGAACAGAGGAGGGGCCAAGTTCCCTGAGCTGGATGTGGGGGTAGAACTTAGGAAGGAACAAGGATAGGAAGATTGGGGTGTGTGTGTGAGTAAGACCATGAAGAGCCTTGAAGGTGAAGGACAAGGAGTTTCTGCTGGATGCGAAGGGGGAGATGGAGCCAGTGTAGGATGGAGAGGCTGAACAGGATCCAAGCAGTGGATGACCTTGGCAGTCGAGTGCTGAACAGAAGCAAGAGGGGTTAGGGGAGAGGTAGGTCAGTAAGAAGGAAGTTGCAGTAGACAAGGCAAGAGCTGGCTGTAGCAATGGTTCTCAAACGTCTTTGGGTATCAGCAAATGAGATGGTAGCCCACACCAGGTGGGTGTCGACCTTGCCCCCACTGGCCCCCACCAACTGGACTCACAGCCCCCACTCACGGCAGGGGCCTCGAGCACGTGGGTGGACATGGCTCCTGGGCCCCCGTCTGCCCCCTCTATAGAAGTCGGTGGTGATCCCTTCATGGCTGTCCCCACCCCAGAGCCAGCACGGGGCGATGTGGACACGGACATGTGACTCTCACAGCGTATCCCCTCGAGCTTGAGAGCCGGCCCTTGTTCGAGGAGTAACCCAAAGGTCTGGTCAAGAGCACAGAGACCCCGGATGCTGCCACCTTTGTAGAGGAGAACGTTAAAGTGAAGCACCTGGGGTGTGTGTTGGGGGAGTGGGGGGTTGTTTGCATTTACACAGCTGTATGATAAAGGTTTCCGTTTATTGTTATCCAATTGTGTTTTCTATTGTTTACTGTATTGACAAGTAGTCAGAGGAATTGGGAGGAGCAGCAGGAAACTCTCCAGGAAACAGTTTCACCAGATGAGAATGGTAGACACAGCAAGTGGGTGGCACGTCACCTTGGCCGGCCTGTGGGTTGGGAGGGGTGGGGAAGGCCCCATGGCAAGGGAAGTGGAAGCCCAAATAGCAGCTGGGGGGAGGGGGGGGCAGGGGGAGAGGGCGTGAATGGCAGTGGCTGATTGCGGCATGTTCTTCGTTCATTCCTCTACAGTGATGGCAGGAGAAGAGCTGCACGGTATCCCAGGGGACAGGTTAGAGCGAGAAAGGGGAAGGCGAGAAAGGACAGGGCAGGGGGGTTCAGAGCAGGGCAAGGGGAACCTCTCAGAGGGCTCGCAGGCACAAGGGCAGAGCTGGGTAGGGCTGATGCGGCAGCAGCTGTTACCGCGCCGCGATTCCATTCCGCCATTTCGGAATTGCCCATGCCACACCGCGACTTTTCTGTGGACATTCCGCTAATTCCGCCAGAATTCTGCAAATCGCAGAATTGCGGAAAAATTGCGGAAAACCTCTATTCCGCTATTTTGTGGCGCTGGCGGAATTGCGGAAGTAGCGAAAATGTCATGTTTCCACGATTCCACTAAGTAGCGGAATTAAATAAGCGGAACCGTGGAATGAAACTAGCGGAATGAAAACCTCTGCCATGCCGTTCCACTAATTGCGGAAACATTGTTTCTGCCGGAAATAGCTACCGCTGCGATATTTCGCTACAGCCCTAGGGCTGGGCTCATCATAGAGGTCAGATGGAGGAAGGGAACTAACACGGATAAAGGACCAAAAGAAAAGAATCTGGGGGATCAAGGGGAACAAGGCCAGGACTATGAGACGACAGAAACCAAGGCCATAGGGGAGCCAGGAGTAAAGCCAGGATCAGCGAGGGCAGAGACAGGGGACCGGGATCGAGGGATACAGAGAAGGAAGGGGGCTCGGGTTTAGGAACCGGGAGATTGGAAGCCAAGGAATTAGGAGCCACGGACCAGAGATCAGGAAGTATGAGGCAAGAGGCAGGAACTGGGAGCCAAAGGATCAGGGAGTCAGGCACTGAGAGCCAGAGGGTGAGGGGAGCAAGAGGAGAGGGAGAGAGAGGAGAAGTGAGTGACGAGGAACTGTTCCACCCAGCTTCCTGGTTCCCCTTGCAGTCTACCTGCAGGGAAAGCACCCGAGCCCTCTCTGCCCTAAGCGCATGCCAGAGAACAGTTCCTGGGCCAGGCACGCCTGCCCCCACCCCAATCATTCCCACACATCTCCCACAAACACTCCTCCACAGCCAGATCCGTGGGAGAAGGATCGGGAAGGTGTCCCCTGCCAGTCTCACCCCCCTTTGCAAGCACACCAAGCTGCCCCCAAAAGGAACAGGTGGAAAAATAAACACTTTGATCTTTAAAAAGTTTGATATATAGTTCTGTATTTAAAGTTTCTTCATTTAATAAAATTGCATTTTAGTTTTAGTTAGGATTTAGTTAATCCATGCTTTCCATACTTCTGGGAAAAGAGAGCAGTTGGGAGGAGGGGAGGGCAGAGAATAGCTATATGGCATAAGCAATAAACATCTTTGGGGGCTGGGGATTGCAAGGGAAGGGGAGTGGGCCTGGAGAATGGATGTATGGCATCGTGCTAACCCGCTTTGGGGGCTGGGGATTGCAAGGGAAGGGGGGGCCTTGGAGAATGGCGGTATGGCAAAGCCCTAAGCCGCTTTGGGATGTGGGGGTTGGAAGTGTGGGTGGGTGATGCACCAAAGAGAGATGTGTGGGGGCTACAGGCAAAGGCCAGGTGCTGGCCAGTCGCAGAGTAGGCAGCTGCATGCCTGTGCCTCTCTGCTTCCTATTATTATTATAAGCTTTTATATAGCGCAAGCAATGTACCTGGCGCTTTACAGAGAATAAGATAGACATGGTCCCTGCCCGAAAGCTTACAATCTAAAGACAGGGGAAGGGGAGAGAGGGAAGGAGGAACAGAGGGAGAGACAAGGGATGTGACAATCATGAGGATTAGGGGTGGGAATACCGGTAAATCCGGAATCCGATAATGCCGGTACTGGGCGTACCGGCATTATCGGATTCGACCCGGTAAATCCGGTCCGGTTACCGGATACCGGATTTTTTTACATTGCAGCCATTTAAAAATGGCTGCAATGTAAGCAAAGCCCCACCAAAAAAGTAAAAAAAAACAACAACCTCCCCAAGTCCAGGCTGCGCGGGTGGAAGGGGGGACACCCCCCACCCACCCTGCCCAGCCTGGGTTTTTGTTTAAAAAAAGAGCCCAGCCCCCAGCACCAGCGGCCGCGGCGTCCCGGCAGCCGCCGGTAAGTATAGACCCGATCCCTGGGGGTGTGTGTGTTTAACACCCCCCCAACCCCCCAGGGATCACCCCTACTAAAGCTGAGTGCTTACCTTTGCGGAGCTCTGGGTGCGGCGGCGGCAGTGGGCGGTCCGGCGGCCTCAGCGCCAGCTGTGGCTGCCGGCGTCAGAGACGCTCTAGGCCTTCCGGGGAACTTCCGGGAAGACACAGTGCCCCGGGAGACACAGTGCCCCATTGAAATCAATGAAATAAAACCGGTACCGGTATACCGGATTTAATCCGGGAATCCGGTTCTTTGAGAACCGGAAACCGGTAAATCCGGTATCCGGTAATTACCCCGGGGTCCCACCCCTACTCGTTATGCCACCTCCCCCTGCAGGCATCTCTCTGTAAATTTCAGAAGTGGGGAAAGAACTTTTTAATCCTTGGTTCTTCCTTCTTGTGGAAACAGAGGAGATGGGAGGTAGTTGTTCCAGAGTTACTCCTCTGGAACTATTTATTTATATTTCTTTCCTGCCCATTCGCTTGGGACTCGGGACAAGTTACAGTGCACAAAAACAAAATAAACCCACATATTAAATACCCCCATAAAAACCATTAGAAACAGATAAAATCTCCC
The DNA here is from genome assembly GCA_003113815.1 of Sphenodon punctatus. NCBI lineage: Eukaryota > Metazoa > Chordata > Lepidosauria > Sphenodontia > Sphenodontidae > Sphenodon > Sphenodon punctatus. Next base: position 108,882 of record QEPC01004768.1, read on the forward strand.
AGCACAGTGCCCCAGCCCTGCCCCTGCCTGCCATACACCTGGTCAAACAAAAAGGACTTGCATTGCCTCCAGAAGATGAGCAAGCTTGGGCTTAGACGAACCTCCAAGGGGCGCAAGTTCTATAGTTGTGGGGCAGCCACCGAAAACACCTCTCTGCGTGTCCTTGCTTTAGAAACATGAACAAGAAGTAACTATTCTGGCTCATAAGAACAAACTGTAACAAGCTTTTTGGTTTTTAAAAAAGTATCAACAAGGCATTTTTAGGGAAGGTTATTGAGGGGGTTGTGGCTCAGCAGCTGCAGGAGCATCTAGATCCCTCACGGTCTAGCTTTTGTCCGAGTTATGGCACTGAGACTATGCTTGTGGCCTTGGTCGATGACCTCCGCTGTGAATTAGATCAGGGTCACTTGACCCTGCTCGTTCTGTTAGATCTGTCGGCTGCCTTTGATACCGTTGATCACAATATGTTGGTGACTCGATAGATAGATTATTAAAGGCTCCAGCTTTCGCCATGGCCAAAACAACTACAACTCAACAACTACTATGACAATGACCAAACAAAATTCAAAATAGACCGTAATTCGACAATCTGCAATTGATTGCAGTTGTACTTGGCACGTCTTGGTTACAACTAATGCCAGTCAGTTGGTGACTCACCTGTGGGACCAAGCTGGGGTGGGCGGAACTGTTCTCGAATGGTTCCACTCTTTCCTGGCTGGAAGAACTCAGCAAGTCAGCCTGGGGGATTGCTGTTTGTCCCCCCCATGACATCGTGTGGAGTCCCACATGGTTCCATTCTGTCCCTCTCCTGTTCAACGTGTATATGCAGTCGCTGGGCGAGATCGTGAGAGGGTTTGATGTTCGGTGTCATCATTATGCTGATGACACCCAACTCTACCTCTCTTTTTCATCAGACCCAGGCCCGGCAGTCTAGGTGCTTACTCGGTGGGGGATTGGATGAGGGCAAGCCATCTGAAGCTGAATCCCGACAACATGGAAGTGATGCTAGCGGGAAAGGCAGTGGGGTTGGTGTCCCCCGTCATTGGTGGGGTTTGCCCTCCGCTGGATGGCCAGGTATGGGCTGTGGCAAGGAGCATGTTGTTGTTGTTATAAGCATTTATATAGCGCCAGCGATGTACCTGGCGCTTTACAAAAAACAAGATAGACACAGTCCCTGCCCAAGAGCTTACAATCTCCGCAAGTTACATCTGGTGCGGTAGCTTCAGCCGTACATCTCAGACTTCAACCTGACCACTATCATCCATGCTCTCATCACCTCAAGACTGGACTATTGTAACATGCTCTACATGAGACTACCCATGGTGACGGTTCGGAGGCTGAAACTAGTGCAGAACGTGGCGGCCTATCTCCTCACGGGGATGAGACTTCATGAGCACATTACACCAGTGCTCTGTTCTTTGCACTGGCTGCCTATATATAGTCTTTTCCGGGGCTGATTCAAGATGATGGTGCTTTCCTATATGGCCTAGGCCCTGCCTGTCTGTGGGAACACCTCACTCCCTGGGCTCTGGATCGGCTTCTGCTGTCGGCCGGGAGCGCCTTTCTCGAAGTCCTCCGGGTAGCTCAGGGTGACTCTGGAGAGGATGTTCTCGGTGGCCGCACCGAGGCTGTGGAACTCCCTCCCTGCAGAGGCCCATGTGGACCTGGACCCCTCCTTCTTTCGACGACAATGTAAGACGTGGCTGTTTTGCCAGGTTTTCAGTGAGGCAGATGGGTGAGAGGTGAGGGTTAGGGAGGAGGGTTTTTCTTCCTTTTGTATTTATTTGGCACCCCATTATGTGGATTTTATTGTTTTTATATTTATATTGTGTTTGTTATATTTGTATTATATTTTATATTTTTAATGTATTTGTTAGCCGCCCCAAGCTGTTATTAGCAGGAGGGTGCAGAGTACAAATGAGTTAAATAAATAAATAAAAAATAAATAAATAAGTGGAATTAAACCATAATTATCCACTACTGATTAGTATTAGGAATCAGATTTTCCAGCATTGCTCTCGGATATTCCATGATAATAAAATATCCCATGGAATTTGTCACTATGAAAGAAAAAATTGCTGCAAATCAGTACAAATCCGTTACAGAATTCAAGGTGAATTGATAAAGACTTGATAACTTTTAGGTGCTTCTAGTGTGAAACTTCAAATTTGAGTGTAGCATAGTTTAAATTATGCTAGTTCATGTAAGGATTGGCAGTTACCTAGAGAACATCTTAACTATTGAGCTTCTTAACTTGATTAGTACCTAGAATAACTATAATAAAAGTTTAGCGTATATGGATAGGCCATTATTGTCTCTGAAAGTGACAGAGCCCTTGGTGAATGTTTCTTTTCATCTTTCATTCTTGCTCTCTTAGGAAGAGAAAAAGAGGAAAAGGGAGAAAGAGCAGTGTGATACTGAAGGAGAGACAGAGGACTTTGATCCTGGGAAGAAAGTGGAAGTGGAGACTCCTCCAGATCGGCCAGTCCGAGCATGCCGAACTCAGCCAGGTCAGTAATTGAGACTACTTGGAACATAAAAATCAGTTGCTTAGGATGCTCTTCTTCAACTTTTTTATTAGCCCAAGAACACATTACGAAGCTTTGAGTTTATAAGCCCATTTCTATTAGCCCTTCACTGTCTTGAGCAAGACAGGGATTTCTGTAGCCTGGCCTGAATGTCAGCTTGTGTCTTCAGCAAGTGGGCAGCTGGGTATTTGTGACATTTNTGCATCAACATGAATATTGAAGTTGCCAAGGATGAGTGTGGGGATGTCATCAGAGAGGAACAGGGTGAGCCAGGACTTGAACTCAGAGAGAAGGGGGGGGGGGGCAGTAGATAACCGCAACACAGAGGTGGAGAGGGGAGTAGAGGCTTATGGAGTGAGCCTCAAAGGAGGGGAAGGAGAGAGAGGGGGGAGAAGGGAGGGGTTGAAACTGGCAGGAAGAGGCAAGAAGGAGGCCTATGCCACCACCCCAGCCTTCAGCCCGGCTGTTGCCAGTCCCAGACCTGGCTAGCCTGTGAATGACAATAGGAAATGCAGAGGGGTTCAGACCTGAAGCCAGCTAATCTGCAAACGCCACTAGGGAACACACAGGGAAAGGCTGCCAGGGTGTGGGCAGTGCTGCATGTCTTCATGAGCCAGGCCTTCAAGGGGTAGGCAAGGTCCCCAAGAACAAGCCTCATGAGCACCCCCCTCAGCGTATGTTTCAGTGGACAGCCCAAAGTCTCCTGCGTACATGCAGCCAAAGAAGGGGGACGGAGAGAAGATGTGGGAGTCGTGGTTCTTCCTGGGCCACCCGGCCAGCATAGCCCCAACCAGGTATAGTGGTCCACTATGGCCTGGAGAACCACAGAGAAAAACCCCTTCTGGTTCAGGTAGTCATCCTTGCTATGGGGTGGGCAGACAGTGGCAATATGGGTCCCATCAATCACCCAAAGGGCCTCCTGTAGCAGGGTCAGGAGTACCTGGGTTGAGTCTTTGCAGGATACAGTCCTCAAATCACATGCACATAGGGGGTCTTATCTCTGAAGTCCTTTACTCATATACAGTATCAAAAGAGTTCTCCACCATATAGTATCTATTTATAGGAGCCACAGCAGAGATACAGTCCTCTTAGCTTACAGTACGTAGCATTCAAACCTGGAGACCTAGGGCTTCTCCACTCAAGACCTTCTCCAGTCAGGCCCAGAGCCTAGACTCTCTTTACAGCAAGCCTTCTTCTGGCCCCGCAGGACAGGCACAAGCCCATTCTGCAGCCTGCTCAGCCCTCTGGCTTGGACTACACCCTCCAAGCAGGGTTTGGGGTGTACTGGAGACAGAGCCCCACACCAAACTCCTGTCCCCATGTCTGCTTCAAACTGCTCTCAGCAGCTTTCCCCCACCCCGAGGCAGAGTTCTCTCACACAGATCCAGCCCTGTCCACAGCACTGAGCCTTGCTCAGGCTTCTAGCTGTTGGGCTGGTTCAGCCACACCCAGACTCAGGTGCAAGGTGTCAGGCGATGTCCCTCTGAGCCTCTGTTAGCACCGACAACCCTTGCCGGCACTAAGTCTATAAAATAAAAATAAAAAATAAATATAAGTCCCTTAAAAGGCCAGTGTCCCAAATAGGCTGTGCCCTGCCACACCTCCATTACCACTGTGAGGTCAGGCAACTGAATCACCTGGTCCAGCAGCACTTCTCAGCGTCTCCCCATGAGGGCAGCATGTTCTCCCACCAATCTGTGCATTTCTCCTTCCCCCAGACAAGCCTCTCAATGGGCACTGCCACGCACAGACGGTGGGTGATTGAAGTTGCATCCCTCGACAGGTACCTCTCTGCATGCATCAGCTGCCCTTGCATGGCTCCAATCCTCCCAGTGGGATCCATTGTCACCGGGGGTAGGCGAGTGCACAGCGCTGAAGCAGGAGCTGCCCAACTATCCTGGCCACAAATGGAGCAAGAGCCTTTCTGTGCCTTGAAATTACATCGTACCAATGACAGCAGAAGGCCTGGATCTGTCGGGTCACTTGCAGGTTCCGCTCAGCAGTGGAAAGGAAGGCCTGGAGCACAATAACAAGCACAAGGAAATTCTCACTGTGCATCTCCATGGCTGCAGTTCTGGCGTCTGTGAATTCTGCAGATCACATACCAAATGTTTTGAACAGCTTAAACAGCTGGGCAACTGCCTAGCTAGGACTGGGTGTGCACCTCAAGCAAGCAAGAAGCTATTAGCCACAATGGTCATGTCTCCTCACAGGACCAGCTGTACACCAAGTGTGAGCTGCTATTGGCTGTTATTTGGCTGCTGTTGGTTACAGGCCAGCTATTGGTTGAAAACGTTTTTGCAGAGCTTTTGCTTGGTGTGTGTGTGTGTGTTGCTGCACTGGAGCTGCTAATCTCTGTGTAACAAGCATGTCAAGGGGTAAAAGTCGATGAAATAAATAAATAAAACAAAGTCTCTAAAAATGTTATACAGTTGTTACCACCACAGAAGCATGGATTTTTTTTTAACTGGGCGTGGGGGGAACCACTGAATGTTAATAAATGGGTAGGTGTGGGGAGGAGCGGGATCTGCAAGGCAGTGAAGGTCATTGTGCTCGGAATGTATGTGGGAGCAGAGCTGCCCACCCATTGGTAACTCAGATATTTTCTTCTCTTTTGAAAGTAACCAGTTTTGCTTGCAATGAGTATGAGGGATCATAACACCATAGATAACTAGTGCTGCGGGTTGTTTTCCCAGGAAAGCCAAATGGCTTTGGCCTTTGTCTGTGGGTGCTGTGGCCACCCGGGGTATGGGGCCCAGAGGTTGGGGGGTGATGGATCCTCTAGCCTTTGCTGACATTTGGGTGAGGCCTGATGTACAGAGAGAGCTGTCAGACCCATCCTGAGACAGTCTATGGGCTCAGAGGGTGCCACTGCACACAGTGGCTGCTGCAGTTCAAAGTTCAAGAGAAAGAAAGAGTAGGAGCCCCAGATGAGAGGAGAGTGTGGGATGCGATCACGACTGTTTGTGCACGGCCAGATGTAAGGAAATAATTACCGGAGGTTGGACCTTCCCTGCTGTTTTTCCTCATCACTGCCCTGATGACAGCGAGAGGATACCCGGGGGGCCACCAGGAGTGTCTGGATCGGATGGTGGAGTTGAATCTCTTGGGGGAACAAGTGACATGAGGTACAGGGAATGTGAACTGACTGAGGGAGAGCTTCTTGCCCTGTATGAGGCTTGGATAAGTGGAGAAGTGCAGAGTGCCCTTGTGAGCAGGGATGTTTTCCGCCTTGCCCCCCGACATGGAAGCACAGAAGATGCTAGAGAAGGGGTATAAGAGGTGCATGTTTGACTGGGGGTTTTATGCAAACTGAGAGGGAATTCCAACACCATGGTGGGTGAAACCCCAATAAAACTATGTGCTGCTCCCTGCCAATGCATCACTGTGTGCTGCGAATGCAAAAAACTGGGTGGTCACAACACGCAAAGACTGATTGCTTCCAATTTCAATTTTTACTTTTGCTTTCAATGTTCATTATAGCTGCTCAATAAAATAAGCGATTTGCTCAATAAACTCAGCATTCTGCGCATAGCAAAAGGTTATTTCCAGCCACCAAGTTCTGGAAGATATAAATCCAGGTATGAACCTCTGTAGACGCTGGCCTGGAACGCCTCCCGGAGTCATAAATCCGGATGTAAGAAATAGCTGGGGCGGCTTCTTCTTCCCATTGTTCGCCGCGGCTATGAGTCATCATAGGGGCAGGATACTGTGAAGGGGCAGTGTCACCGGGGTTGGGGCCCTCACTCCCTTTAGAGGCTGTCCCCCATTTGCCCACCAGGCCATCTGCAACCCAGTTGCCTGTGCCCGCATGGGTCCCCACGTGATCAGAAAACCTTCACTTCAATCAGGGAGCTTTCAGAGGCCCGTACCCCCTAGAAACACCTCCCCTTGATCTCCCAGCCCAGCCGTAATGCAGAGAACGTTCTCTGGCCACCTGTGGCTTGGAAGACTTTGCAGTGGGGTTGTCTTATATGAAAAAGGTTCATCTAGGCTCTCACCTAGATAGGAGTACCCCCAAGTGAATTCCCCAAGGCCAAATAAAGACACAAGCACACTAGGCTTGATTATAAAACATATTGAGTACATACAAGTACAAGGCTGTTGATCAGATAGTGCAAGTCCACAAATCAAACCTAAAGTCCACGCATTCTAAATCCACTGATATTCCCTGACTGTCTCTTACCCTAAGAGGTGCAATACAGGTCCATCAGATGCTGTCTCGGTCTGAATGTTGAAGACCGGATTCAAGTCTTAGTTCATGGCAAAGTTTTAGTCCATGGTTTGCATTCTTGCAGCAGCTACTCTACTGAGCTGTTAACTTGTTGGAAGTCCAAGATGGAAGAGTCCTAATTCTTGAAGAAGAACTTCCTTCTTCTTCCTCGCAGGAGGCCTCGGAGACTTCCTGTCTCCTGCTGCTATTGTTCTTCTTATCAGGTGGCCAGGGTGACCTGGCCGTTGCTTGGCAATAAACTGCCCACTTGTTATAACAAAGGGAATACTCCCCACTCTGGCAACTGGATTCAGTATCTTGCTCCAACTGAGCTTACAATCTGTTAACCCTTTATATTACATTACACATATCCCCAAAATGTGTGTCATCGCCCCCCAAATGGGTGTGTTGCCCCCATGACAGGCAGAGTGCAGCGCAGAAGAACGGCCCATGTATTAGTCTTGTCATGCTAAACCTCTGAGTGGGAGCTGCCTGAACACACAAGTAATACACGCCGGGCGGGGGCTGCCCGTTTATTAGGCTCCACACGCTAAACATATGAGTGGGGGCTGCATGGACCCAACCCGGCCTCCAGAGGGCTGTCGTCTCATTTGTTAACACCCTTTAAAACACACACACCCCTTCCAGTTGTCTGTCATAGCTGAGCCCCTCCCCACCACACACCCTCTTGCTCCTTCTCTTCCGTTCCCCCTTTCCACCCTTCTATTGCTTCCCCTCTCTCTACCACTTGTTTTTTTTTCTCTCTCCTCCCCCTTGTCACCCCATTATTTTGGAGGTTCCCCCTAGCTCATGGGAGTGTGGAGTTGGGGTTTGCTTCTCGCACCCCTTTCATGCCCCCCCCCCCCAAGCACACCGAGAAGCTAGGAGCTAGAGCATGGACTAGGGTTCTGGCTGTGGGGGCAGTAAGAAAGGCAACAGATCCAAAAGGCAAAGAATTCTCCCATTTGGGAGGGTGGTTGGGAAAGAGGGAGGAGGAAATCTCCTAAGGGTGCTTTGGAAACCCATGGGGTGCCCATAGCTCGGTCATGGGTGGCGTTCAGAGCTCCCCATCTCAAACAGGAGAGAGCAGGATGGGGGAAGGGGCAGCGAAGGGCTACAAAGATGAGCAAGGCGATGGAGTGGACCCTGGATGAGGAGGCACCCAAGGAAGATTGATTACTCCAGAGTAAGTGGTTTGGGAATTTCTGCCTAAGGCTTTTCAGCTTAGGAAGGTAACTGTGAGAGGGGATGTGATTGAGGCTTAGATAGGTTAAGGAATGGTGCAGAGAAAGTAACCAGGGAGCTGGGATTTCTTTAGCCTCAGAAACAGGGGATGTCCCTTGGAATTAACAGGAAGCCTAGTTAAAATAAGTCAAAGGGAGAGTCACTTTTTCATACAAGACATGGTTAACCTGTGGAACTCATTGACATGGGATTTTGTGGAGACCAGGAGTAGAACTGGAGTCCAAAAACAAATCCATGGAGGAAGGGCCCTCTATATATAGGTTGGTTGGGGGATTCATCTCATACTCAGAGGGTCCCTGTGCTCTGGGAGTGAATAACAGGGAACGGATAGTCCTTTTCTTATAGTATCCCCTCAAGTATCTGGTACTGGCGGCCACTGCTGAAGACAGGATGCTGGGCTAGATGAGCCATGCCTGACCAGCACTCCAGTGACTATATCCTTAGGGGCATGCTCAGGGTGCCCTTGCACCCTGTCTCAAAGCTATTGGTTCAGGCTCTCTGCAGACTCAAGCAAGTATCAGGGCAGCTCCCCACCCCCCACTCAGAGCTACTGGCTCAGGCTCTCTGCAGACTCAGGCAGAGGTGCTCCTGGGTGTACATCCATGTCCCAGGTGTTTCTGTACCCTGTGTGAGCAAGACTCAAAGTCCAGGATTGCACAGTAACTCAGGGACACTTTATCTATCCGGCTGGGCCTGTCCAGCTCTCACGGCCTCCTGCTGCTTGGAGATCACAGAACAAAGGGCAGCTTTTATCAGCCAGGCTGCTGTGTTGGGAATGTTCCCTACTCCAGGCAGCAAATCCTCTGAGCACGCGGGGATCACGGACTGCACTGCCCCCATCCACCCAGGTGGGGACAGCCCCTCTCCCCCATGTTCCCTCCCAACCTGCACTGAAGGGAGAGGCAAAGCCCCCTCTATTCCAGCTCTGCTACTTCCCCACAGTCCTGCTGCTCGTTGTGGGCTCCTCCTAACTCTGCTGCTGCCCCTCAGTCCCCACCTGCTGTCCCTGTTCCCCCAGCTCTGGGCTCCCCCCAGCTCTGCCGCTGCCCCTCAGTCCCCACCTGCAGCCTCTGCTCTCCCAGCCCTAGGGACCCCCCAGCTCTGCCGTTGCCCCTCAGTCCCCACCTGCAGCCCCTGCTCTCCCAGCCCTAGGATCCCCCCCAGCTCTGCCACTGCCACTCAATCCCCAACCGCGGCCCCTGCTCTCCCAGCCCTGGGCTCCCCCCAGCTCTGCTGCTACCCCTTAATCCTGACCTGCAGCCCCTGCTCTCCCAGCCCTAGGCTCCATCCAATTCCCAGTTCTACAATATGGCTCCCCTCAAAAGGCAATGTGTGTATGGCTTCCAGTGAAGTGGGGTGGTAGCTTCAAAAATATGGTTTAGTTCATAGTCCCCCCATCCCAGCAAGAAGTCAATATGGAGGTGCCAGGGGATGGGGCTGTGGAGGATTGAGGGGGATCGTGTCTGTATGTATATTTGTGCATCTGTGTTTCTGTGGGTGTGCATACCTGTTTCTGTGGGTGTGCATGTCTGTGTGCCTGTGTGTGTCTGTGTTTCTGTGAGCCACACTGACACACTGACACACTGACCCATTCAGGGCCATGGCGTCACTAAGCCATTAATCCCCTTGTTTCTGAGCGGCTTTAACTTTCTGGAGGTGACAGGTTGTGATTAGACAACGGGAGGGGTGGGGGGAAGCAGGTGTCCTTCTGTCCTTCTCTCCCCACCCCGTGTCACCTCAGTACAGCATCCCCTGAGGTGCTGTTTTGGCTCCAATGGGCCCAGAGGCGCTGCTGGAGGATGTCTGGGGCTAGCAACTGCTCGTTCCCCAGGTATCAGCAGGAGGTGCCAGGGAGGGACTGGGGGCAGGGGGCAATTGTCCTGAGCAGCTATCAGGGGGCGGGTGCTTCCTGACAGCCCAGCTCAGTGGCAAATCTGGGCCAAGCGGCTTAGAAGGGCCTCACACTATCACCTCACCTCTAGGGAGCTAAGGATGCTGGGAGAATCCTCAGGGCAGGCACTGCATCCCATCTCCATGGTGACTGTTTCCAAGATTTTTGCTGGGTGCCCCTGGCCTAGTTAATATGCGGGTCACTGACAGCAAGCATCCCTTCAACACACACACCCCAAAAAAAACACTGCAGCTTCTACAGTACAGTCCTGATCTACCCTCTGCCCCCTCCCATCGCTTGGGGGCAGGGCCTGACAGTGTCCCTGAGACCAATCCTTTACATGTCTGAAGAGATGGGCAGAGAGAAAATGGCAATTAAGGGTATTATTGGAGCACTGGGGGGCGGGGGGGGGGGAGCACAAGGATCAGACATCTCCCCAGCTTCATACAGTCCCATGGATCAGACACCTTCCCAGCTTCATACAGCCCCATAGAGCACACACACACATATACACACACAATACATGGGGCCCCATAGAGCCCCAAAGAACCGGCACTCTCCCAGTTTGATATAACCCTATGGAACAGATGCCCCCAGTGCCCCCATTGATACCTCCCTAGCTCCATAGAGTAGGATGGCCAGCAGATATGCACATTTGGAGCCAATGCAGCCCTGCAACCTGTATTTATCATAAGTGTCCTCTAAAATGTGCATATCTGGCCACCCTACCATAGAACCTCCTGGAATAGATGGCCCTTTCCCCAGCTTCATAGAGACCCATGGAATAGAAGCAGCTGGCAAAATACACTGATTTGAGGACAGGAAAAGTGATGGGCAGACTTTGGATTGGAATCAGACTCTGGCTTCCACCTGCTTCGCTCTGAAGTCCCAGCTTCTGGACTCTGATGTAACACTACATCATGTTGGCATCATGGCACTGTCATTATGGGCACAGGTTATCTCACATGCCCCTTTGTTCAGATCCCAAAATCACAGGCATAAAGAGTTGCAGATCAGGATTGAGGGGCAGCAGCTGAGTAGGGGGAAGCCAGGGGCTGGGTGGGGGTGGGGGCTGCATGTGAGGCTTGAAGGACAGCCAGAGCTGGGGGGAGCCCAGGGCTGGGGTAGCAGGGGCTGCAGGTGGGAACTGAGGGACAGAGTCAGAACTGGGGGGAGCCCAGGGCTGAGGGAGCAGGGACTGCAGGTGGGGACTGAAGGGCAGTGACAGAGTTGGGGGGAGCCCAGGGCTGGGGGAGCAGGGGCTGTGGGTGGGGATTGAGGGACAGCGGCAGAGCTGGGGGGGAGCCCAGGGTTGGGAGAGGAGGGGCTATGGATGGGGACTGAGGGGCAACGGCAGAGCTGGGGGGAACCCAGGGCTGGAGGAGCTGGGGCTGCAGGTGGGGACTGTGGGGTAGCAGCAGAGCTGGGGGGAGCCCAGGGCTGGGAGAGCAGGGGCTGCAGGTGGGGATTTAGGGGCGATGGCAAAGCTGGGGGGAGCCCAGAGCTGAGGTAACAGGGACTGCAAGTAGAAATTGAGGGCCAGCACAGAGCTCATGGGGATGGAGAAGGTGCCCAGCCACCCATGGTGCCAGACTTTGCCCCTCAGAGGCACACTCTTTTACCAACACATGATGTCACATTCTGGCCCGGAGCAGGATGGACAAAGGCCATTCTCCTAGAAATAGACACATGCTCCCATCACAAGGGACACAGCCCTTTGCTCTGCATCCCGTTGCTATGGCAACACTGAAGCGCAGGGGCCTGTGAGAGGGAGTGGCAAGGGGAACCAAGGGCGGCCTTGGATGGGAAAAAAAACAAGCATGGGGCAGGTGGGCCCCAGCTTCTTGGTGTCTTTTCTCCCCTCTTGTCCCCACCCTGATCTGAGGTAGGGCTGGGAGTCTGGCCTCATGGATTCTTGGGAGGGGAGAGGGGTCTGGTGGTTTCGAGCCGGGGGCTGCGAGCCAGGACTCCTGGGTTCTCTTCTTGTTTAAGTTTCCCCAGCTGATGAGGACACCCCCACTCTTTCCCTCCTGCCCTGTCCTCTCAGGGGTCCTACCACTGGGCCTGTTTAACCTCTCATGGGCACTAGACCTGCCCCCATGGAAGAAATGCCCTGGCTCTATGAAGCTGATCCATGGGGCTTTATGAAGGTGGGGAGATGTCTGATCCTGCCCCCCGCCCCCCAAATCCTGGTGCTCTAATAAATGAGGGGACTAGGCCACTGGATACTCTGGTCTCCAGGAGCTGTGGCAAGGACAGGAGCTGCAATCTCACTGGGGCATTGCCCAATGCGCTGCAGCCCCACGGCTGGTTCCAGCCCAGGCATCACAACAGGGCCTGTTTGCTTACCCTTTATACACAAACATACACAACGTGGCGTTTGACTTTGGCTTAGGGGGCAGTGGCACCGGGCAGCTGCTTGCATCCCCTCTGGTTCAGTCCCTCCAGTGACCCACGGCCTTTCCTCATGGCTGGGCAAGGAGCAACTGTGGCTCAGCCCCTTCCTGACAGTCAAACATTGCCCGCTGAGGGCAAACAAGGTTTCTGAATGCCCAGCAGGCTGGGCAAAGACAGGCTGCCAATGGTCAAGGACACAGCTAGACAGAGCTGCAAGTCCAGGCTGGCCCCGCAGTGGGTCAGAGGGCATCCACACACCAACAGATGCCAGCATAGATCCTGGTACAGTAGCTCTAGCATGAGAGTTGGGGATAGAACCCAGGCATTATTATTAATTTACTATTAATTATTATTATTATTATAAGCATTTATATAGCACCAGCAACGTACCTGGCGCTTTACAAAAAAACAAGATAGACACGGTCCCTGCCCGAGAGCTTACAATCTAAAGACAGGGGGAGGGGAGACAGGGAAGGGGGAACAGACAAGGGCTAGCTGGTCCTTTTCTGTCTGGAAGGGAGGTATCCAAAGCATGATGTGCCCATCCCATGGCATAAGAGGGCATTGTCTTCTGCCTCCTCCTGCCCGCACGCACAACCCACTTACTTACTCCAAGTGCTTATTTTCTTATATCTATACCTCGCCCCTCTCACCGATGGTGGTATAGGGGTCATGCAATGCCCAGAGATGTTACAGAGTTCCCAATACTGGGAGGAGAGGAAGGGACACACCCAAACGGGAAAGCAGAGAAAAATTACAACTTCAGGGCACACATAAAAATAAAGAACACAGGTTTAATAAGTAAACTCAGCAATAAAATTCAACCAGACACTATGTTACCCAAACGACTGATTCATTCTTAGATCAAAAATCCTTCGGTTTAACAAACTCTAACAAATTTAGCCATGCTCCAAAAAGCATGAAAATCGTAAGTTAAGGCTCTTGTTTTAACTTGCGCATCATCTACGCAGTAAAGATGTTCTACAGACTCACAAATTGTGCTCGCTTGCAACTTAGGTTCCATGCCCCCACACTTCGCCTTGGTCTTTCAGCCCCAACCCTCTTCCTCTGCAGGTTGGGGGAACACTGGAGCTGGGGATAGCAAGCTCCTCCCTGCCCGGCATTAGGTGCTTGAGCTCTCTCTTCACTGGGGCCACAATTTCTCCTTCATTTATATTTCCTTTCTCAGGCAGCAGCTCAAGTGCATCTGTTCACTGCGCACAGGATGAAGGGGAATATTTGCCCTCTTATATCATGCATTGGGGTACTACGCTGAACTGTGGGTGTGGGCGAACTGCTGCTTACAGTCGGATTCCCCTGCTTCTGCACTAACTCTCCTTTGTTCCATACTCCCCCCTTGCTCAGTACCCCCAAAAACCATTCCTTGGACTCAGTACAGCCGTTTATTTTGGAATGCCCGTTCTTGCCACACATTTTTAGTGCACCCTTGTACAATTTAGCAAACTTCCACCTCAGATGATCTGCTTTTCCAGTAAAACTAAAGGTAAGCTTTCATTTTATTTCAGGCACTCCTATACCACTTCTCCTTTGCTCCCTGGAGCCTCCTGGCCGGATACATCCCTAACTAACACATCCCTAACTAACAATGTTGTGTCCACCCCCGCCCCCCTCAGAACATACTGTTTGTATTGCAACAGTGTAGCAAATCCTCTAAATCTG
>QEPC01004768.1:145904-165597 GCA_003113815.1 Sphenodon punctatus
GAACGAGATTCACTAAGGTTGGTCCAGCCATCTCGTCCAGCCAGGTTTCCGTAATACACGCGAGGTCCACAGCCCCCTCCGAGATTATATCCTGTACGATTGGGGCCTTGTTCACAATGGACCTCACATTTAGCAGCAACAGCCCCCTACGCGTGAACCCTGAACCTGGCTCCTCCCTCCACCCCAGCGGGGGGATGGCAGATTGCACCTCCCGCAGGTACCTAGGTCCCCTTGGGGCACGATCCCCATCTCACCTCCCCCCACATGTACCCCCCAATCCTCCCGGCCATCCTGCTGCCACTAGGGGCCAATGCAGGACATCCACCCCCACCCCCCAGCCCAGCTTCCCACTCTCACAAGGAGCGGGCACTCTCCCTACCACCACCCCTACCACCCCAAGGTTGGGGCTGTGGGAGCATAAAGGGGTGTGAAGTTGTGAGTGATTGGGGTTTGTGGGGTATGGAATTGTTGGGTGTAAAGCTGTGATAGGCAGGGTAGGGTGTGAAGTGGGGCATGAAGTTGTGAGGGGCTGGGTGTGTGAGTCAGGGGTGCATTTTGGCAGTGTGATGTGAGGGGCTGGAGTGTGTGAAGTTGTGTGGGGCTAGGGGTGTGTGAAATAGGGAGGAGGTGCAAGTGGTAGGGGATGGCATTAAATTGTGAGGGGTTGGAGGGTGAAATTGTGAGGGGCTGGGGGTGTGTGAGATGGTGTTGGAGGAGGGAGGTCTGAGGGTGTGAAGTGAGGGATAGAGGTCAGTGAGGCTAGTCCGAGGCCATCTCCCCTTTGCCTTCTCTGCCCCCCAGCTCTCCCTTGTCCTCTTCCCCCCTGGGATGCCTGACTTTCTCAGTCTCAGCAAGAGACCCAGCTCCCTGAAGCCTGGCCCTTGAGAGGCTTGACCAGGGCTGGACGTGGCTGTGGAGACCCCTAAGATGAACTGGAGGGGGGTGGGTGAACAGGTCTCAGAACCTGGCCCAGCTCTGCCCACTCTCGCTGTGGAGTAGCCCCAGTCATGGAGAGTCACTGCTATGGGGTTATGGGGAGCTTTGAAAGGGCCAGCTGGGAGGGTTGGGGGTGGCAAGGGATCGGTGAGGGGGATGTGTGTACATGTGTGTATGGATTTTTGTGGAGTTGTGTCAATGTGATAAGTTCTGTCTGTGTTTTCAGACAAGTGCCTCCCCACCAATTACCCACCTATTATGCATGTTACACCCTACATGTTATGCATTGGCACCCTACACAGCCTGGCAACATGCATAATGGGTGGGTAATTGGTGGGGAGGCGCTTGTCTGAACACACGCTGTGTGTGAAGCTGTGGGGGGGAGAGTGTTAAGCTGTGTGTGTGTGAGGTTGTGGGGAGAGCTTGTGGGAGCTGTGAGGGAGGAAAGGGTGTGGGCATTTTCACACAAGACACTCTCCACCACTATACATGTTGCAGGGCTGCAGTGTTGCCCTATGAGTGCCCTGTAACATGTATAGTGGGTGGGGAGTGTCTTGTGTGAAAATGCCCTGTATTCTGCTGTGTGCATGTGGTTTGGAGATGAGGGTGTTGTTGAGGAGATGTGAAAGGGGTGTGTATGTATGGATTGATATTTGTGAGTTGTGTAAGTGTGCTGAGCTGGGTGTGGGTGTGGTTGTACGTGGAGTGTGTGTGAGAACTATGGGTGTGTTTAGACAAGCACCTCCTCACCCATCATGCATGTTGCAGAGATGCATATGGCACCAATGCAGCCCTGAAACATGCGTGATGGTCGCGTAATAATGCGTGGGAAGGTGCTTGTCTAAAATTGTGTGAGCTGGAGGGGGTGAGTGCAACGTTGTGAGGGGTTGGGGTGAGGCAGAGGGAGGGAGTGGGTGTGAAGTCATGAGGAGCTGGGGTATGCAGTGGGGAAGGGGTGAATGGGGGTGATGTTCTGACGGTGTGTGGTACTGGGAGGCGGCAGGTGTACATTTGTGAGGGGCAGGGTTGTGAGAGAGACTGGGGTATGTGAGGTGCATGTGGGAGGAGGTGGGTGTGCAGTTGTGAGGAGCTGGAGGTGTGTGGGGGTGAAGTTGCAAGACAGTAGAGGGTGTGTAAGTTAGGAAACAGGTGTACAGTTGTGTGTGTGTGTGTGTGAAATTGTGAGGGTCTGGTAGTGTTGGACAGGCTGGGGGGATGAAGCTGGGAAGGGCTGAGGGAAGGGCTGAGGTGCAATTGTGACAGGCTGGTGGGGTGTGAGGTGGGATGTGGGGGGAAGGGATTGGGGGATTGTCAGGGACTGTATATCTGTGAGCTTGTGGGGCAGGGGTCAGTAAGTTCAGTTGAGGCCACTTCACAATTATGTTCTCTGCATCCCAGCTCTCCTCTGTCCCACCCTCCCAGTCTCAGCAAGGACCCCAGCTCCCTCAGATTGGTCCTTAGGGGCTCAACCAGGGCAGAAGGCAACTGTGGAAACTCCCGAGTGACTCTCACAGCCTGGCCTGCCCCCAGGCGGGGCACTTCTGCCTAGCAGGGGGCCACCCCAGTTATGGCTGATGCCCACACAGAGCTCACACTATGGCAGTAGGATACACCTTCATACAGCAAGCTCCATGCCATGACATCACATTACAGTCATATCACGCAAGCATGGTGTGACCTTGTGACATCACAGCGTCATGTACCCTTATACCATGCCACATTATGGTGTGACATCACTATGTCACTGTATGACATCACCACAGCACCCTATGGCCTGGCATCACTGTCTCATGGCATGACATCATCACATGATGCTGGGGTGACTGCTGTCACTCAAGCACCCCAGTCCTGAGCTGCTCCCTGTGAACAGGGGTGGGATGTCAGTTTGAGCTCACACCCCTCCTTAGCAATGATGTTTGGGTGGATCTGGAAGCCCCCATTCTCTCCGGCCTCCCAGCCCCGTTCCCTAAATCCCTTCCCCTCTTCAAGATGCTTCAAATTCAGCCTCCCCAAAATCAGTCTTGGCATTGGATCAGAGCTTGGAACTTGAGCTGTGGAGGATGCTGGACCCTCTGGAGAGACAGGACACTAGGACTAGGCCAGGCCAGGCTTTCTGCGGGTGACACTGCAGCTGTGGCATTCCCCTGCGGAGCTGCAACCACTGTGTCAGGCTGCAGATACCAGGTGGGCTGCTCTGGACAGTGGGGTCAGGGGGCCTCCGATCCTCAAACTATAGTGCAGCCCCCAGCCCCCCCCAGCCCAGCACTGGACCGTCCTGGTTTTGAAGGGTTTGTCCGTTGTCCTTTATTTATATGTTTTTGTCCTTAGGTGCCAAGGCAGGCCCTGCAACATGTATTTGTCATAAGTGTCCTGAAGAAATGTGCAGATCTGGCCACCCCAACCCAATTCCCCCCCAGAGAAGTGGCATCAACTCTCGCTCTCGGGACAGGAGCCCAGGTTTAGGGGTGGAGGAGTCAGCCAGATTGATTCTGTCCAGGGCAGCAAAGCAGCTAGGTCCGGCCCTGAGTGGGTGGTTTGGGTTGACTTGCACAGACAGATGTGCGTGTGGATCCACCCCGGGTTTTCAGAGTCGCCTGGGAAAGCGTAGACAGCATGCTGTGAGTCTAAGGGGGCTCCCTTCTCTGCGATACCTCACACGGGGCACAGCCGCACAGCCAGCCTTCCAGCATCCCAGCCTTTCCCCAAAAGAAAACTCCAGCCTGCCCAAACTCACCGCCCCCCCCCCCCCCGACTTGAAAGGAGCAGAGAAAGAAAGCCCCTCTTCCCACCCTCTCCTGACAAGCCCCAAAGCCCCATCAAAAGGCAGCAAGAGAAAGCGAGGTACCCGGGCTGCTCCCACGTGCAGCGACTCGAGAACTCATCGGGAAAAAGTTCGGAAAGACTTCCTGCTTCGAAGGTGGTCCCGGCGGCGGGCGGCGGCGGCTGGAGCCTCAGAATGGAATATTTATAACTCGCGCTGCGTGTGCGGCCGCGGCGGGACCTGAAATCACGGCTTCCAACAGCAAGTTGCGACCAAATTCTTTTCTCTTTTTTTTTTCCCCCGAGAGAGACAGAGAAATAAAGAAAAGGCCAAACGTGGAAACTTTTATTATTATTATTAATAATTATTATTTTATTTTTTTCTTCGGAATTTGGAAGCAAGTCAACAATCCACCGTTTCAGAGTTTCATTTCTTGCCGAAAAAACTTGGATGTTACGTTTTTTTAATTTCACAAAGAAACCCACTGTCCCAAAAAGGGGGAGTTTGGGAGATCCCGATTTTGGGAGTGAGACAGAGCCCCAAAGGATTTTTGGATCACGACCCGCGGTCCAGTTTCAAAAGGTACGAACCTTCCTTTATTCCTTGAAGTTTGTGGGAGGGTGCGGGGTTTTTTAAACAATCTTTGCAGATAAATTCGATTTGGTGGGAGGGGCATTTAAAGGGTTAGGGAGACCCCAATTTGGGGAGGTTTGAAGGGATCGCATTCCCAGCGAATGTTGCGTTTAAACCCGGGAGAAAAGGAGAATTCAACCCCGTCACAGAAGGGGAATCTTTCCCCCCCCCCTCTGTGACTCTGCAAAGATGTGTGAGTTGTTGTTAATCCGGGAGATTCTCGCCCAAAGATCTTGCCGATGTAAATAAGCATCTAAAATCCCCGCAGCCCCATGAGCAAAGGAACAAGTCAGTTCTGCAGCCACTTTCAAGCCGAATTCCGATTGCTTTTTCTCGCTCCTTCCCTAAAGCGAAAGCTGCTCAGGTTGTTGTCTTTTCCTTCCTTGGTTTGGACAAAAACAGAACCAGGAGGGCTCATCTCTTCGATCTAATTAAACACGGGGCATGGAAGGCCCATAAACCGCAGGCAATTACTTTGCAAAACTACAATTTGTTTCGGGAGCGATTACCCATCCCAAATGAGCACTTTCTGCAGGTTTTTGACTGCATCTGCCTTTGGCACATTGGGGATGGTTGAACTTTGCAAAACTTTGTTGACTTTTCCTGGGTGCCTCATGAGGAGTGTAGCTAGGCTGGAATGGACCCCGGTTGAGAAGCTGGAATGAGGCCCCCCTTTTCCGCAGCTGGGGACACCTCAGGGAGCACACCAACCCAGGCTAGTGGGCCCGGGGGCAGCCGCACCGCCTTCCCCATAATAGCTGCACCCTTGGGTGCTTCCTCCACAACGGACAAGCTAGTACGTCCGAGTGTTTCTTTAACCAATGACCAACGTTTGGCCGGATTCTCAGCTGGCCTTGACGATTACCGCGGCTGCACAGTGTGCAGATCTCCACTGATTGACGCCACCTTGGGCGATCTGCTCCATTATTTTATCCGGATTAAGGTTGTGAGGGAATCTAGCCTCGACTCAGGAACGTGAGTCACTGTTGTCTTGGATGACACGGTTGAGAAAAGGAAAAAAAACTGCACAAAAGCCTGGAAAAATGATTAAGCATCAAAAAACATCAGCTCCAGGGTGACCTGTGCCGACTTGTTGAGCAGGATGGGGAGATGGCGGGGGAGATTTTGACCTCACTGGCTTTTAGGTTAAGAAAATACCACATTGGGGTACTGTTGAGGGGATGGGAGAGAGGACATTCCTAGACACTGGAGAAGTTACATGCCTGAGCCTTCTAGGGTTAAATCCACCCCCACCCACTGGAGCGATTTTTTAACAGGAGTCTCTGGCTCCCGACTCAGGACACACAAGGAGAAAGACTGAGATCAGAGTTCGCTGCTTGCAGATTGTTGTGGGCGAGGAGCTGGCTGGGGTTCAAGGGGAAGCCAAAGCAAATCTTTCTGCCTTCACATTCCCAGAGCGAATCCCCAGTTGCATTTGGGGAGGAGGCGGCACTGTCTGGGTTGGGCCTTGAGGAGAAGGGGCCCATAATCTGGCCTGGTAGGAGATGGGCCCAAGATGGGGCCTCGGGAGCATTAGCAGATGGAAGTGGTGGGTGAGGAGGAACATGCCGAGAAAGAGAATTTTGGTGGTTTGCGATGGTATCTGGAGAAGGTTCCAAAAATGGGTACCTCCCTCATCCCTCCAGTTATCGTCGCCAAGGTGCCCATTGCAGCTGCAGCCATCAGACAGTGGCGGCTCCTGATAGAGACCAGGGCTGGGAGCATGGAGTCCTCGGGCCTGTTGGGCCTCCCATGACCATGCCCTGCCTGGCCCAGGGGCTATGAGCCTGATCAGCTAGAGGGCCTGGTCTGTCGAGGAGGGCTAATACACAAAGAAAACTCCAGCCTGCGGCCCACAGCTCATTTTTATTTGGCCCCTGGATCCAGTCCCTACTGTCAAACACTGGAAGACGGAGCTCGGAGTAAGGGAGCAGACGCGTGGCAGTGCTCTCTTCCAAATGAGTTCACCTCTTATGCACCCCTCTCCCCCAACTTCTCTGTGGCCCTCAGAGCAAATTTTCAGAGTGGCCCCCAGGAGGGAAAATGTTCCCCACCCCTGGGTTAACAGCACAAAATTCCAATAGGAGACATTTGGCAGCTGTCAGATTGGAATACCCTAAAATACAGGACCTCTGGCGAATCTGCCTTCTCACCCTTCCTTCCCTTGAACCATCCCAATCGCTCCTCATCCCTCCATCCATATCTTTTCTATCTGTCCTGATCCCTCCCCATCCCTCCAATATCTCCTCATCCCTTGCTCCCTCCGTCCATGGACTGATCCATCTCTATCCTTATGTCTAATTGGTCCATCCACCCACCCACCTCCTCATTCCCAGGCTTGATGAGAATGGGGGTTAGGTGGGGTAGAACTGTATCAAGACCCCAATCTCAGGGAGGGTTCCCCAAAAAACACCAATTTTTTTTTGTCTTAATATACATTAAAATATGACGGTAACATAATACTTGTAACTAAGCAATGTGTGTAAATAAAGTACCAGTATGATGTCCAGAAACTGTTTTCAAAACTTATGACAGAGACAGAGGGAGGTAGAGGGCCCACAGTTTACAAAATGTACTGGGGTCCCACGTTTTTCTCTCAGTGGTCTGCTCATCCCTCTTCATACATCCCAATAACTCCTTATCCATCTCTCCCTCCTGACAGTCTCCCACCCCACCCCGATCCACCCATCCTGATGTCTCCTCATATGTCTATCCTGGTCTGTCGTACCCTACCTCCATCCTGTCAGGACCATCCATTCTTGGGGAGCCGCCACCCCCTGCAACATCTCTCCCCTAAGCCCCATGGGCTCACTTTGCCCAATCCTGCACCCTTTAGAGAGGCGGCACCCAGCGGAGCCATTGGGGGGGACTGCTGTGCCCACCTGGCCCATCTTGGGCACAGAAGCGTGTAGCACTAGTGACAGGCACTTTGCGTGTGAGCTGGTACCCATCATCCTTGGCTGGGTGGCGTCGGCAGCAGCGTCCTGTGGGGCGAGGTCTCAGCTTTCACAGGCCCCGGGCACCTTCCCAGAAGCTGGGCTGAATTGATTCCAGGGCGGGTATGCGCCACAGATAACCCCACCTGGGGAACTCCGCTGCCCAGCCCTACACTGGCTCCCAGGCACCCTCGCCCCATGGAGTCGGCTCCCACGGGGAGTGGCCGATACCCAACTTTATTCCCTCCAGGAATTCCTCCCAGAAAGGGCATCCCAGTGCCAGTCATGAGACTCCATTGGCAGAGCCAAGACAGCCAAGAGCAGCCAAAGCATCAGCAAATGGCTGTCCCACCAGTCCCTCGTGGGGTCCCATGTGGCCCACCTAGGATGGGTGGGAGACTCCCTGATTGGTCCCCTGTATCACCATTGCCCATCACTGCCCAGCCCTGATCTGGTGGCTTGATGCCATGAGATAACAAAGAAGCCATACTGGGTCAGACCCATGGCCTATGCAGCCCAGCATCTGTCTCTGACAGCAGCCACCACCAGATCCTTTGGGAAAGTCATGAAGTAATTTTGGAGTGATCTATCCTTTTGTCAGTCATTCCCAGAAGTTTAGTGGCATCCTGAGCGAGGCCAGTATTTTGGATTCCACAGCCCTGAGGGGTGAGGAACCTCAGGCCTGTGGGGCCAACTGCAGCCCATGACTGGTTTTTATGTGGCCCCTGTCCAGTTCCTGGATCTGGCCCCCAGATCCAGTTCCTACCCCCAAGCACAGAAAGTCTGAGCTCAGGGTCAATGAGCAGAGGTGAGGGCGTGCATCCACAACCTGGACCTTCCTCTTCCTCAGCACATCCCTTCTGTACCCTCCCCCTCCCCCCCAATGGCTATGGCCCTTTTTAAACGGATGCGCTGGGTGGGTGGGTGTCGTGCAGGGGCGGTGAGTGGGGGGAGGAGGGTGCAGATGGCTGCACACCCACGTACGGAGCAACCTGCCTTCTTGCTGGTTGCTCCATGTGTGGGCGATGGGTGGAGGTGTGTGTGTGTTCCAGGGGAGCACGCACACATGGCCACCCACTTGCTGCGGTGTGTACATCCATGGGTGCTGCCTGTGTAAAAAGGGGGCCTATGTGGCCTTTGCAGCTTGTACTCATTTTCAAAGTGACCCCTGGGAGGGAAAAGGTTCTCCAGCTCTGCCACAGAACATAACAGGCACCTCTTATTTCAGACCTCGCAGCCCCACAGAACATAAAGGATGCCCCTTATTTAAGACCATGCATCCCCTTCCCCATAGAACATAACACGTGCCCCTTAGTCAGACCCCAGAGCTCCATAGTGTCCCTGACATTGGGGGATAGCTGGATTACCTGTGATCGTATTCTAGGTGGTGGCGTTGCTGAGAAAGAGATGTGGGGGTTAGGCTCATTTTGCAAACTCAGCATGAGTCAGCAGGGGGTCATAGTCTTGGAAAAGGCGACCGGCACTTTCGAGTTGCAGCAGCAGCGAGTGTCCCAGAGGCGGGAGGCAATAGCTCCACTCTGCTAGATGCTGCTTAGGCCTCAGCTGGGCTACTGTGTCCAGACTGAGGGACCACATTTGGGCAAACTCCTGCTCAGGACA
Organism: Sphenodon punctatus; assembly: GCA_003113815.1. Classification (NCBI taxonomy): domain Eukaryota; kingdom Metazoa; phylum Chordata; class Lepidosauria; order Sphenodontia; family Sphenodontidae; genus Sphenodon; species Sphenodon punctatus. The sequence goes on from QEPC01004768.1 coordinate 154,791, forward strand.
CGGAGTTTCCTGCAGCTCTGGGGAGGGCTTGCCCTGGGCCCCGCACTGCTTTCATGCTCTAACTCATTGTCCTGGAGTCTCAGCAGTCAGGAATGCAAAGCACTGGCTCCACCAGCCAATTGTGAAGCAGGAAAGGTTTGTGGTTCCTGGCCATACGGAGATTTTGGTACCTAGCTCTTGGATTTGGGAACTTTGCCCACCCCATCCTAGGGCATCCTGCCTTGGAGCAGGCGGTTGGACTGCCTTCCTAACCTACATTGCTAGGATTCAGCAATCTCTCTTCCTCCTCCCAGGAGCTGTCACAATTGTTCCTCATCCCTTTTCCGTGGGGGCAGTGGGATGTTATCTTAGGTACGTGGCCAGGATTGCCAACATGGGGAGCCACTTGAACACGCTACTACTACCTGCGAGCTGGCATAGGAAGCACCTGGGGAAGGAGGGCTTACCAGGAGCAGTGGCACGGCAGGTCCCAGGTAGCAGCGGCGGTGGCAGGCACGGTGGTGGCATGGTTGTCACGGGGTCCCACTGCCGCTGCTACCTGGAACCTGCCACGGTTCCCCTGGGGCCCAAGTAAGTGTGTGGGTCTGGGATGACATGCGGGGGAGAGCTCTCCCTGCTTGTCTCTGTCCTACATCACAACAGCTACAGGCAGATCCTTGCCCTGCACGGTGGACCCAACAGACCTGAATCTCCCAAGCAGCGTGTAGTCTGCCAACTCCCCACGACACACCCTGTTTTGATTCCCAACAGTCTCTCTCCCTTCCGTTGTGGAGGTTGGTGTATCCCTCTTGCTGGCAGGAGGGACTGGTCTTTGTCCCTCTAACTTGCGGACACTGCTTTGGGGAGAGTCTGATCTAACCTTCCACATCCCCATTTCCCTGTGGAGACGTAGCTGCAGACATGATCGTTCTGGGCAGGGATCATCTGGGACAGCCCCAGTTTCATGCTGTTTTTGACTGGTTCTCCCTTGCGGCACTTGTGTTCTCACTGCCATTCTCTAATAATCCCATGACTCCAGGAATCTGGAACATTGGGGATCCAGGGTAGGGAGTGCAGGAAGGGGCATCAAAAAGACCAAGGCAGGAAAGAAGCAGAGTGAAGGGAAAGCAAGGCACTAGTCATGGGATTTAAGATGAGGTGATGAGAGAGCTTGGCCACGTGGGTTGGGATTGGGAATTTTCCCAGGGGAAGGCGCGAGAAACACTAATAGCTGGTGATCCAAGCAGGGGAGGGAGTCGCCCAACTGATAAGATGAAGAAGCAGATAGGGAAGGTAGGGCAAGCCACTGTCCCAGAGCCCCATGGCGCTAGTTGGCAAATCTAACCCCCCAAGGTGCTCACTCTGGCTGGGGGCAGGGAACTCATCTCTGCAGGAGAGAGAATCTCAGGGCACCCCCAGCATGAGAAACAGCTAACTCAAGTGATCCGAGAAAGCTGGGAGCCAGGACTTTGGGTTTCTATTCTCAGCTCTGGGTGGGAAGTGAGATCCAGTGGGGTAGAGCAGAGTGGACTTGGAGCCAGGACTCCTGGGTTATCTGGGAAGAGAGTGGGGGCTAGTGCAGGGCATGAAATTTGCAGGCTCCTGGGAGCCACTGTTGCCCAGAAAACTGAGGCTGGTGACTACTGGTTCAGGGGTGTAGTGGGGCAAGAACAGTTTAATATCAGGATAAAGTCTGGTGACTTAATTATTTATTTTTTTGGCTCCTGGAGTTTGATCTGAAATTTCATGCCCTGGGCTAGTGGATAAAGCAAGGGGCTGGGAGCCAGAACTCCTGGGCTCTCTGGGCCGAGAGTAGGATTCAGTGGGTTTGGAAGCCAGGAGTCCTGGGTTCAGAAGCGGGTTAAGAATAAGGCTGGGGGGCTGGGAGCCAGGATTCCTGTGTTCTGCTATTGGCTTGCTTTGTTACATTTAAGCCCTTCTCTGTGCCTCGGTTTCCCAGGGCATGTGCATTAGAGACATGATGGATCTTGACGGAGGTTGGGGGAGCCCAGTGGCAGAGCCGCACCCCTGCCCCACAGGCAAACAGGAAATCTCCCGCACACCCCCTCCTCTGACTTGGAAAAACCCCTGGGAGCCTCCGGCAGGAGAACACCAAAAACAGCTGATAAAACACCAGGCACTGAATGGCGGCAAGCAGGGAAAGGCTGGTGGAGCACGAAGCAGGCTTCACCCCTTCCCAGCCCAGCTCCCCCCTTCACTCCTGCACTGAGCTTCTCTGCACATAGAGCATGCTTTGATCCTGCTTTTTCACCCACTTGGCCTTGAGTATTCGACTAGGGGGACTGCTGTCTGTCCCCCCCCCTCTTATCTGAAACACAGTGATGGGTATTTCAGTCAGGGATTCGGAGGGAGGGGGGAGCAGATTAGCAGTCCATGGGTCCCCCCAGCCAAATACCCACCCAAACTCAACTGAGGCACCAGAGCTTGAATTTGAACCCAGGGCTCTTGACTCACAGGTTGACTCCCCAACCCAAGGGCTATTTTTGCTCAGGTGGGAGTGATACCCCCTCCAGCCCAGAGGGGCATTGCATTTTGGTTCAGTGGTGCTGAGAGCAGAGGGGCATTTCACAGAGCCTCAAGGATAGTGATGGAGCAGTGGTAGGGTTTCCATACCTCCCCTTTAAAAGAGGACGTTTATAAGCAGTGGGGGGAGGGAACAGAAAAAGATCTGGGGTTCAGGTTGGTACCAGTTCAGCGGGTCTCAGAGCAGAGGGGCGTACGTAATGATGAGGCTGTGGGGGCACAGGAGCACTAAAGGGAGGAGACAGGGCTGTGAGGTGGCACCAGTTCAGACAGGGAGTGTATCACGCAAGGCATCCTGGGTAATGGGGCAGAGGGGGGGCGGCTGGGAACCCCAGAGGGAGGGGATCAGTGGAGAAAGAGTGAAGCAGGGTCTTGTAGGGGGTGAGGGAGGTAAGAAAAGGTGCTAACTCATATTCACCAACCCCAGCTAGAAATGGTGTTACAAGCTGCTGGATTTGTTTGCAGGAAGCCAGGATGACCTCCAGATGAAGCTGGCAGCCACTACTGCTCTGTTCCTGGTCTCTGCAGTCTTAGATTTGCTGCTTGTAATGATTAGGAAAGTGAGAAAAAATACCCTAGTGTCATCCTATAAATCCATAAGGTGCCCAGCTCACATCATCCCAGGTGCAGTTCCAGTCAAAAAGGAGCAGGTAGAACTAGGAACGGGACAGACAAGATGAAGGGGCTGGAATGGTTCCCGGACAAGGAGAGGCTGGAAAAGACTTAGAAAAGGGACAACTGAGGTGGAAGATAGGGAGAGGTTTCTAAAATCCCAAATGGGGTGGAGAAAGGGAAAAGGGAGCTAGTATTTCCCCTCAGAACAAGGAGGCATTTTATGAGATTAGCAGACAGCAGCTTTCGGATCAACCAAAGGAAGTTACTTTCTCATGTAACCTGTAGAACTCCCTGCTATGGCTCTTCAACTTGTCCATCTCTCTGTCTGCTGCGTTAGGGAACGTGCGATGCGGGGTGGGGAGAGATGAGACCTCTGTTCTTTATATAGTACATTAATTATTCAAAGTGCTTTGCAGTTTTAATCTGGTTTGCCCCCATAACAACCCTGTGAAGTAGGGCATTACTATTTCCATTTTAAGAATGAGTCCTGGGAGAAGGTATATTCATTTTGGCTACTTGGATCCAGTGGTACAATCTAGCCCAGGGGTGGGGAACCTTTTCCTTTCCACAGACCAGTGCCACTTTGAAAATTAGTAGGGAAAAAGGGATGTTGTGGACACCAATAGCAGAACTAAGGACAAAAAAAGCTTGGCTAAGGTGATGGGGGTAGGGACATCAAGCTGCGTTGGGAGAGCCAGCTTCATGCTCAGACAGTCCCCTAAACCTCAAAGAATGATTGCATCAGAACCACTCAGGGCGTCCTCTGAAGCATCCAGCACCAGGCACTGTGAGAGACAGGACACTGGGCTAGATGCACCATCAGACTGAGGCCACCGAGCAGATTCTTTTATTTTACTTCCTTTCAAATCAAACTCAGCAGAAACAAGCTTGTGCCTCCCTGTGTCAAAGGCCCCACCTACCATACAGAGATTTTCTGTCGTTCAGAGTTTGTGAAAAACCAAATCCTGCTTGAGATTTTTGGCATCCTAGAAGAAGCCCCCACTTCTCCTCCAGAACTGGGATGTGCTTTCCATCAGGTCAAAGAATTCTGGAAGCCCTGTGTCAGGCTTTGATCCTGCGATGGGTTGTAACCAGGACTCCTGGGTTCTCTGAGAGGGGAGTGGGTTAGAGCAGAGGGCTGGGGAACAGGATGAGTGGGGTCAGTCCCCAGGGGTGGGGAGGAGAGTGGGGTCCTGTGGGATGTTGTAAGAGGTGGACATGCCAGAACCGTGAGAAGGCCAGAGGAAGCCACGGGAAGGGACAGGCCAGACCAGACTACGTAGAAGGGGTTCAGAGTAGGGAAGGGGGAACCTCTCAGAAGCCCTCCAATGGCTCCCAGACACAAGGGAAGGGCAAGGATCATCACTGACGTTAAGCATGTATTTTTTATAAGTGGTCAGAAAAATACACATAGGGGGCAACCCTAGTTGCTATCAGCATGCTTTTATACTGCTGGCATCCAACCAGGAAGCTCGGAGGCAGGACAGCAGGAAAGATGGACAGGAGGAGAGACGGGAACAAGACAAGGTCTGGGAGAAGGAAGGAGGCTGAGCAGGAGAACAGGTTTGGGTGGTGCTGCTGGTAACCCAGCCACTGCCCCAGCAACCCTGAGACTGGGGGTTCAGAGGCCTTACAGATGTATAAACAGGAGTCAGTCTGACATGAGGGGTGTCAATCAGGGATTTAGGAAGGCAGACAGAGCGGGTGTACAAACAGGCACGATAGCATGGAACAGCCATCTAGTTGTGCACTGACCCAGGAAGTTATATAGTGGGAGAGGGCCAATCAGGGGAGAAACCACTCTGGCCAATTGGAGACATGGCTTAAGTTCCCATAATAAGCAAGCACCACATGAGGCTGCAGTGGCAGCAAGGGGCTATTGCAGAGAGGTTCCTGACAGGCCTGAGTTCAGGACCTGCTGGGAGGTTGACTCCTCTAGAATCAAAGAGCTTGTCTTGACAGGCACCTGATTGATTTAATGAGGAAACCAGAATTTAGTTCCAAAAAACTGTCTTGTCCATGCTGCCATTTGCAGGGGTGTGTCTCAGAAGGTGCTTTGGGGGATAGTTTTATAGCAAGGGGGTACACCCCTCCTCTTCACCCACATGACAGCAGGAAAGGACATTCCAGAGCAGGGGGAAAGGGGCAGCCACAGAGGGGCATAGCCGTTGGATGGTGCCTGGTGCAGACCATAATTCAGAGCTGCGCTGAAGCGGGTAATCCAGGAAGTGGGTGCGCATGGGCATTGAGTTAGGCGGGTGCATGGTCTGAAGTCAGGCGTCAGGTGAGGAAATGCATCTGTGCCAAGGGGTAGAGGGGGATTGTAGTCAAGGATCACACAGGGTTGGAAACCAGGCACTCTGTCCTGAAGCAGGGAGGAACAACAGGGAGCAGAAGAAACCCCAATGCAGAAGGCCGAGACCCTCACTGCAGTACGCTGTGTAGGCGAGCTGGGGATGCCAAGAAAATTATATACTGCTGCCTCGCCAATCAGAAACGTAGATGACATCCGGCGAATCAGAGCTGCATGGGTGGGGCAGTGCTAGCGAAGCTTAAAGGGTTTGAACTCCCATTTCATTGATGAAGTGAGGCAGGTGGCCATGCGATCAAGGCATTGTCTGGGAGTCCTTAGACCCCAGGTTCCAGTTCTGACAAGGACTGCCATTGGCCAGCTTGAAGACCCTCTTGATCTTACCCAGTGGAAGTCAGGGGTAGGACTTCCCAAGAATTCCTCCAAGTATCCAGTAGGGTGGGGAACCTGGCAATCCAGAGATCCTGGGTTTTGACACCTAGCTGATGTCACAGCCCAGCAGATGCCACTTGGCTGCTGTGTGATCACCCCTGGAAGTCCCACCCGCTGAAGGCAGGACTTCCTGAACTGGGACTTCTGGTGGTGTGCACATATGGGGAGAGGTGGCATGGTGGAGCAGGCAGAGAGCCGTGCCCTTCCCCACATGGTGGCGGCATGAGAGGTGGGGATGAAGGCTGAGCCGGTGACTCAGAGCCATTTTATTAGCCTTACATGCTGCGGTGTCGCCGGTTTCCATCCAGCGTAAAAATTCCTGCAGCTGTTTCGATGGGAGCAATTTGTCGGGGTTGGTGACTGGGGCCAAAGCAAACACAGAGCCAGCCCGGGACAATTGCTGTCCACCCTGCAGCCTCAGGACCACCTAGCGAGAGCTACTGCTCTGCCTGGCTCCCGGAAACGCTCAGCTTATGGGTTAGACCAGGCTCCCTGCTCCACAATGAAAACACAGCCGAGGCGGGAGAGCCCAGAATAGAACAGGCAGGTGTCACACGGGATTCCCCTCACTCCAGTCCCCACCCACAGCCCCTGCTAGCTCAGCCCTGGGCTCCTCCCAGCTCGGCTACTACCCCCAAACCTGACCCACAGCCATCCTTATGCCATTCCTGGGTTCCCCCCGTATCTGCTGCTGCTTGTCAATCTCCCACCACAGCCTCTGCTATCCCAAGCCCTGGGCCCCCTACCTCTGCTGCTGCCCCTCAATCAGGGCCGGCCTTAGAATTTGCAGGGTGAACATAAAATGTGGGGCCTCAGTGGCTTCTCCCCCATGGCAGCACCCTCCACAGGGCCCTAAAGGAGATTGTGTTTGGGGTCTGCTGGGATGGAGTGGAGCGTCCACAGGGAAAACGGGAGGCACCGTAGGGCTCCCAGAAAGAGATAGGGCCCGTATTTTAGCCCTCTGTGGTACGTCTAGCCCTCCCCTCACCCATGCAGAGCCACTGCTATCTAGGGTGGCCAAATATGCACATTTTAGAGGACGCTTATGAGAAACAGGTTGCAGGGCCACATTGGCTGCCAATGCAGCCCTGCAACCTGTATTTCTTATATGTCTCCTCTAAAATTTGCATATCTGGCCACCCTACTGCTATCCCAGCCTTGGGTTCCTGAAGCTCTGCTGGCATGGCCAGTAGGGCCCATGAGGAGGCCAATCCTGGTAACCTCAGGTCCAGAATTCCTGAGGTCCCAGGACCAGCTATTTCTATGGGGCTGACACTCTCGCCACCTGCTACGCTTAACCCCCAGGCTGGCTGTATCTTGCACGACCCTGCTCCTCCCCTCACTTCCAGTAACTTGCCAACCCCTGAATCCCCCCTTCCCAGAGGGGTTGAATGGGGGGCATGGGGGTGTAGTGTGTGTAAGGGCGAGAGAAAGTTTACGACACTTTTATTGAGCAAACACCAATTGTTAAAGGGACAGGGGGCTGGAGGGTGGGGCTGGAGGAGCCCCACATTTTATTTTTGCCCCAGGCCCTGCACATTCTAAGGCCGGCCCTGTCTGTTGCTGACCCTCAGTCCACAACTGCAGCCCCATCCCTTCCAGCCCTGGGCTCCCCCAGTTCTACCATTGCCCCACATTCCCCAGCTGCAGCCCCTGCTATCCCCCTGTTTCTAGTGCTGCCCCTCAGTCCCCATGCCCAGTGTATGCTACTCAACCCTGGGACCCTAGAGCTGTCAATCCTAACCCGCAGCCCCCTTCGTTTCCAATCTCTTTTCAATTTCACCCGCATTTGCAGTGCAAAGATGCCAGGCATGTTCTATGTCTCCCCTCTCTGTGAATAAAGGGCCTCTCCTCTGTCTGGGGAGAGGAGCTGGAGGTTTGCCTGGGAAGGGAGCACTGCCCTCTGTGCCCACATTCGCCCAGCACCTGTCTTGGGGGCCGGCCTTAGAATTTGCAGGGCACAGGGTGAAGATAAAATGTGGTCGCCCCCACCCCCTTGAGGGCACTCTCTGCAGAGGTGGTCTTGTTTTGGACCCCTAAAACCTGCCCTGGTAAACCTGGCACCATTGTAGGCCCCCAGAAATAATGGGGCCCAAGGAGGTCTCCTTGGTAAAGCTAGCTGTGGTCTGGCTCTCCCTGACAGGACTGGGCACTGCCAGGGTAACTGTTCTCCAGAGCAGACAGTACCTGGCACAGAAGCCTGACAGGGCCTAGATGCTAAGGAGTCAGAGATTGGGGGGAACCAGGACCTGGGGTGGGGGAGGAAATTGGGGGAGGGCTGGGGGCAAAGCGCCTCCCTAGAACCTGTCCCCGCAGCCCCTCACGGCTGGACCACCGTGGAACGGGGCTGTGGCTCACACCAGCTCAGGGATCTCGGCCTTTCAGAGCCCATGAACCTGAAACAATGAGCTTTGAGGCAGCTGTCTGAGGCAGGGAGATTAGCGGTTTTCAGGGACGAGATGAGGGGTCGGGAACGCAGCAGGAGCTGGGGGGCTCTGCCCTGTCACTGAGTCACACAGCTCCCCCCTCATTCAGTCCTGGCCTTGTGCCTGCAGGGCTGGGGGACGGGGAGGGCAACCGTTTCCTCCCCTCTTCAGCCCTTTTGCTCATGGGAAACTACAAAAAAAAGCTTTCCCCCCTTGATCTATGTTGACTGGGGCGGGGATCTGGGGCCTTTCCCCTCTAGGGTGTGCTGGCTCCAGTCTGAGACTGGCTGACTCAGGGGGCATCAGGAATTGGGATTCGTGGTCTTTCCTCCCTCTAAGAGGAACTGGCTCCATTCTGGGATTGGCTAGCTCGTGGGGGCAGCTGGTAATGGGATTTGGGGCCTTTACCCTTTAGGGAGCACCAGCTTTGATCTTGCCCAAGACCGAGGGGAACAGGCTGCCCCACTGAGCAGGGACTGTATGGGTCATGGAGCTGGGCAGGGCAGGGATGGGGTGTGGGGAATAGGATACTGAGGGATCTCCTTTCCCATGGAGCCTGTGGGGTGTGTCTAATGGGGTGTGTTGGCTGGCTAGGCGTGATACCGAAGACAGGGCCATGCCGTGGGAATGCTGCCACCTGTCTGGGCCAGCAAGTGGGTTTACCCCTTGCCCTAGGACCTCTCTTCTGCAGGGAGGCACCTGGGACACCAGGGCCCGTGGGGGCAGGAGATGACTCAGGAAGATGGGCACCAGCTTGGCAGGAGAAGCTGGGGGATTCAGGGGCACCACTACCTACTGCCTGCTGCACGGAGAGCCCTGTGCCAGGCCTAACCCTTCTACACCCCCTCCTGGGTACCAGGATATTCCACTTCTCAGGAGTGATGTTAGGCTCCAGCTGTAGGCAGGCTCAGGATAGCAGGGCCCCAGGAAGGCAGGACTCAAGGGCTTTGTAACTCTGTCAGATACCAGGTCTCCCCATAGTTCCCCCCATCTGCTAGTGCCCCAATGGATGAGTCTGCCTCCCAGCCTGGGTACAATGAAGTGGGGCTACATGATCCTGAACCTCTAGCTCCCCCACACCCAGGCACATGGCTCTTCTCTACCCCCAAACCATGGCTTCTCTCCGTTCCCTCAAATCCAGCTCCATAGCTCCTCCTCTCTGCAGCCCCAGATTCCAGCCCCATGACTCCCCAAACCCAGCCCCATGACTCCTCTCTGCCCCAAAACCTAGTCCTACAGCTCCCCTCTCCCCCAGTCCGCCAGGTCTTGCCTGGATCCCTGCCCCCGTCCAGATACTCAGAACCCCGCAGCACCTGGATCTGTGCCCCTCAGCTGCATCAACCACAGCTTACAGCTCCCCTCGGATACCTGCCTACCCACCACACACACACTGGCTTGATCCCACAAACCAAATTCTGCCCCAACACCTCCCCTCCCTGCACCGTACATCAGCCTGACACCCCGCTCCCTCTGAAGTGAGAACACATACACGTGCTGCACACAAACACACACACAATGTGCACGCGCACACAAACACACATGCATTAAGACACACACACATTACAAACTTGCAAACACACATGCCACAAACGTGCACATACACATGCCACACGTCACAAACACACATGCATGTACATACACAAACACACACACAAACACACACACGTGTGCATGCACAGCCCTCTTTTACACATGCTTTCACACATGCAGCGGGGGTTGTGCTGCCAGAATGATGGACATTGCCAAACATACAGAGGCACACATACATACTTGAACACACACACACTCCAGGCTCCACTCCTCTTTATCGCCTGGAATCAGCAGCTCCTGCTAATCCAGCCCTGACATCACATTCTTCCCTATGGGGCGGTTAACCCTTCAGGAACTGCACACGTAGTGCAGGCTGGAGAAGTCAGGAGCCAGGTGGATCTGGTACCCCACTTGGGATGCACAGGGAGGGAAATATTCCAGATCCCATTCCCCGATATCCCCAAGCCAGCCAATCCTGGATCAGAGTCATTGCCCCCTAAGGGGAAAAGCCCCCCTAGACCCCATTCCCTGATGCCTCCTGAGCCAGCCAGCACCGGATTGGAGCAGGTGCTCTCTAGATGGGAAAGGCCCTGGATCCCATTCCCCAGTGCCCCACCTTTCCCTGAGCCAGGCAGTGCCAGATAGGAGCTGGAACTCCCTAGAGAGAAAAGGCCCCAGATCCCATTCACTGACACCCCCGAGTCAGCCAGTCCTGGATCAGAGTCAGCGCCCCTCAGAAGGAATAGGCCCTGAATCCCATTCCCTGATATCCTCCAATCAGAGCTGGCATCCCCTGCAAGGAATAAGCCCTGGGTCCCATTCCCCATTGTGCCCCCCACCACCTGTGCCAGCCAGTCCTGGGTCAGAGCTGACTCCCCCTGGAGGGAATAGGCCCTGGATCCCTACTCTGAGGTCGTCTCTCTCCTCCCTAATGTTAAGGGCTGGCCTTAGAATTTGGGGGGGGGGGGGG
>QEPC01004768.1:165607-180767 GCA_003113815.1 Sphenodon punctatus
AGCAGGGAGAAAATAAAATGTGGGGCCCCCATGGCTCTTCACTCCAAAGCTTAATAACTGGCAGTCTGGTGTTTGCTTAAAACCCCAAACGTGTCATGAGTTTTCACACACAGGCATGTGCACATACAGTCTCTGGCAGGAATCAATGGTCCACTGCGAGGCAGGGGAGACGGGGTCAGGGCCCCAGAGGAAGCAGCCACCTTGGGGACTGAGAATTGCAGCCGGGGAGAGGGCCCTGAAGAAATAGCACATCCTGCGGCCTCAGAAGTGCTGGACTCGAGGCCACCAAAACGGGCCCGTCTGCAGGGACCCCACCCCTCTGACTGCAGAGCCTGGGCCATGGCCCCTCCCGTCTTGTCACCAGCTCTGGAGAGGTGCACAGGCTGGATCTGGAATGGGTCACCCCTCTACACAGAGTCTGCCAGGGAGTGGGAGGAATTGGGGGAGGGGGTGGTCCATGGCATGGCAGAGGCCTCCATGTGTCTCCCAGGTAGGGTTGCCACCTATGCAAATGTTTAAGGAACGCTTATGAAAAATACATGTTGCAGGGCCCAATGCAGGTCCCGCAACAAGTATTTTTCATAAGTGTTCCTTAAACATTTGCATAGGTGGCAACCCTACATCCCAGGAGCCAGCGCGAACAACCGACTTCTTCCTAGTGGCATTTTTCTCTGAGCTGGATGCCGATGCCCCACCTTGATGCTGAGCTCACCAAGAGTCAGGAAAGGGGAGACAGGAAGTCAGGATAAGCCTTCCCCTCCCCACAGAATGTGGCTGGCACATCTCTTGACGGTGGCAATCTGTTGTAGCTCCCAGCAGGGGGTGCTGTTTCTCATGCCCCTTGTGTCAATCCATGCCACCCCCCTGCACTCCCTGCCCACCCACACCTTGTATCCCCTTCCCCCTATGTGGGGGAGTGGTTGCTCTTGTAGAAGGCTGCTCCCCTAGGCATGGACTGGCTCTCTGTGCCCTGGCATCTCCACATGCCCTAGGTTTGCCAATCTGCCCGCCTACGGTCTAGTGCCAAGGCTTCCCAAAGAGCTGTTGAGTCAGACCCTTGTGCCAGAGCAACTAGGGCATCCCCGGGACTTGAGAATCTTGGGGGGACTGGTGGGGGCAGATTCCTTTTTCTGGAAGGGGGTCACATCAATTGCAAGCCCTTCAAACCGAGGAAAACTTAAGAGAAACTCTGGGAGTGTGTGTGAGCTCACAGCACAGCGAGCGGGGAGGGAACTCACCCCCTCCTCCCTCAGCGCAGCCGGTCCTGGCCCACCCAAGTAGCAGCCGATGGGCATAAATTTGAGAGCCAAGCGCTGGGGCTGGATTGAAGGGATCCCTCCCCTCCTGACGTGCCTGCCAAGAAACTCCAACCTAAACGCATTCCCTCCCTGCTCGCCTGCCAAGAAAACCCGGCATACGGCCAGCGGCAACAGGCCGCTCTCTGCAAACGCCGCTCACTGAAGGGGGCAGGCCTGGCCTATGTCATCAGTGCCCCCCACCCAAGAGTGGCCAAATGAGTCCGTCCCTGCCACTGCCTGGGGACAGGCTGTTGAGGCTGGGATGCGGCCCTCCCGATGGGTCAAGCAGGCTGAGCTGTGGCAGAGCCTGCAGGCTGGTGCAAAGTGACCTGAGGCCTAGCCTGCCCAGAGTAGCCCCATAGGGTGGCACCTGGCACACCACTCTTCACAGCACCCCCATGGGGTGGGGTGGGGACTGAAGACGCTGGAGCCTCCACAGCCGTAGCCTGGGAGCTTAGCACAGCAACTGCCAGGAACCAGGGCAGCCGCCGCCGCCCAGGGGAAGATAGGGAATGCCAGTGGCACTACTGCCCAAGCTGGGGAGACAGGATGCAGATGAGGGCTGGGGCATGTTAGCTCAGTCACATGGGGGGCCCACTCGTTCACAAGTCTCCTGAGTTTTAAAGGTATCTGAATGCTTAAAATCCCAGGACTCATGAGGAAAGTGTGAGAATCTTGACTTTTGTTGGCCTAGCCCTCCCAGGTTGGGGGAATAGTTTAAAGACGTGACCCCAGAGGCCCCTGAAAAGGGGAACTACAGTAAAGACCCTTTCCCCACGCAGACACCACAAGGGCCGACAGGCTGTGTGTGTGGAATAAAACATGAGATGCCAGACTGGGTCAGACCAATGGTCCATCTAGCCCAGTGTTCTGTCTCCGACAACGGCAGCTTCAGTTGCTTCAGAGAAGTGTACGACAGAGTGATCCGTTTCCTGCTACTCACCCCGAGCCCACAACGGTCAAAGGTTATGTCCCCCAACCATATTGACTAATAGCTATGTATGGGCCTAGCCTCTAAGAACTTATCCAATCCTTTTTTTGAACCCAGTTATGCTCTTGGCCTTCACAATATCTTCTTGCAGGGAGTTTCACAGGTTAATGATATGTTGAGTGAAAAAGTACTTTGTTTTAAGTCTGCTGCCGGATTCTATAGCGAGACTCCTAGTTCTAGTATTTTTAGAGAGGGTAAATTACAGCTCCCCATTGAGTTGCTTTGTACCACTTGTGATTTTCTAAACTTCTTTCCTATCCCCCTTTCAGTCATCTCTTCTCTAATCTGAAAAATCCTAACCTACTGAGCCGCTCCTCAGATGGAAGCTGGATGCAGTTGCAGACCTGGAGATGTTTGTGTGGGGGTTGGGGGCTGTCTCTTATACACATCTAGATGTGTATAAGAGACAGGTTGTGTACCATGCAGCTCAATGCAGGGCAAAGCAAAACAAAACAAGGTATAGCCAATATGGTAAAATGCACAGCATACAGGCAGGACTCTCTTTATTCTGCAGTCTTGCAGTTCCCCCACCCAAATTCTGCAACTAGAAAACCTAAAAGTCTGCAAACAGAAAATCCAGATTCNTGGAATATTTTGGTGTTGGCAGCTTTTCTTCTGCAAATTGTTCCGCCTGCTCCCTATCTGTATGGGGTGGGGGCCCCTACCCCACAGCGGATGGGGGCGTGGGGTCATGAGAATAAAGATAGTGGGGACAGAGCTCAGATACAGAGCTCATGCATGAGAGTAATAGTGTCCAAGGCAACAGCCCGAAGTATCTATGTGCTCACACGTGCTGTATCTGTGCCATGTGAACACCGGTGTCTGGGGCATGTCCATGGCGTGTATGTCCATGTCGCATGTTGAGTCTGTGGTGTGTGAATGCAGCACCTGTGGGGGCGTGGGTTTCATTTGTGATGTGTTTGCTACGTCTGTGGTACATACTGTGTTTGTGGCATGTGTGCCATGTCTGTGACATATCCGTGCAGCATCCAAATAGCACATGTGGGCGTGTCGGTGATATGTATGCTATGTCTGGGTCTGGCAAGTGTGTGCTGTGTCTCTAATGTGTGTGCGCCACATGTGTGAGATGTATTTGCTGTGTCGCTATCGTGTTCATGCTATGTCTCTAATATGTGTGTGTGCCATATGTTATGGCATGTGCATGGCGTCAGTGTGTGTGCGCCATGGCTCTAGCATGTCTGTAGCATGTGTGTGCAGCATCTTGTGTGTGTGTGTGTGTGTGTGTATGGACGCTATGTCTGTGGCACATGTGTACCATGTTTCTAATGGGTGTGTGGCGTGTCTGTGGCATGTGTGTGGTGTGTCTCTAATGTAAAAAACAAAAAAACACCCATAACAACATTTCCCAAACGGCCGAACCGAACAGCCGAACGGCCTAACCAAACGGCCTGTGTCATGTCTGCTGTGTCTCAGATGTGTGGGTACCATGTCTGTGGCATGTGTGCAGCATGTCTCTAATGTGTGTGTGTGTGTGGCATGTATGTGCTGTATCTAGCTATGTGTGTGCCACATGTGTAGCACATGTGTGGTGTGTCTCGTGTGTGTGTGATGCCTATGGCATGTATGTGCTGTATCTCTAATGTGTGTGTGGCATGTCTGTGATGTCTCTAATGTGCATGTGGCATGTCTGTGGGATGTGTGTGGTGTTTCTCATGTGTGCCGTGTGTGTGCAGTGTCTCTTGTTTGTGTGTGCTATGTACATTTTCCTGTACATGGCATGAAGGACGAAGGCATCAAAGAGCCATGGTTTCTCTATGAGACACCCCTGAACTCAGCTCCCCCTTTCCCAATGCCAAACCCCCTAGATCCTATGTGGAACTCCTGTCAGTCCCCCCCACCCCAACCAGTTCAGATGTCAGAGCCATATGGCCCAAATGCAGCCGCTCCCCAGTGCCCGGCCCTGCCCACGGCCTCCAGCTGGTTCCGTGGGTGGCAGGAAAGGGGAGGGAGTGAGGCCAGCAAGTGGGAACCCCAGGGAGATTCTCCTCACACCTGGCACAGAACTGGCTGCAACTGCATTCAGCTATGGAGGCTCTGAGTGACAGGCCCAGATCATGTGGGGCTAAATCAGCCCCATGCGCGCACCTCTTCCAGCTCTGCAACTCCTCCTCAGTCCTGACCTGAAGCCCCTGCTCTCCCAGCCCTGGGTTCCCTCCAGCTCTGCCATTGCCCCTCAATCCCCACCCATAGTCCCTGCTATCCTAGCCCTGGGTTTCCTCCAGTTCTGCCGGTACCCATGAATCCCGACCCTCAACCCCTTTGCAGTTCTGATAGTGAACAGCAGTTTATGTCAGTGGGACTGGTACCCTCTAACTAGCCTCTCCTGTGGCCCGAGTCTGCTTTGAAAGGGCAAAAGCCAGAGAGACTGAATGAGCTTTTCATCCTGCCTCTGTTTCCTGCCCATGACCCCCGACCCTTGTGCCTGTTTCCGGATGGTGGCTCTGCCGGCCTCTGTGCAACAGGCCCTGGGTGTGGAGCTGATCTCTTTCCCAGGCTTGCTCCCCACAACATGGGATATACGAACAGGTGCTCAGCTGCCCTGTGTTAACAGCCGCTCCTGGCATCCGCGGGGGGCCTACAGGACAGGGCGGGAGGGGCTTCCTCTCCCCACACCCAGCGGCTACAGTCGCAGAATCATAGAGTTGGAAGGGACTTTGAGGGTCATCTAGTCCAACAACCTGGTTTGGATGCAGGATGAATACAGCTACAACATCCTTAACAGGCGGCTGCCCAGCCTCTCCTTTGAAAACCTCTAGTGATAGGGGGAGCCTACAGCCTCCCTAGGCAACTTGTTCCATTACCAACCAGCTCTTGCCGTTAGGATTCCTCCCCCCTCCCCACCGAGATCTCCCTTCCTGTAACGTGAGCCCATTGTTTCTAATTCTGCCCCCTGTAGCCCGGCGGCAGAACAGCTCCTTGCCAGCTTCTCGGTGGGTACTATTTGAAGACTGTATCATGTCTCCTCCTTGCTAGGCTAAACATGCCCAGTTCCTTCAGCCTCTCCTCGTAAGACTTGCTCCCCAGACCTTTAGCATTATTATTCATTATTCATTATTATTATAAGCATTTATATAACGCCAGCGATGTACCTGGCGCTTTACAAAAAACAAGGGACACAGTCCCTGCACGACTTTATCACCCACCTCTGAACCCGCTCCAATTTGTCAATGCCCCTCTTAAAATGAGTTTCTCAAAACTGGACACAACGCTTCGGCTGAGATCTGGCCAGTGCTGAATAGAGTGGAACTATTACCTCCCCTGACCTGGCCGCTTCTGTTAATGCAGCCTAAAATGGCATTAGCCATTCCCATTGCTGACTCTTGTTCATTGGTGGTGGATGAGCTTCATCATGGAGCTCTTCTACAGCGATGCAATTAAATCTGATGCCAAAGTCCCAGTGCAGCAGGTCGCAAGGTGAGAGAATACAGTTAGCTCTGCACAATACGACACCATGCAAACCTCGGCAGTGCAATTCTGTACAAAGTAGCCCAATGCAATGCAGTTGTGTACCATGCAGCTCAATGCAGGGCAAAGCAAAACAAAACAAGGTATAGCCAATATGGTAAAATGCACAGCATACAGGCAGGACTCTCTTTATTCTGCAGTCTTGCAGTTCCCCCACCCAAATTCTGCAACTAGAAAACCTAAAAGTCTGCAAACAGAAAATCCAGATTCTGCAAGTGGAATAAATTATGCAAATTCCTAATGCAAATTAATTTCTCAACATGTCAATTGCATAATTTCTGAACAACTTGTGTCTTAAAAACCACACAAAATACCCCATGGACCTATTAGCAGGGGGAGGGGAATGGGTTGCTTGTTTTCAGCTGCTATGGCAAAGGACTTCTTTGCCCAGAATTAGAGCTGAAAGCAGGTATCTGCAAAATGGGTATCCAGGGCCCCAAGTAAAATGTGCCACCATGATCCGTGGATTCTGTGCAGAATCTCACCTCAGAAAAAGGAAAATTTCCCATGGAATTTCCTTTGCTAGGTGATGTCACAAAGCGCAAGCCTCTGATTGACTTGTGTGTGGTGATTGATGGGCAACATCACTGCACACGAGCCAATCAGAAGCTTGTGCGGCGTGATGTCATCCATCAGTCACCGCACACCCTTAGAGTTCCTTCTGCTTCCACCTGCAATGCTGCTCGCGGGGCTCCTGCCCCGCCGCCTACTGCACTGCTCGGAGTTCCTGCTGCCGCCACAGCTTCCAATGCCGCTCTAGGCTCCTGCTGCTGCCACCACTTCCCCCACTGCAAAGCGGGCTGGGATGGGATTGCTGTGGGCCCAAGCAGACCAGACTGAGGAGAGTGGGGTTGCTGGGGGTTGCCCACTGCACCCTCTGCATTCC
This sequence comes from Sphenodon punctatus, assembly GCA_003113815.1. NCBI lineage: Eukaryota > Metazoa > Chordata > Lepidosauria > Sphenodontia > Sphenodontidae > Sphenodon > Sphenodon punctatus. Next base: position 172,269 of record QEPC01004768.1, read on the forward strand.
TACCACGTGGCTTGAGGGTGGGGAGGTTACTCTCAGAATTCGAGAAGGTCCGCAGAATCCTGCAGAAATGTTGGGAGTTTTTCCACAGGAGGATCAGGGTCCTGGGTATAACCCATCAAATGTCCAGTGCCTGAATCAACCTGAGAGCATTGGGTACCAATTGGTGCCTGATTGCAACCTGATTTCGGTACCCAATGTTGACTTCCGGTACCGATTTTAAAAACTTTTTTTGTCGATTTACCAACTTCTGACACCTGTTTATTGTTTTTTCATCCCAGAAAATCATCTTCCAGTCCCAGAAAATTGACCTCCAGTCCCAAGTTTTTTGGATTTCCGTCTCAATTTTTCAGTTTTCTGACTCGATATACCAATCAGTAATCAGAAAATCGGTAATGGTCATCAGTAAAAATGACTGATTTTTCAGGTATCTGGGCTAGTGCAGTACCCAGGCAACCCGTTAGGTACCTGATGCAGTACCCGAAAATGCAGATATTACCCATGGGCACTAAATTAAGTACCAGTTTCAGCCTTACCCAGGATATATACCAGCAGCGAACAGTGCCAGATTCCTATTGGCTAACTCACAGTGCGCCCCACTCAGGCTGTTATTCTGGGTTGCCAGAGGTAATTTCTGTAACAACTTGGCCAAGTGCAAAATTCCATGAAAATGGCTGTGATTGCAGCTGTGCAGAATTAATTGGGCCCTGCATTCTTAGAATGCCATGCAAACTCCATGCTGTGCAACAGAGTACAGGCCAACATAGTGCACATGCTACACAGTCTAGTGCAAGATTATTTTACCAATATGGTAAAATCATGCAATATAAGTTCTGTGCAATGCTGCATATATAGGTGAATGCAAACTCCATGCTGCCATGCAACAGAATCCAGTTCAGTGCAGTGGGAAACAAAGGAAAGTATTGCAATACAGTGACATGTAATGCAAACTCCATTCATTGGCGCTTGGGGAGTTTTCAGACAAGACACTCTCCACCTACCCCCCACCCACTTACATGTTGCAGGGCTGCAGTGTTGCCCTTTTCACACAGATACAATAACACTGATGAAATGGGTGTTACATTTTATTATACATGTTGCAGGGCTGGAGATGTGCTATATGGGTGCCCTGCAACATGTATAATAAAATGTAACATCAATTTTATCAGTATTAGAGTGTCTGGCCCTGTAACATGTATAGTGGGTGGAGAGTGTCTTGTCTTAAAACACCCTTAGTGTGATGCATTCAGCAGAATGCAATAGAGTACAATCCATTGCATACAAACTGTATCCAATGTATCTAATCAGATGGAAATTCTGTGTGGGATATTGGCAGCGTGGTGTGGTGCAAATCCCATACAGTGCTGTGAAATGCACAGCAACGCCTGTGCAACATAGACAATATCCTGTAATGCAGATTGCATGCAGTACGGTACAATGCTGTACAAACTCTGGGCAGTGCAATGCAAATTCCACCTAACCCAGCCCAAGACGGCACAAATGCAGTACGAGACAGTTCGGGCAGTGCAACGTCTCTACATTGTGATGCAGATTCAGTGTGGAAATACCAATTCAGCGCAAAGCCAAATGTGACAGAATGCAAAACAAAGCTGATTCCATGCAATGGTTGTACAATAAAACGTGATGCAAATTCCATGCAATGCAGAGTACATGCAATGCAAAAAACAATGCAATGTGATACAGTCCAATGTGACACAAACTCTATGTCGATCATGGCCTCCTCTTGGATTCGCTACTCTCCCTTGGTTTCCAGGACACTGTTCTCGACTGGTTCTCTTCTTATCTCTCAAACCGCTCCTTCAACGTTTCTCTTGCAGGTAGCTCCTTTACATCGCTTTCCCTCTCTGTGGGAGTTCCCCAAGGCTCTGTTGGGCCCCCTTCTCTTCTCCCTTTACACTCTTTCTCTGGCTAAACTCACTGAAACCCACGGCTTCCACTATCACCCGTATGTTAATGACACACAACTCTACCCACTCCCGCGCTCTCTCCCTCCATCCAGTCTCGTATCGCTGACTGTCTTGCTGACATCTCTGCCTGGATAGCTCACCGCCAACTCAAGCTTAATATAGCCAAGACCTTCCCCCCACAAAAACGTTCCCCTCCTACTTCCCTCTCAATTTCCGTTGATGGAGTCACCATCCAGCCGGTCTCTCAGGCACGTAGCCTGGGATTCATCTTTGACTCTTCCCTCTCCTTTACGCCTCAGATCCAGGCTGTTGCTAAATCATGTCACTTCACTCTGTACAACATTGCTAAAATCTGGCCCTACCTTACTGTTTCCACTGCAAAAACTCTAGTCCATGCTCTAGTCATCTCTTGCCTTGACTACTGCAGCTTCCTCCTTACTGGCTTCCCCTGCTCTGATCTCGCTCCCCTGATCTCCATTCAACTCTCTGCTGTCAAAATCATCTACCTTGCCCATCGCTTTGACCACGTTCAGCCCCTCCTCTCCGCCCTGCCCTGGCTCCCTTTATGTGAACGCATTCCGCACATAATAAATAATACATTTTATTTATATAGCACCTTCCTGCCTTACATGGCACCTGGAGTGCATCACAAAAAGTTAAAAACCATATAAACAATTTAAAACAATATAAAATGATTTAAATGATTTAAACAATTATTTAAAAAAAAAAAAAAATGGGACAGGCAAAAAGGGACAAGCTCCTGGTCTTCACCTTCAAGGCTCTTCATGGCCTTGCTCCCCCGTATCTCTCCACTCTTGTATCCCGCCACACTCCTGCCTGGGAGCTTTCCTCTTCCTCTCCCCCCACCCTTGCCTGCTCGCAAACCCCTTGCTCCTCTAAACGTCTTTGCCCCTTCTCCTGTGCTGCCCCTCATGCCTGGAACTCCCTCCCTGGAGACGTTCGCTCTGCTCCCTCCCTCCCAACTTTCAAATCCCTCCTGAAAACCTGCCTCTTCCATCAGGCCTTCCCTGGTTCATCATGAGTGAAATTGCATCTCTGGCCCCTCACTCAGAATATAGTTCCATGTAACTAAGGCCCTTTTTACACGAGACGCACCCATGCATGAAGACCCAGAAATCTGGGTGTTCATGTGTTGGTGAATCTTGTGTAAAATCCACAGCGGGTGAGCGGGGGTGTGTGCCTGTGTGTGTGCTCCCAACAAACACGCATGCACACCCATCTCCACCCATCACCCACGCATGGAGCAACCGGCGAACATGGCAGTTGCTCTGTGCGTGTTGATGGGTGGAGATTGCTGTGCGCCCATCTATACTCCACACACACACACACGCACCGGCGTGCACACCAACCCTGCATGGCCCGTGTAAGAGGGGCCAGAGTGAGCAACCTCATGAATGTACTTTGTCTCTCCCAATGTTCACCTCTCCCTTGTCTCTTAGATTGTAAGCCCCATGTCTATAACTATTGATTGTGCCAGGTACACTGCTGGTGCTATATAAATAATGATGATAATAATAATAATTAATAAATAAATAATATGCAGTGCAGTCCAAATTCCATGTTCTGCAGGCCAGTGCAAGATGGTACGATGCCATGCAACTTCAATGCAATGCAACAAAAGCCATGCAATGCAAATGCAGTGTTGAAATGCAAACCTGTATCTACCTTGCACTACAAGAGGATGCCAGTGCAACACTGCATGGCTCAAGCCAAGCTGATGCAGCATGAAGGATGCAGCATGAAGGATGCAGCTTCCTCCCAGGCAGTACAAGTTATATGTTATGCGGTAAAATGTGATGCAAACTTTATGCAGTGTAGACAGGATAGTGTAATGCAGGCTGCATGGAATGCAGTGCAAGATGCAATAACACACAGTCCAATGCAATGAAAACTATGAAATGACGTGCAAGTGCAATGCAAGACAGTATAATGGAGTGCAGCTTCCATGCAATACAACGCAAACTCAGTCTGATTCAGTGCAATGCTGCATAGCTCAAGCCAGGTGGAGATTGCGCGGTGCAGCTTGGTGCAGTGGTGGACAGGCCCCTGCAGTGCTACCGAGCCCCGTGCAAGCCGCCCCTTGTGAGCTGCTATTGCCACTGCCTGCCTCTCTGACCCCAAGGCACTTTGATAGCTAAGCAATTAATTAGGCCGGGCGAGGCCAGGACAGAGGCGGGAGGGAAGGGAACAACACTCCCTGCTTCGGTCTGATAATAATAATAATCATCATTTTATCTTTATAGTGCTCCTCTGCTTTTAAATAATATTCGGAGTGCTTATACAATATGAAAACAATACAGAATCAATTTAAAATAATTTAAAAGGGGAAGATAAAGAGGGAGGAGGGACTACATTAAGGGGAACCGGCAGTGAATCCTAAAAGCACCTGGAGAACAAATAAGTCTTCAGGTGCTTTTGGGACAGAACGAGGAGGTGTCACACCAGTACCTGCTGCTGCCCACCCCAACTCCCGTTTGGGGTGGGAGAGGTGATAGGGGGACACGCACATCAGGGCCAGGGGAATCCGGTGACAGACTGCCGCCTTCAGGTTGGCCTACCTCCGTCGGGCAGGGACAGGCCTAGCATTAACTGGGGTTGGGATATTGGACAGGGGGGAGCAGAGTCTCCAGGGGGGGTGAGGAAGCAGGACTTCCCACAAGGTGGTCCCCGCCCCATGTCGCCTTCGGGCCTCAGTCGCCTGGATCAGATACGCACAGTGGGCAGGAAACCCCAAAGACCCTCCTGAGTCACCCCCACCATTGCTGTTTCTCCCTGTGGCTGCTCCAGGCAGGGTGAGGAGCCAGTAGCAGCAGCCATGGAGACGCTGGCTGCTGCCTCCCACACTTAAAGGGGAGAAAGGGCAGGAAAACCAGGGAGGGACAAAACTAAAGAGAACAAGGCAGGGCAAGGGGCTTTACCCAGGCACAGAACAGTAGGGACCCTTTTATGGCTAAGCCAATGCACAGGCCTCCTGGGGACAATAGGTACTTGCCTCCCCCGTCCCTGCGCTATGGGGTCAGTGATACCTCATGCTAGGTTGGGAGGCAGTAGCTGAGGTAGAGTGCACAGCAGAGTGCAGGGTTAGTATAGGATCAGTGGGGTTCCAGGCAAGCTGGGGTGTTACTGAAGGGTCTCACGGGGATGGTGTATTAGGGTCTCTCAGGAGCACTGGAGGTTGCTATGTTATTGTAGAGTCTCTTGGGGGGCTTTGTGTTATTGTAGGGTCTCTTGGGGGCTGCAGAGGCCAGCGTGCTATTATAGGGTCCTCAAGGAAGAACTTTTTCAGATCCTTGATACCATAGGACAGGATAGCTTATCTCGGGAGTCCAGACATCAAATGCAGTCCAAGAACGGTTGGTGTGTCATTATAGGGCTTCTTGGGGGCCGCACAGGCTGAAATGTTATTGTAGGGTTTCTCAGAGGCTATGCAGACTGATTTGTTAGTGCAGGGTCACTGGGGTTTAAAAATCTTGAGATCTTAAGATAAACCCCAATGGATTATTGCTTATTTGCCTTCTGCTTTCTAAACCTTTTAAATACACATTTTCCTCTGCCATGCCCACAAGGGCTGAAACTTCCATTTGGAATGATGAAAACCAAGATTCTCATGATCGTCTTGCGAGTCTCATGATTCCAAACTTTTAGAGACTCCCTAAACTTGCAAGTCTCACGATTAAACCGCAAGGCTTGTAACAAGAATGGAACACTGCTGGACTTGCTAATGGGTAGACCTTGGCTAGGGTCGTCACGCTTTGTTTGCAGATGAACCGAAGAGGAAGCAGAGGAGTTGATGCAGGGTATGAATACAAGACACAAGAGAGGAGACTAACAGAGCTGTAAGGTTTATCCTGGAGAGGAGGAGATTGGGGGGGGACATGAGACCAGAACAATTGATCTCTGTGGCCACAGGCAGGAGAAGAGACACCAGGCTGTGGCAGGAAGGGAGATGAAATAATAGGAGGAATTTCTGAGTTGTAGGAGTAGGCGAGAAAGCTGCTGAGTGAAGTTGTGGCTCTCCTTCCCTGGAGGTTTTTAAGCGGTGGCTGTTGTGGCGTTTAGGCCTAAGGCATCCTGCCTTGAAGCAGGGATTTGGCCCCTACGATGCTCGAGCTTGGTAGTGTGTCCCTGGCTTCCCACAGACTGGACTTGGGGGATAGGGGTGGTCAGGGGGCTTAGTTATTTCTTGGGGCTGTTGTGTGTGTTAGGTGGTTTGAGCCGAGGTGCGGCCTTGTAGGATCATGACTAAGGTGAGGAGCATAATTAGTGATCTGAGACAAGCTGGGTTGGAGCCGGGAGAGCAGTGCTGAGGCAGAGGTAGAGTCCAGAAGTTGGTGCCAAGGGTCAGCGCTGCGGAAGGGCTCTGAAGGGGATGAACGAGTAGAGGCACAGGCTGGCGAGTAGAGACAGGCTGGGCCAGGAGCCTAGGTTCCACACTGCTGCCTTTACCTGAGCCCTGCGCAGCTTTGAGGGAAATGGCCCTGGGGTAGCCAGCTGGAAAAACTAGAAGCCAGTCAGAACACCTGGCCACTCCCAGAAGGAGGTGATTTAGCAGTGGGTATTGGTGCCAGCTGAAGGGACTTCACCCAGGCCAGGCCTAAAGCCCCCAACAATGCTACTGGGCACAGTGCTACATACACTACAGCAAGCTGGGTTAGCACTTCCTTGTCAGGCGGTGGTAGGGTGTCTTGTATACAATAAAAGGGACTCCACAGCAACCCCATGCGGTCCAGCCCTCCCCACCTTGTGTTCTCTCTCTCTCCCCTCCCTTTTCTGCAAGCTCTCCCCACCCTTCACCTTACTTTCATATGCTGCCCCCTAGCCCCAGGGATCCGCCCATAGGCCCTGAGGTGCCCTGACTCTCTGAGTCTGCCATGGGGTAGGAAATATTATTTCCTAGTGTACACAGCTCAAGGGCAGCGTGCCATGGGGCAGGGGTGGGACTGTAGGACCTGGGGAGCAGCAGCCTGGGAGCCCAGTGCAGCAGCAGCAGGAGGCAGGGCAGCAGTAGCCCAGGAGCCATCAGAAAGTCACCTCACTTCCTAAAGGGCAGAGCACAACCTGGCTCATTTCCTTCCAGTGTGAAGGGGTTAATCAGGTACCACTTTGCTCTTTGTGCCTATATAAACCAGCAGCCTTTGGCACCAGCTTAGTCTTGTGTGTCACCCCCTCCCCCCGGCCCCATCCCTGAGCGGGCAGACTGTGGGGGCATTCCTGTTTGTCAACACAGATCTTTGGACCTCTTGTAGGTTATGCTGCCAGCACAGGTGTGTGTGTGTGTGTGTGAAATAGCTCACCCTCCCTATCCTGACATGATTCACTTAGCACGTTTGGGTTCCACATCTCCAAATTCCAGTGTCACAACAGCCCCAGATTAAATGCAGTCAGATGCCATGAAATGCCCCAGACAGACATGCATATGCACATGCACATATACACATACACACACATGTACACACAATACAGACACACTCCTACAAATAGACAAAGAAACACACTCACGCACACACAGACAGACAGACACACGTGCACACACAAATGGATAGACAGACACATTTAGGCCTTTTTTACATGGCCGCCGTCACCGGCCTGGTGGGTGGAGCTGCGTGGAGATGGGTGGGTGAGCACACCCGGTGAACACTCGGTGGCGCCGAGCCAGGTGACGTTTACCCGGACAGCGCTGTGGTGGGTTGTGGGACAGAAGGGGAGGAGCCAGCACACACCCAGCAGCCAAACACCCACACTGGGAAACACTGAGCAAACACCCATGACAGTTACATGGACACCCGAGACACCGAACGCCGGGGAAGCCCCGCCCAGCACAGCGACGGCACAACATGGTCGACCGAGGGCAAATTAAGCCGCGGCACACAGCTCCACCCATGAACCGCCAGACCCTGTGTGGGCGGGGTAGGAGGGAGCTGGGATGATAGGAGACACACTGTAGCAGACCCCAGCCAGCCCCATGACAGGGCCAGACAGCTGGGTGCCACGGACCCCCCCAACCAGAAACCACACACACACAACCATGAACACACAGGGAAGGGCTACAAGGCCATGGAGGAGGGGGTCCCCAGCGGGGTGGGGCGGGGAGGGGAAGGGGCACAGGGGCGGGAGGCAGAGGCCTGATGCAGCAGGCGACCCCAACACACACACACACCCCGGCACAGCCCCCCCCCCCCCAATCCCAAGGCCCCCGGACAAGGAGCCGGGAACTGGACACATGCAGAGCCGGGCTGGCAGGGAACGGCATGGGGGGGTGGGGTGGGGATTGCTGCCGGCATCCCCACACCAACAAGGGATCCTTGCAGCCGACAGGGAGGAGGGGTTCATCGCAAATGCAGGGAGGGGTCAGGGCACCAGGACAGCAGCCAAGAGGATGGACCCCCAGCCCAAGGCACCAGGGGGAAAGGGGTGGAATGAGACCAGGCCGGTGGGGGGCAGAAGGGAGCCACGACAGGTGGCTGACCAGGCACAAACACCCCAGGCCAGGGAAACAAGGGGGACACCCAAAGGGCATGGCAGAGCAGCTGCATATATGCCGGGGGGGGGGGGG
>QEPC01004768.1:196478-233500 GCA_003113815.1 Sphenodon punctatus
TGCCCTGCCTGAAGCCCCTCCCCCTCCTTCCCCAGTCACCTTCCCTGCATTCCTGGCTGCAGCCCCCCAATCCCCTGTCCTAACCGCCCTGAGCCAAAGTCTGGATAAATGGACACATAAATAATACGTGCCTGGTTGCAGCCCCCCATCCTCTCCCCCACGTGCTTGGCTGCAGCCCCCCACCCCCAACCTCCTGCCCTATATGCCTGGCTGAAGCCACCACCACCACACATCGTGCCTTCCCTTCCTTGCCCTGCATGACTGCCTTCAAGGGCCTGCTCCCTCAGCTGCAGGGTTCCCCTTCCATTCCCTTTCCCTCAACCCTAGGGGGGGCCAGATATGTACATTTTAGAGGACACTTATGAGAAATACAGGTTGCAGGGCTGTATTGGCAGCCAATGCAGCCCTGCAACCTGTGTTTCTCAGGTGTCCTCTAAAATGTGCCTATCTGGCCTCCCTCCACTCCTACATGCCAGACTGCAGAACACCCACTTGCTCTCCCCACTCTCCCAGCTGCCCCCACATCCTTAGTCCTTTGCCTTGCACTATCATCTCCAAGGCTCCCCGGTGCTCTACTCCCACATGTGCTTGGCCCCCACCCCTTCCTTGCATGCTGACTACAGTCCTCACCGCAATGCCTCCTCCCCTGCATGCCTGCCTCCCTCCCTTGCCCTCCCCCAGCAAGCGGGGCCACCAGCACCGATTCTTGGCCACCGATTCTTAATCCCTGATCTGGTCTACAGGAAGGGAGAGGAAGCCCAGATCAGTCCAGGAGCGGGTCGGACATACCCAGGATACCCAGACTAACATGTGTGGGTGGAGATGCCCAGACGAAGGGGAGGAGAGGGAAAACTCAGACCAGCCTGAGGGGAGGCTGGGGGTATGGTAAGACAAGCTGGTGTGTGTGTGGGGGGGAGCCCCATACCAGGGAGAGGAGAGGGAAAGCCCAGACCAGCCTAGGGGTGGGGAGGAGAGAGTATGCCAGACTGGCAAGGGGGGACTGGGGTGGGGCTGGGGGCACCCAGGGCAGGGGGAGAGGGGACACCCAGAATGGCCCAGGGTGGGAGGGATGCCCTGATTAGCCTGCAAGGTGAGGGGAAACAGCCCCCAAACTGGCCTAGCCCAGGACAGGAGGCAACCAAGCCGGGACATCCCCTTGCCCCTGTCAGGGTCAAACTGTGGAAGGTGACAACTTTGCCCCCTACCCACACCCCACCTCTTGCCTGCTCTTTGCAGAGGCCATGAAAACACGCCGTGTCCATGTTCTGGAGGAAGGAGATGGGAAGGGAATTGGCTCAGGGGAGCACGATGAAGGGAGGACTTTCTCCTGCTTGGTAGAACCCCCATCCCGTTCGGCTCATGGTGTGGCCATTGACAGGGGCTACATGGTAGGGCTTTGTGGGGAAATGCGACAGGCGGCATTTGGGGAGCCATAGGATAGAGTTTGGAAGCCAAGCATTTGTGGAGCTAGCTAGAGGTGGTGTTTTGGAGGTCTGTGGGCAGGCATTGGGGTGCGAGGAGGTGGGGCTTTGGGGGGATGGGACAGGCATTTGGGGAATAGGAAGTGGAGCTTGGGGGGATGTGGCAGATATTTGAGGGGCTACAGGGTGGGGTTTGGAGGGCCAGGCATTTGGGGAGTAAAGAGGCATTGGGACAAGGGCAAGTGCTTGGGGGCTAGGAAGTGGGAGGTTGAGTGGGATGGAGACAGGTATTGGGGGTTAAGGAGGTAGGATTTGTGGGGCTGAGAGCAGGTTTGGGGGGGCTAGGAGGTAGGGATTTGGGGGCAGAGGCACTGTGGGTGTTGAGGGGGATGCAGCCACCCCCAAAGCAAGCACCCCCCTCCAGAGGAACGAGGGGTTGTGTGTGTGGGGCTGGGGGGGAGCCTGTCTGTAATATCTGCCATTATCGGCTTCCAAGTCATAACAAAACGGCGGCCACGGCAGCGAGAACACCCACCTCGCTGCCTGACTGGGAAAGGGGCTTGGGCTGGTGGGGAAAGCAGGAGCCTGGGGGAGCAGGGAACAGGAGCCAGGGTTAGGCAGGAGATGGAGGCAGTCTGTCCCACCCACTGGAGCCCAGACCCCTTTCTGTGTCTCTGCCCCACATCCTGATTTGAGGTTCGGTCAGCCTGTGTGTGTCCCCCCCCCTGTCCCCCTCCCCCCGCTGTTGAAACGCAGGCGTTGAGGCCTGCAGGATCCTGGCAGCCTACCCGCCCCTTTAGAGCAAACCTCTCGAGCTTGGAAGTTAGAGCTTGGGAGGTCGTGATGAGTAATGGGGAAGGGCTGTACTATGGGGCACTGTGGGATGGGGGAGAGAGTTGAGGGGCAGGCGGAAGGGGGGCTATCCAGTATCTCTGGGGCTCTGTCTCCTTGCCAAACCCCCGTCCAGCTTGCACCCCTTACACCGGGGGTGGGAAGCAGAGTGGATGAGAGCCGCTGGATCAGCCCAATGAGCAAGGGGACCTGGGGATGTCAGGGCAGTGTGTGTTGTGTGTGTCCGTGTGTCACTTTTTATCCAGTGTGGGAGAGCCCTGAGCTATGCAGCTTTGTGTGTGAGTGTATCTCTTATCAGAGTACGCACATGTGTATCTGGGCGTCCATGGGAGCTGTCTCGATGAGTCATTGTATCTCTTGTGCATCTTGTGCCTCTGTGTGTATACGTGGTGTGTATCTTTGTGTCTGCCCTTGTATCCGAGTGTGTGTGTGCTTACATTTGTACTTCTCTGTGTGTGTGTGTGTGTGTGTGTGTGTGTGTGTGTGTGAGACTGTGAGTATGTGTGTGCACTCTTGCCTCCATCTCTGTGTTCGTGTGCACGGGTGTGTGCGTGCCTGTCATGGTATCTGAGTGTGCGTCTGTGAGTAAATGCATGCGTGCTGCACATGAGAGCAGCCTATTCTCTCCCCAGAGCCAGTGATTGTGGGCCTGTAGGCTGCCCCTTGGCCTAGTCAGTGTGTATGTGTGTGTACAGGGAGATCTACGGGGGAACCAGGCTCAAGCTGAGAGGGCTGTGTCCCAGAGGTCTGCCTGTGGCTGTGCCAGGCTCTAGAACGCAAGGCCTTGGGGTTCCCCTGGCAGCTGGGAATTGGAACCCAAGAGGCTGCATCCTTGCTCCTAAGGGGCCAGTGGGGGCTGGGGTGCGGGGAGTGACCTACACACCGGAGTCAGTCACTCACACTCCCTACCTACGTGCAGGCGAGGCCTTGGCCATGGCTCCCACTCCTCCCAGCTTCCAACACCCCCAGGAAGCAGCCAGGGAGGCAGTTGCCTCTGTGGGTATTTCTTTGCGGTGACTCCCAGACTGTGGGGAAAGGGCCATGGCTTCAGGGGGCTGGTGGGAGGAGTCAGCAATGGCCAGGGCGTGTTCTGGGTGGCTCCAGGAGGGCCAGCTGCTGGGGCAAAAGCAGCAGCAGGGGGATGGATCCTGCATCTGAAGGTCTGAAAAGCACTGGTGGGATCTGGGAAAGGGGAGAAAGTGGGATCTAGCTAATTTCTACTTGGCACACGCACCCACACACGTTTGCACATGCTCACAAGCACACATGCACTCACATACATACATACACACACACACACGCATGCATGCATGTATACACGCATACACACACGCATGCATATACAAGCACATGTGCATGCACACTCTTACCCACACATTCATGCACACACATGCCTATGCTTTATACATGTACATACACGTGCACACACAGGCATACAAACATACACATTCACACGCTCACAGGCACACTCATGGACACCACAACCTGCAGATGTGCTTGGATTAGTCAGGCCAGATCTTGCAGCTGGTGTGACCCAGTGCCACTCTGTTCATACTAGGGTGGGAGGGGGAGTGGTCTGGCTCTGCACCTGCTCCTGAATAATTCAACCCACCGGGGCTGTTGAGCAGAGAGTCCCTGGTGCTCTGAAGGGAACCCTGGAGTCTTGGCCTCTAGGCCACCAGGTTAAAGGGCAGGAAGCCCCTAGGATTCCACCCAATCCAAAGAGAGAGAGGGAGAGAGTTTTGCATCTTGTAAGCCACTGGAGAAGGACTCTGGGCTGTGGAAAGGCAAGGCCGGGGGGGCGGGGGGGGGGGGCGCTAAGGAGCCTTATAAATGCTTGGTCCATTCCTCCTACACAATGGCAGTCGGGAGTGGCCTGGCCACTGTGGATGGTGCCTGGAGCTCTTATGCACTGAGATGCTTCGGACACTGCCCCTGGGTACATGGCCCCATTCTCCCACAGCAGTGAGTCTCACAGGGGAATTGGCCCATGCGTACGTTTAAAGGAATAACACAATGACTAGAAATCATCTTTCTTTGGCATCACTGTCTCCGAGTAAGAAACTTGGCCATGACAATGGGTTTCTGGGTGCATCTGTATCTTCCAACCTCACCGCTGACACCCCCAGCTCCTCCTGGGCTGCTGTTGCGCAGCCACTGCTGCCACTACCAGCTCCTCCAGTCCTGCCCCTGTTAATGAGGGTCCTGGGTGGGAAGAGCAGCATGCTATCCCCTTACTGAGCACTATGAGGTTGCTCCAGGCAGGCTTAGGAGTGTCAGGGGGCCTCAACTCATGGAGTACTGGCATACAGGCAAAGCTGTGCTACCAACTGCAACTCCATCCCAGCACCAGCAATGTCCATCCCCTGAGCCCCCAGCAAAGGAGCTAGCAACACAGCTCCTTACGGCAAAGCCCTCACAATTCTGAGATGCCTAGATACCTCTAAGTGGAAACACACTGCGTTCTCAACTCCCCCAGCTGGAAACAGTACGGCGTCAAGGGTTGTCAAAAGCCATTACTTTTGGGGATGGTTTATTGGGTTCTTAATCGGATCCCTCTGCCGCAAAGTGCTGAAAGCAGGGTTGCCACCTATGCAAAATGCTAAGGAACACTTATGGAAAATACATGTTGCAGGGCCTGCATTGGTGGCTTAGGCCCTGCAACATGTATTTTTCATAAGTGTTCCTTCAAAATTTGCCTAGGTTGCAACCCTAGCTGGAAGCCTGAAAACCAAACCCAAATGGTTCCCTCTTTTAGATCATTTCCTTCTGGCTGTCTGTCCGCACTGACATCAGAGCAAGAACAATGCTCAGACTGCTCAACCAATAAGTAAAGCAGCCAAAGATGAATCCCTGGGAAGAACAGACTCAAACTAGTCCCAAGCGGAGCTGCTCCCACTCCCGGCCCAGGGCTATTGCTCCTAGCGAACTCCCTCACTGCAGTGACGTGCAAAATCGAGGCAGGCTCTCACCAAGCCTAAAGTCAGGGAGGAGAACTGAGAGGGGGGGATCAGGAGGCACAAAGCGCCCTTCCAGCCCAGAGACTGTGCAACTGGCAGGACAAGGGGAGACTGAGACAGAAGTGCTTCCTCCTCCTGTGTCCCAAAGATGAGGAAGAGTGAGGGAGATATTTCCTCAGACTCTCTGAGACTGGACAAGGATCTGCGTGAGGAGAACTGCACCTGGTAACGGGCGAGAGTGGGCAAAGTCCTATGGAACAACATGCCACCAGATCAGGAATAGACAGTGACGGGGGGGGGGGGGCGGTTGAGAGACCCAGTCCCCTCCTTGTGGGGGGAGGCCAGCCCCTCCAGCTCCTCTCTGTGCCAGACCCCTGAGACACCTGCGCTTCTCTGCCACTGTGGCAACAGCTCAGCATGACAATTGAACTGAACCGGGTTCAGTGCTGAGGTCGCAGCTCCCTCTGTTGGAGGGAGAGAGATGTATCAGTGGCCACCCTGAGCTGCTAACATTCAGTTTGCTCCAATGGGTCAGTATCACCATAATAGGGCAGGCCCCACAGGCCTCAGGCAGGGGAATCTCACTAAGGCGGGGGACTAGGGTGGCCATACCTCCCCTTTAAAAGAGGGCGCTTATGAAAAATACATGTTGCAGGGCTGCATTGGTTCCCGTGCAGCCCTGCACCATGTATTTTTCATAAACGTCCTCTTTTAAAGGGGAGGCATGGTAACCCTACTGGTTGGACTCAGGCATTCAGTCCTCCGTGTCCAGACCACGACAGCCTCCCAGCCCAGCCCCATGAGACAAACACTGAGGACAGTGGATTTTGTGCGATCTCATGAGATTGATTTGAGCCAGTCAGAAGCAAGATTCCCCAGAGCATGTCGATCCTCCAGTCTGTCTAGAAGGTCTGTGAGTAGATCCCAGGGGACTGGGGTGTCTGGGTCTATCTAACACGAATACTCACCTTCCTTCTGTCCCTTACTTGCAGGCCTGGCTGCCCCTGGTGGGGTCTGCTCTCCCCGCCTCCCCCCCGCCCCACCCTTACGGAGCCGATGTGCCCTTGACAGGGCCCACCTGGTGCAGCACGGACCATGTACAACCCTATGAACCCGCCGGTCAGCAGCTATGTGGAGCACTGCTACCTCCGGCCCCTCCATGGGCAGGGGCCCCCCAGCACCATGGGTGAAGGTCAGTCCCACTGTGGCCGTGACGGCACAAACCGGAGAATACTGCACAAGCCATCTGGGTAGCCATCCCCTCACATGGACATTTCTCCACCCATCTGCCCATCTATCTCTTTGGCTCTCTAGCCATCCAACCATCCTACACATCCACCCACCCACATATAGAGCCGTTGTTCTCAGACTCAGGGGTGCGCCCCCCAGGAAGGTGTTCAAGGGGGGGCACAAGAAGGACCCCAGCTAGCAAGCACCTAGCTCCACACACTCAGTGGGCTAGGGGGAATCTCCAAAAGCAAGTCCAAAAACAAGGGGAGAGCAAGTCAAAGAGCAAGGAGGTAGAGAGGGGAAGCAACAGGAGGGTGGGAAGGGGGAGAGAAAGAGAGGGACCAAGGGGTGGTGGTAGGGAGGGGCTCAACTACAACAGGCAAGCGGAAAGAGGGCATGGTTCAGAACCACTGATATAGACCTACCCACCCACCCACATATCCACATGTAGACACATATCCACATATAGACCCACCCATTCTTTCCCCCCACACCGTGGGGCATCTGAGCCTTGGACCGGAAGGATTCAGGACAGGTGCAGGGTGGGGAACTCTCCTCTGTCACCAGTAGGAGGAGAGTGCCTAACAACCCCTCTCCTGGCTCGGCCACTCTCTTCCAGGAATCAACGACTTGCCCTTCTACCACCAGGCCGCCGGCACAATGGGAAGCCACCACAGCTATGGCTTGGGGCCAGGCGACGACCATGCTGGCAACGCAGAGGGTGAGTCCACGGGGCTAGGGAGTGCGGCTGGAGCTAGGCAAAATGGAGGGAGGAGGAGAATCTTCCAGGAGGAAAGTTTTGAAAGAACAACTGCTGAGAGGATTGTGGACCCATCCATCTCTTCCCACACCATCTCCTTCCCATCCATCTCCATCCCCTCCCACACCATCCATCCCATCACACACTACTTACCTAATCTATAAATCCATTTCCATATCTTTCTGTCTCTCTCTCTGTCCATCCATCCCTTTGCTATGAATCCACTTCTCAAGAGGGATCATGCCACCCAAACATAACACCGTCGAGATGACATTTTCTAAAGGGCAGTGGTTTTTATTTTTCCAAAATTCTTTTCCTTATTTTCCCAAACACCAGAATTTCTGGTTACCAAAACCAGCTCTAGAAACCCTCCCATTGATTGGATTTGGGTGAATTTGGGTTGCAGAAATTTATGAAAAATGGGTCAGTGGTTGGTTTTTCTTTCAAAAAGTACAAAATCTGAAAAAATTGGAATTTCAGATGCCAAAACAACCTGACCGTCAAGTAGAAAAGTTCTGAAACTCAAACATTTTGTCAAAAATATTAAATTATTGTCAAAATTTGGAAGTTTTAAAGAATTAACATTTTTCCAGAAATCAAGAGTCTGCTGAATTTCATTATAAAAATATGAAAATTGCACAATCTTGGTCAAACTTCTGATCAGAACATTAATCCAAATTTAAAATCATTCACTGACATTTGGTCAAAATTCTGAGAAAATTCATCCAAATTTGGTTAGAAATTTTAAAAACTCCACAGATATTTCTGCTAGAAATAAAAGAAAAGTTAAGTTCCAGCTACCAGAAATTTTTTAAGAATGCTCATTTTGGGGGGGGGTCAGGATTCTAACAAATATAGTCAAGAATCTTTTCAAAAACCTTTTTGCTAGATTTTTTAAAATTTCAATCAAATGTTTTATTTCTTCCAAATTTATTTTTTGTTTGGTCAAGCTTATCTTTGCTTTTAAGAATTTCATCCCAGTTTATCAGGGGTGGGGAGATCTGGCGGGGAGTGACCAAATACCCCCTCAGCTCCCCCCACTCAGACACACATTTCTCTGCTCCCCTCTCCACCCCTCAGCAGCGCGGTTCTCTACCCCCCGCGGTGCCACCAAGCTGACCAAGAAGCGGGCACTGTCCATATCGCCTCTCTCAGATGCTAGCATCGACCTGCAGACCGTGATCCGCACCTCACCCAACTCCCTGGTGGCTTTCATCAACTCCCGCTGTGCCTCAACCAATGGATCCTATGGGCACCTCTCCATTGGTGCCATCAGGTGGGTGCCCACAGCTGGGACAGGTGGCAAACCAACCCCCTCCGACTGGGGTTTAAAGATAGAGGGCCTGGGGGCCAGGACTCCTGGATTCTTCGGGAGGAGAGTGGGGGCTAGAGGGTTAGGGCAGGGGGCCTGGGAGCCAGGGTTATCGGAGAAGGGAGTGGGGTCAAACAGGTGAGGGTAGGCGCCAGCATTCCTGGGTTCTCTGCGATGGGATTAGAGTTTAGTGGGTTAGCTCTGTGGAGAGAGGGAGACTGGAAGCCAGGATTCCTGGGTTCCCATCCCAGATCGGTTACTGACACATTATGTGTGATCCTTTAAGCTGTTTCATTCCCCTCTCTCTGCCTCAGTTCCCCTCTCTGTAAAACAGGGGCAGCAGGACGACCTTGCAGTCAGGAGGTGGGCAGCCCCCTATCACAGGGGCTTTGGGAGGTCCCTCAGGGGGCAGCTTAGGCGTGGCAAGGAGTTCCATGCTGCTGGAGAGACACCCCTCATCCTAGACTGTGGGGCAGCCTGAGGGCAGGACTCTGGCCCCATAGTGCCTCCGGGGCTGGCACCCCACACTCATGTCCCTGTGGGGCACCGTTTTGCATCCCCTTTATATAGAAGAAACTGACTCTTAGAGCAGCTGACTGTCTATGCCCCTCCCACCTCTCCCTTCCAGCCCCTCCCTCGGATACCAAAGCCCCCTGGGGCACCAGAAGAACCAGGGAGGGGCATTCAGCCACAACCTCCCCATGCCTCCCTGCCCAGCGATGCTGCACTCCACGCCGCCCCCACCCCGTGGGACCCTGCACCGCTGCCAGGTAAGTAGCCTCCCAGCCCCCTTCTTTTCACCACCTGCAGGGGGCGCTGGTGTTTTAAAACATGGGGACACTCAACGACCACAAGAGGGCGTCCTGCTGGCTCAGGAGTATTTAAAGGCACAGCACACCTCCGTTCTTCAACCCCAGCAATAAGGATGGGTGGGGGCGGCAATTATGAGGGAGGACATCCTGGCACCCCCTGCTGGAACTGCAACAGGAATCTAATCGGTTAAGTGGGAGGGAACGGGGAGCAGAGGGAGGCAGGGGAAATACCCTAACATGACCCTCTCCATCTACACACTTCCTAGGGTATTCTGGGTCGGGTACAGACAGCAGCAAAGAGACAGAAAGAATAACACAACTGCACAACCACACGCAGAGAGAGAGAGTGCAGTAACCACATACACCAACAGCAACAAACACACAGTGACTGATTGACACCAGGCAGCAGTAAACGTAGTGACAGAGAGGACACAACAACTGCACACCACAACACAATTGCATAATGACACACATGGACAGAAACGTACACAACACAACTGCACAACCACACACAGCAACAGAGTGTGCCGCAACCAAACACCAACAGCAACACAACTGCACAATGACCCACAGAGACAGAGAGTATGCAGCAGCCATGCACAACACTAGTGTATAGCCACATGCAGCAACAAAGAATGCCATAATCACACACAACACAACTGCACAACCATACCCAGCAACAGAGTGCAGCAGTCACATGCAACAACAACAACACAACTGCACAAACACACACAGTGACAAACGGAGTCCGGCATGCAACACCATACAGAGCAACAACAACACGACAGTACTCATACAACAATAGCAAGAGCGCAGCAGTCACACACAGCAGCAGCAACACAACCACACACAATGGCAGAGTCACATGTGGCAACACCACACAAAGTCACACAACCACACCTGCACATACAGGAGCCACACAAAAGGATACAACCACACCCACAGCAACAACAGAGTATAGTTTAGTTTAGTTAATTTAGTTTATTAAATGGCTCTGGCTTACGCCAGTTCACAAATACAAAAAAATGCATAAATAAACACCACCACTCCGTACATTATCACCACAGTATACAAACATACACATTGATTATCCAAATAAAACACAACCACTCCTCATCCAGGAGTAAACAAAACAAAGTTTAAAATTTGAATTTAAAACAAAATTAAAATAAAATTATACAAAATTAAATTTCCAAAGCTGCTCATCCTCCAGCCACCTGATTGGAAGGACGGCCCGGTTTTTAGCAAAAGCTGTCTCATTAGCCTAAGGCCTGCTTTACCAATAGATAGAAATGAACCTTATTTCATTGGGATATGGCCTTGCTCTTTTAGGGAGCGTACTTGGGCAGAGCTTAACCGCTGAATACGACGTCAAATTGCATATCTTTAAGATATAGCCTTACTCTTTTGAGGGGAGTACTTGGGCAGAGCTTAACTGCTGAACCTAAAGCAAAACAACATATTACCATGCTCCTAACAACAGAGTATAAGGATTACTTGACCATATACAGCAACAAAATACTGGGTAACAACACAACCCACCCTCAGACAACAACAACATAGAGCACAGCAACCACATGAATCAGCAATAACCCCGTTGAAATCACACACAGCAATAGCGAGAGTGCAACAGTCACACACAGCAGCATCAACAGAGAAGGCACATCAGCCAACACGCCAATGACAACAGCACAACTGCACTCATGCACAATGCTAACCAGAGGACAACAGTCACACCAGCACCAACACAACCATACAACAGAACAATAGAACACAACTATACACTGCTGCTAAACAGAGCAACAATGCAACTGCACACACACATGGCAACAATTGCTCAACCATACACAGCTACACCCAGCCATAGGGTGATTTCAGACGTTACAGGCGCCCGATTCACCACAGTGGATTCCCAGCGGTGGCGAGCCGGCTAACCACCCCCCGTGGACAAGAAAGGCCCCAAACAGACGTGACGGGAGCGGGACCACGGCAGGGAATCGGACCGGCAGACCATGGCCCGGGGCAGCGCAACAGACGTTATGCCGATCCCCGGCCGTGGTCAAAACACCCAGAAGGCACCGGGGTGGCCCGTCCCGGCTGCTGCTGCTGCTGCTGTCCCCCCACTGCCTCCATGTTCAGCACGACCACCGCCTCCTCCGCCTGCGCCTCCTCCACCTCCTCCTGCCTTGCTCTCTCACCTCCGCTCTCCTCTCCCTTCCGCCTCGCTCCATCCTGCCATGTCCCCCTGCTGCTGGGTGCCCTCCCCGGCCTGTGCTGTTGCTCGTTGCCTGGCAGTGACGCTGCGTGCTTTGTCCCCAGCTGGGAATTGTTCTGCTTGATTCCGGCCAGTGGTTGCCGTTCAGACGTTACTTTTTTTTGTTTCCCGGTGGGAATCGCTTTGACCACGCTTTCGGAGATGGTCCGGGTCGGAGCTCCAGAAGCGTGGTTAATTTTGACCCCTGCTGGGGATTGACTGTGGTGAACATCTGGCGCCCACGAAACCGACGTTCAGGGCGCTTTGGCCCTGCCGTGGGATTGACCGTGGTTCACTGTGGTTGACTGTGATCTCGTAACGTCTGAAAATACCCATCGAAACAAGGGCCCTTTTCACACACGCTCTAACACTGATAAAAATGGGTGTTACATTTTATTATACATGTTGCAGGGCTGCAGATGTGCTCTGTGGGTGCCCTGCAGCATGTATAATAAAATGTAACACCTGTTTTATCAATGTTAAGCGTGTCTGTGTGAAAAGGGCCAAGGTAACTGCCTCTCACCCACTGCAGCACAGTGACACATAGGTTCCCCCCAGCCAGTTGGCTCCCCAGGATTGCACCCTCCACCCCCACCTGGGTGCAATGCTGAATCCCCAGGGTGGACTGGATGGGTGGAGCTGGGCCCTGATTCCCTGCCTAGGCTTGATCTGGAGATAACCCCCTTTTTTTCTGGCAGCTGAAGTCAGAGCCCAGCCTGGTGAGTCCACTGGGTGCCCGGGGTGCCAAGTGTCTGGAGGAGCGTTCAGAGGGCGACATCTCCAGCCCAACCTCCACAGGGACCCAGGTAACACGGGCACTGCCCCTCACCCCCTCCCTGTAAGTAACACCCATCCCCACCTCCGTGCAGCTAATTCTCACCTGGGCATTCTCTCTCCGCTCAGGCAATGCCCATCCAATGCAAGTACCCCTCTGTTCAGCTAATGCCCACCTGGGTGCCCCCTTTCTTTACATAATGCCCACATGAGAAGAAGGTGGAGAAGCAGATGGTGGGGCAGAGGCAGGTGTGGTTAACTGGATGGATGCCCAGAGGGTGGGGGAAGGGCAGCAGGTACCTGGAAGTAAGGCAGGGGGGTGGGGGGAGCAAGATGAGAAAGGACAATGCCTCTTCTCTGCTCTGCTCAGCATGTATGTACCTCCTGTTTAGCTAATGCCTGCCTGGGTACCCCCTCTCTTCATATAATGCCCACATGATGTGGATTGCCCCCTGGTTCAGATAATACCCACCTGGGTGGTCCCTCCTTGCAGCCAGAGCCTGGCAGCAGTAACTACTGCAGTGACATCCTTTGAGCACCAAGGGGTGCGAAAGGACAATGCCCCCATGGGGCAGGGGCACAAGGTGAGCACGGGAGTTTTCTGGGCCTCCTTCCTGGGGGGTCAGGGACCCCTCCCTGGATGGAGAGACTCGGCTTGGCCTCTCCTCTGCTCAGCAGTACACAAGGAAGGATGGGAGAGAGAACTGAACGAGACACAGGGGTGCTGACCTTGCTGTGCCCACCTCATGCCAGGACCCCCTGCTGGGGATGCTGGACCCCCGGGACGAGCTGGAGAAGGAAGAGGGGAAGGCGGAAGCTGAGGTCGTTTATGAAACCAACTGCCACTGGGAAGGATGCACCAAAGAGTTTGACACTCAGGAGCAGCTGGTGCACGTGAGTGACATGGAGGGGCAGGGGGCAAGGAGCAGCGGGCACAGCTTGGCTCCTGCATTTGGATTTGCAGAAAGCATTTGACAAGGTCCCTTATCAACGACTTCTGGAAAAACTACGTAGTCATGGGGTAAGAGGAAAGGTCCTCCCATGAATCAGTAATGAGCTAAAGCAGGGGGGCGGCCAGAACCTTTCCCCCCTAGGGGCCACTTTGAAAATTAGTACAAGTTCCTGGGGTCACACTGAGGTTGGGGGTGAGGTTAAGGGCTGCGCTCAGGAAGAGGAGGCTCCGGGTCATGGATCTGTCCCCCTATCCTCATGTGCGTGCCCTCATCTCTGCTCTCTTACCCTGATGAGCTCAGTCTTTCAGTGCTTGGGATAGGAACTCGATCCAGAGCTAGGTCCAGGAACCAGAAAGGGACCAAATGAAAATCTGCCATAGGCAACAGTGGGTTGTCTGAAGGGTCTTCCCTGGGATTGGTGCTGTTTAACATATTCATTAATGATCTGGAAAAGGGGGTGAAGAGTGAGGTGCCCCAAATATGCAGATGACACAAAATTATTCAAGTTCAAAACAGATTGTCAAGAGTTACAGAAGAATCCTGCATGACTGGGAGATGGGGCAATCAAATGGCAGATGAAATTCAATGTGGACAAGTACAAAGTGATGCACATAGGGGCGGAAAATAATCCTAACCATATATACACCATGCAGGGCCCTAAATTAGGGGTTACCACCCAGGAAAAGAATCTTGGAGTCACTGTGGATAGATCACTGAAAATATCAATTCAATGTGCAGCAGCGGTCAAAAAGAGAAATGAAATGTTAGGAAACATTGGGAAAGGGATAGAGAATAAAACAAAATATCCTAATGCCACTATATAGGTCTATGGTGCTACCATACCTACAGTACTGTGTGCAGTTCTGGTCGCTCCATCTCAAAGAAAATCCAGTAAAACTGGAAAAGGTGCAGTTTAGGACAACAAAGATGATCAAAGGTATGAAATAGCTTCTGTACAAGGAGAGGCTTGATAGATTAGGGATCTTCACCTTGGAAAAGAGATGACGTTGAATTATTTTATAAAATCGTAAGTGGTGCAGAGCAAGTAAGTAAGGAGCTATTATTTATTACTAAAACTGGGTGACAATCTACGAAACTAACAGGCAGCAGATTTAAAACAAATAAAAGCAAGTGCTTTTTCACTTAATGTACCATTAACCTGTAGAACGACTTGCCAGAGGATGTTGTGAATGCTAATAGTACAACTGGGCTCAAAAAAGGACAGGATAGGTTCTTAGAGGCTAGATCCATAAATGGTTATTAGTCAAGTTGGTCAGGGGATGAACCCTCGGACTGTCGGGGGCTGGGAGTGAGTAGCAGGGAATGGATCAATCCGCTATGACCTGTTGGACACGTCTCTGAAGCTGTCCCTATCAGAGACAGGATGTGGGGTTGGATGGACCATTGGTCTGACCCAGTCTGGAGCCTTTTACATTCTTATACAGCTGCTCCTCAATCCCACCTCACATCCCAGGCTGCTCTTGTGATGTCAGGTGTAGAGGGGCTGCCCAGGTGACATGTGGGGAGATGTTCCCACTAGGGCTGTTCCCCTGATTCCCTCCCCATCTCTGCCCCACGCCCCCTGCAGCACATTAACAATGAGCACATCCACGGGGAGAAGAAGGAGTTCGTGTGCCACTGGTGTGAGTGCTCACGTGAGCAGCGGCCCTTCAAGGCTCAGTACATGCTGGTTGTGCATATGCGGCGCCACACGGGAGAGAAGCCACACAAGTGCACGGTGAGTGGGGCTCAGCACCACATGCAATAGTGGGGGTCACCAGGGACACACAGGGGCCATCCCAGAACAGTTTGGGGCACCAGGGGGCATTTTAGAACCACCAGGAGTACTCAGGGCCATCCTAGAGCCAATCACCGTGGACTATCCCAGAACCATCAGGAGCACCAGGGCCATCCCTGAACCACCATGGGCCATCCCAGAACCACCACGAGCTAGCCCCAAAACACCAGGAGTGCCAGGGGCTATCCCAGAACCACCAGGGAGAGTACAGACCCAACTTCCCCCTCCCCTGTGTGTTTGGTACCCAGGGCCTGCTCAGCCTTGCTGCCACTGGATACAGGGTCTGGACTGGGGCTCCTGATCCCTGGAAACCTTCCACCCAAATCAAGGCCCCACAGGTATCAGGTGTGAATGGCTTCCAGGGAGTATCGGTCTGAGGATGGGATGCAGCTGGTGTCACCTGGAAGGGAAAGCCTTGGATTTAATTCTTCACCCACTAGACTGTTGCAGGGAGACTAGTATATGGACAGGGGCTGGGAGAGAGGCCTAGCAAAGAAAGTGGGGGAGCTGGGTAGTCAGTGCAGCAGAGGCAGGTGGGGCTAACTGGATGGATGCCCAGAGCGTGGGGGAAGGGCAGCTGGTACCTGGAAGTAAGGCAGGGGGTGGGGGGAGCAAGATTCCCAAAGAGGCAGAGGAGGCAGCTGCATGCCTGGCTGGTTGGGAGGGGATGGAAGGTGCCAGTGGGGTGGGTGGAGGGTGCCCATGGGTGGTGCCTGTCACACTTGCTGTTCCACAGTTTGAGGGCTGCAGCAAGGCCTACTCGCGCCTGGAGAACCTCAAGACACATCTGCGTTCACACACGGGGGAGAAGCCATATGTCTGCGAGCACGAGGGTTGCAGCAAGGCCTTCTCCAATGCCTCGGACCGGGCCAAGCACCAGAACCGTACCCACTCCAATGAGGTAACCTTCGTCGCCCTGCAGCATGGTATAGCCTGATCCCCGCTTCCCCTGCATGGTACAGCCACCACACCCTCAGCATGGTATAGCCTAGCCCCCCCCCCCCCCCAAAATACGGTGTGCACATATAAGTGCAAGAGGAGGCAGAGCTTATTTGCTGAGGGGGGTAGGGCCAATAAGCCAAAGGTGTCCCTCTGTGACAGCTTTAAATGGTGGGAGGTATGCAGCCAAACACCTTCCTCAACATGTTACAATCCAATGTCCCCCCTCTCTGTAGCATAGTACAGCCCAGCTTTCTCAACCCCCACACCCTGTAGGATGGTACAGCCTGATTCTTTCTCACCCTGTAGCCTGGTCCAGTCCAATCCCTACCCTCACCCTCCAGTGTGGAACATTACAACAAGGAATTGTCTCATACGCCCCTGTATTGTTCCCCTGCCTCCAATGATATGGTATAGACTCGTACCCCTCACCATTGCCAACATGGCACAGCTCAATAGCCACTCACACCTACCAAAAGTAACCTCCCCCCTGGCCTGCAGCATGGTACAGCCTGATACCCTCCACCCCAACACATATAGGTACAGGGGGTCCTGTACCTATATCAGGGAGGTGTGCTTCCCCCACTGATCTACTGTGTCAGTGTGGTACAGTCCAATACCCACATCAATGAGGTAACTGCTCTTGCTAACATGGTATGGTCCAAACCCCACATTTATTACTTCTGTCAATGTGCCCCCCTCCCCTGTAATATTTCACATCCGCAGCATACCCCAACACAGCCCTCCTGAGATAGGCTATATGTAATATTCCTTTTTACCCATTCCAATGACGTGTGCTCCCCCACTCACAGACCCTCATTCCCAGGGTAGGGTCCAAAACCTCCATTATCCTCCCCCACTATATGGTACAGACCGATACACCTATCCCGCACACATGCAGATCAACCTAATGCCTAATACCCACCTCTATCCTCACACCAATGAGTACACCCCCTTGCTAAGATGGTATGATCCCTGCCCCAATATCCCCCTCCGCCAATAATGGGTACCCTCCCCAGGTGCTGTTCAAGGTTGCGGGATAAAAGAAATCTTAAATAAATAAATAAGGTGGGCATATCTGAGGAACTTGGAGGATAGTCTCATGCCAGCTGGTGCCACATGGCTTCTGCCAACTCTCCATGCCACCCACTTGGATCCCGCTGAGCCACAGCCTGGTGTGCAGAGAATGGTTGTGATCAGGTCAATGGTGCCCATGGAATTGTGAGGCTTGGTGCCTAGTGATGCCCACGGTTCTGTGCCCAGCAGTACTTCTGAGAAGCGAGGCTCTGTAACCAGCAGTGCCCATGAAGCAGTGGGGCTCGGTGCCTGTTGAGCTGTGAGGCTCTGTGCCCAACAGTGCCTGCAGCACTAATGCCTCCTCCCCTGTGCCGCACAGAAACCCTATGTCTGTAAGATCCCCGGCTGCACCAAGCGCTACACAGACCCCAGCTCCCTGCGCAAGCATGTCAAGACGGTCCATGGCCCTGATGCCCACGTCACCAAGAAGCACCGCGGCGACACAGTGCCCGCCGGCCGGGCACACCTTACCCATGCTGACATGAAGCAGGAACGGGACAGCGATGGCAGGAAGGATGAAGGCAAACTCATGGTGCCGGACACAGCACTGGTAAGGGGCACAGAGGGGCGGGCAAGGAATGTACTGGGGAGGGCGAGGGGACCAGGGAGAGGATAGGGAAGCTTCCAGGAGTCTCAGTACTGGAGTGTCTACTATCCCCTCACCATGGGCACCACAGCTGTGCCAGGGGGCCGGTATGGGAGCTGGGGGCACTGTGTGGTTTGGGGGGCACTAAGGCCTGAGCTGTGAAAGAGCCAGGGGCATGGTTGGGGTTGGGAAGTCTTTGTACCATGGGCTAGGAGCTTGCAGACGATGCTATCAGGCTGGGATGCTGACATTTCCATGGAGGAAGTGGTGGGTGGGACAGCATTAAGGTCTGAGTTGCGGGGTCACTTACAACATATCCCACAGAAGCCGCAGCCCAGCCCTGGAGACCAGTCGTCCTGCAGCAGCGAGCGCTCGCCCCTGGGCAGCACCAACAACAATGACAGCGGGGTGGAGATGAACGCTACGGCAGGGGGCAGCTTGGAGGACTTGTCAGCACTGGAGGAGCCCCAGGCTGAGCCCATGGGGGCTTCAGGGCTATCGGCCCTGCATAAGCTTGAGAACCTCCGCATCGACAAGATCAAGCAGCTCCGCAAGCCCCCGGTGGGCAAGGGACTCCGGCTGCCATCCCTACCCGGAGCTGGTGAGACCCTGCCCAGCCTTTCACTGTTCAGCCAGGATGGGGTTACGGGGCTCATTAGGGGGCACTGTACTGCAGAGAACAGCGAGGGAGCTCAATAGGGAGCAGGGCAGGGGGCTCAGTAGGGGGCACTGTGCTGCAGAGAGCAGCGAGGGAGCTCAATAGGGAGCAGGGTAGGGGGCTCAGTAGGGGGCACTGTGCTGAAGAGAGCAGCAAGGGAGCTCAATAGGGGGCACTGTGCTGAAGAGAGCAGCGAGGGAGCTCAATAGGGAGCAGGGTAGGGGGCTCATTAGGGGGCACTGTGCTGCAGAGAGCAGCAAGGGAGCTCAACAGGGGGCACTGTGCTGAAGAGAGCAGCAAGGGAGCTCAATAGGGAGCAGGGTAGGGGGCTCAGTAGGGGTCACTGCTGCAGAGAGCAGCGAAGGAGCTCAATAGGGAGCAGGGCAGGGGGCTCAGTAGGGGGCACTGTGCTGCAGAGAGCAGCAAGGGAGCTCAATAGGGGGCACTGTGGGGCAGAGAGCAGCGAGGGAGCTCAATAGGGAGCAGGGCAGGGGGCTCAGTAGGGGGCACTGTGCTGCAGAGAGCAGCAAGGGAGCTCAGTAGGGAGCAGGGTAGGGGGCTCAGTAGGGGGCACTGTGCTGCAGAGAGCAGCGAGGGAGCTCAATAGGGAGCAGGGTAGGGGGCTCAGTAGGGGGCACTGTGCTGAAGAGAGCAGCAAGGGAGCTCAATAGGGGGCACTGTGCTGAAGAGAGCAGCGAGGGAGCTCAATAGGGAGCAGGGTAGGGGGCTCATTAGGGGGCACTGTGCTGCAGAGAGCAGCAAGGGAGCTCAACAGGGGGCACTGTGCTGAAGAGAGCAGCAAGGGAGCTCAATAGGGGGCACTGTGCTGAAGAGAGCAGCGAGGGAGCTCAATAGGGAGCAGGGTAGGGGGCTCATTAGGGGGCACTGTGCTGCAGAGAGCAGCAAGGGAGCTCAACAGGGGGCACTGTGCTGAAGAGAGCAGCAAGGGAGCTCAATAGGGGGCACTGTGCTGAAGAGAGCAGCGAGGGAGCTCAATAGGGAGCAGGGTAGGGGGCTCATTAGGGGGCACTGTGCTGCAGAGAGCAGCAAGGGAGCTCAACAGGGGGCACTGTGCTGAAGAGAGCAGCAAGGGAGCTCAATAGGGGGCACTGTGCTGAAGAGAGCAGCGAGGGAGCTCAATAGGGAGCAGGGTAGGGGGCTCATTAGGGGGCACTGTGCTGCAGAGAGCAGCAAGGGAGCTCAACAGGGGGCACTGTGCTGAAGAGAGCAGCAAGGGAGCTCAATAGGGGGCACTGTGCTGAAGAGAGCAGCGAGGGAGCTCAATAGGGAGCAGGGTAGGGGGCTCATTAGGGGGCACTGTGCTGCAGAGAGCAGCAAGGGAGCTCAACAGGGGGCACTGTGCTGAAGAGAGCAGCAAGGGAGCTCAATAGGGGGCACTGTGCTGAAGAGAGCAGCGAGGGAGCTCAATAGGGAGCAGGGTAGGGGGCTCATTAGGGGGCACTGTGCTGCAGAGAGCAGCAAGGGAGCTCAACAGGGGGCACTGTGCTGAAGAGAGCAGCAAGGGAGCTCAATAGGGAGCAGGGTAGGGGGCTCAGTAGGGGTCACTGCTGCAGAGAGCAGCGAAGGAGCTCAATAGGGAGCAGGGCAGGGGGCTCAGTAGGGGGCACTGTGCTGCAGAGAGCAGCAAGGGAGCTCAACAGGGGGCACTGTGCTGAAGAGAGCAGCAAGGGAGCTCAATAGGGAGCAGGGTAGGGGGCTCAGTAGGGGTCACTGCTGCAGAGAGCAGCGAAGGAGCTCAATAGGGAGCAGGGCAGGGGGCTCAGTAGGGGGCACTGTGCTGCAGAGAGCAGCAAGGGAGCTCAATAGGGGGCACTGTGGGGCAGAGAGCAGCGAGGGAGCTCAATAGGGAGCAGGGCAGGGGGCTCAGTAGGGGGCACTGTGCTGCAGAGAGCAGCAAGGGAGCTCAGTAGGAAGCAGGGCAGGAGGGAGCTCAGTGAAGGGCTCTGTGCTGCAGGGAGCAGGATGTGGGCTCTATAGAGGGCACTATGTTGCAGGGACCACAGTAGGGGGTGCTGTGCTGCAGGGAGAAAGGCAAGAGGGCTCGGTAGGGTGCACTGTGTCATAGAATCTTAAGAGTTGGAAGGGACCTCAGAGGTCATCTAGTCCAACCCCAGGCTCAGTGCAGGAAATCCACAGCTACAGCATCCCTGACAGTCGGCCAAAGGAGAGCCCACCCCAGCTCTAGGCAGTGTCTGTTCCACTGTCGAACCGCTCTTACCATTCAGAAGTTCTTCCTGATGTTTAACCAAAATCTGCTTCCTTGTAGAGGCAGCAGAGCATGAGGAGCGCTGTGCTGCAGGAAGCAGGGTGGTGGTGCTCAGTCAGGGGCGCTGTGCTGCAGGAAGCAGGGTAGGGGTGCTCAATCAGGGGTACTGTGCTGCAGGAAGCAGGGTAGGGTGCTCAGTCAGGAGTGCTGTGCTGCAGGAAGCAGGGTAGGGTGCTCAGTCAGGAGCGCTGTGCTGCAGGAAGCAGGGTGGCGGTGCTCAGTCAGGGGCGCTGTGCTGCAGGAAGCAGGGTAGGGGTGCTCAGTCAGGGGTACTGTGCTGCAGGAAGCAGCATAGGGTGCTCAGTCAGGAGTGCTGTGCTGCAGGAAGCAGGGTGGGGGTGCTCAGTCAGGAGCGCTGTACTTCACGGAGCAGGGTGGGGGTGCTCAGTCAGGGGCGCTGTGCTTCACGGAGCAGGATGGGAGTGCTCAGTCAGGGGCGCTGTGCTGCAGGAGCAGGATGGGAGTGCTCAGTCAGGAGCGCTGTACTTCACGGAGCTGGGGGGGGCTCGGTAGGAGGCGCTGTTCAGCAGGGAGTGAAGCAAGAGTGCTCAGTAGGGATGGGAACGCTGTACTGCAGAGAGTGGAGCAAAGGTTCAGTAGGAGGCGCTGTACCTGGCAAAGGATCCCTGTACAAAGGACTACGGGGTCCCAACCCGCAGTTAGCCGCATGCTGTTCTCCCATCCAGGTGCTGACCCTATCCTAATCCCTGCCCATCTGCATTTCAGGCCTTCCTGGAGAGATTCCCAGCCTGTGTGCACCTCCCCCTGCTGCCTCCCACCGCCGCATCATGGAGCTGTCAGCAGGGGACTTGGTGTCGGCACCCCCCCTTGGCGATCGCCGTGGCAGCACTACCAGCACCGTCAGCTCGGCTTACACCGTCAGCCGGCGCTCCTCGGTAGTGTCCCCGTACCTGCCAGCGGGGAACACCCTGAATGGGTTGGGTCCCCCTGATGCATACGACCCCATCTCCCCCGATGCCTCACGGCGCTCCAGCAATGCCAGCCAGTGTGGCGGGGGACTCCCGGGACTGACACCAGCACAGCAGTACCGCCTTAAAGCCAAATACGCTGCTGCCACTGGGGGGCCGCCCCCCACACCGCTGCCCAACATGGAAAGATCTGGCCGAGGTGCCTACCCCGGGGATTATCCCCCTTATCTCCGGCGGCACAGCGCCAACGAATACTCTGGCTATGGCACTGGCATATTCCACCCCCACCTGGCCCCCAGCAACGGTGCCCGCCGTGCCAGCGACCCAGCCCGGACAGTGGGCGAGCTGCATGCTATGCCCAGGGTTCAGCGGTTCAAGAGCCTCAGTAACATGAGCCCAGCAGGCAGGACTGGCACACAACCTCTAGGGGGTTCCGATGCCAACCTGCAGCGCCATCTTTTCTCTCCCCGGCCCCCAAGCATCAGCGAAAATGTCTTCTTAGAGAGCATGGTGGTGGAAGACTCTGGTGCAGCAGGCGAACCAGCCCTACTGGAGATGGAGCCCTATCTTGGCTACCAGGAACAGAGCTACCCGTGCCAATCAGCAGGCATGGAGCTACAGGGCGAGGGGGTTTATGGGGGCACCAACAGGGCAATGGGCAACCTGCACAACCAGGGGGAAATGGAGAGTGCTGATTTCTCCCAGGCGCAGTGCCAGGCTTACCAGGGCATGCCTCAATGGGATGCCAGTTTAGAGATTAATCCTGTGCCACCCAATGCCATGGGGCACTGCCACTCTGCCCATTACCCAACATCTGATGCCAAGCACCCAGAGCCAAGTGGCACTTTTCGGTATGGCCAGCCACACATCAAAGCCGAGCAGCAGTTTCAAGCCCCCATGCTAGCCTTGGCATCCTGCCAGGGCCCGAAGCAGCCATCGTACAGCCAGGCCCAGGTGGTGGGCAGTGGCGGATACCCGCCTGAGAGCCAGCAGGGCTCCTGCTTTGGCATGGGGCATCCCCCAGGCAGGAGACCTCAGACCCCTATGCTGCAGGTCAAGGAGATGATGGTACGGAGCTACGTGCAATCCCAGCAGGCCCTGATGTGGGGAGAGCAGCCGGGCACTGATGCCGTGATGGGCATGGGGGACGTGGATGGTGGGCAGTGCCATCCCCAGCCTTACCCCAGCCCCAAGTGCTCTGGCTACTCCACAAGGCCCTCGCCAGGCCAGTTGATGGGGAGCAAAACCCCATCCTGCAACCCAGCCCTGATGCCACATCCTCCTGGCAGCACCAAACCTCTGGGCCGCCAGAGCAGCTACCAGGCTGCCCCCTCCTATGAGATCCCTGCCCGTGATGCCAGCCCCCGCCGGCTCCGGCTGCCCCCCCTCCATGCCCCCGAGGAGCTGTGTTACTCTGGGAAAGCTGTTGGGCACAAGTTGATGAGTGCGCACCATGGGCATCCCCCACAGCATCCGCCCAGCTGTGGGGCCCAGGACCCCGGTGGCCCCTACACACCAGGCCTGGAGGCACTCAAACTGGACACCTTTCCCCCATACCTGCCAGGAGAGCAGGTCTCCAACAGCCTCGACTTGCTCGACTTGGAGAACACCCACCTGGACTTCACTGCCATCTTGGATGACCCCGAGCCCCTCAGCCCCCCGCCCCAGCCTGGTGGCCCCCCCAACATGGCTGTGGGAGACATGAGCTCCATGCTGAGCTCTCTGGCTGGGGAGAACCAGTTCCTCAACACCCTGTCCTAGTGGGGCTTGCGTGGTGCTCTGCTGCGTGGCACTGGAACTGGCTGGGCACGGTCGCCCTCTGCAGGTGGGGCTTGGATGCCCCTGGGGGCTCCACACACAGAGCCTGGCATGACGCCAGGCAGGGGGGCGTAGAAAGAGGATTGGGGTACCCCCCCCTCCCCAGCAGTCAGATTGATCTAGGACTCCTCACCTCCCCGTGGGAAAGGGGACTTGGGAGCTGCTCCTCCACAGAGCAGTTTCCTCACGGGGAGGGCAACCCCAGAGAGCCCTATGGGCCATTGCGGAATGTAGGTCTGCCTCTGCCTAGCAGCAGCAGGGAACATGGGGGAGGGAGGGTTGCGCACTGGGGGTCAGTTGGCAGGCACTTTCTGGCTAGTGCTGCTGGGACAAAGTGCTGCAAGGGGCAGGACTTGGAAAGGGTGGCAGGTACGGGGGGCTGCCATCATCAAGGGAGGGGGTGGGCAATGGGGCTACCATTGTAGAGGGGCATGGCCTGCTCACCTCAGCCCCCAACCCTCCTGTAAAGCCAAGACTGCCCAAGCCACTCACTGCTCCGCTGAGTGCCTCACCCTCTGACTACCCCTGGGCAGGAACACAGCTGGGGGGTGGAGATCTGGTGCCACAAACACACCCTAGGGACTGAGCTACGCCTCCCTGCTTGCCCCATACCAGCCATGGGAGCAAGTGGCAGCAAGGAGAGGATCTGAGGGGATTCTGGGGGTGCCCCCCTCCTGTGGAGCCACAGCAGAGTGGAACAGCTCCCTCCCTGCCTGCCTCAGAAAAGGGGGCAGCATTGAGACATGCATCCACTTTAATTGCACCCCTGGCTAGAGCTTTCAGATTGGGTGGGGGGGAAGGGGAGGAGCACCCCCAGAATCCCCTCTGAAATTTCGGAGGGTGTCCTACATCAAGTCACAGAAACACAAAACACTGGGTGAACAGAACGCTAAGCACTTTGGGGGTCTGGTCCCTCATCTCTTTCCCCCCAAACCCCAGTTCTGCGCACATCTCCTTCTCTGGGGGGTGGGAGGAATCCCTTCAAGTCTGGGGCTAAAATCTCCAAACTGCTTACTCCGGAGAACTCCCACTGAAGTTCAGAGGGCGCAGACAACACACACAGAGCCTTGCAGGATTCAATGGGGCTTCGCCATAGTAAGCTTTGGGGATAATCTGAGAAACCAAAGAGAAAAAAAATCAAATTTCCGTTGCTATTTTTTTGTATCCTTTCTTTTGTATTTTCATGTTAAAAACCAAACTGCTCCCCCAGCCGCATTTACATCTGGGGCTGGAGAGGGCTAAAGAGAAGTATTACAGCAACCGCTTTTATTTTTTTCTAAGTATGTCACATGGCTTGTGGTCTGTACATTGTAGATATATGGGGGCATGTATTTTTTACCTGTAAATCTCTCCCCCTCCTCTCCCCCAACCTCCCTCCAATCTATACAGAATTATAATTAAAGAAAAAACTGTCAGGAAAAAGCAAAGCTCCCCATCCTTTCTCTCTTGCATCAGAATCAGGATTGAGTTGTGTGGGACAGACCACTTGCTAATGGGAAAAGCATTGAGGAGGGAAGAGGCAAAATTTGGAGACTGACAATTCATAGATTTAAAGCAGAGGGTTCCAAATTGGAGGTTCAGGACCCCAGATTGGTTCATCTCTGGATAGAGTCACAATCCCAACTGCTATTCAGTAGACTTTCTTGTTCACTTGCCCTCATGGGATTATATTTAAATTTCAAAATAGAGCCAAACAGGTAAAACAAAAGAAGTTTGGGAGCTGCTGTTATAAGGACGGAAGGGCAGTTGTGACCTGGTTTCCTGGAGAGAAATAAAAACAAACTACTGGGAGTTTCCTCCCATATGGCAGACAGTCTGTGGAACTCATCGCCCAGGGATGGTATAAGAGTTAACAGGACTGGGGTCAAACAGAGAATTGGATAGGCTCCTGCGGGATTGGTCCACCCATGGCTACTAGCTCGGACGCAACTCTTTCAGGGTGTCCCTCAGCCTCTGGGAGTGAATGACACAGGACTTGCCAAAAACAGAATGCTGGGCTGGAGAGCTGGTTGCTCCAGCCTGGCCTGACTGCTGGTCTGCTCTTTCTTCAGCAGCAAGCTCAGCTCTTCTGACTGGCATCTTTCAGGTGGCTTCCAGTGACAGAGAATCCAGCTCATCCCCAAGCAAGTAGTTCCAAGGGTCAATACTTTTCTTTTGGATGCCTAATTTCCACTCTGAACCTGTCTTGTGCAACCTCCCTGCATCAAACCTTACTCTACCTGGGCTAGATGAGAGAACCCTCTGCTAGAAGTCTCTTTCCACACCAAAGGACTTAGAGGCTGGGCTAGTTTATTTAAATGTGAGATCTCCCTGCGGTCCCCAGTAAACTCACACCAGCCCCAAAGTCTGTAGTTTAGGAACAGGTGCCATGACCCCCGGGCTTCAATGGGACTCCTCCAGAGCAAGATGTTTGTGGATTGTGGCTAAGATTCCCTTCTCCCATGTGGGAGGGAGTGGCACAGAGCTCTGGCCGGGGGTGGAGGTGGGAGTGCTCCTATCACTGCTCTTGGGGGGGGGGGGGGGAAACCAAAGCACAATCCTGTCCAATCAGCAAGACCTTCCACACAAAGCAGGGTAAACTGTGGAACTCCCAGCTGCAAGATAATGGCAGTCAGGCCCAAGGCCATAGCTATTATGTGTGAGGCCCAGCAGCTTGGCACAGGAGGTGCTGCCCCACAAACCTGGGGAGGGAGGCACTCTTTGATGTTACTTGGATTCCCTGCTACTGGGAGAAGGGTATATGGGGGGCCCATTCCAACCTAGCTGTGCCTTATAAAGTCAGGTCTTCCCTATAGCAAGGGGACATCCCTATGACTGGGCTGATTCTATTGGAGAGATGCCAGGCTGGGTCTCTTGAGGCTTCCCCAAGATAGCTCCAGATGGAACTGATCTCTTCCCCTCCCTCGGGGGATGGTTTATTTAGTAAAGCAAAGGCAGAAAGGAGTCCTGTTGTGCTGGCGAGAGTCCCTGGGACAAGGCCCCCCGTTGCCCTGGGCAGCCAGGGCTCCCTTGCAAGCTTCACCACAAGGGAATTCCTCGCCTCAGCTTCTCTCCAGCCCCAGGGTTTACAGCCTGCTCATTAAGGGCATAGCTAGAAGAGGGACAGGACCAGGGCACAAGCTGGGGGGTGGGGGAGCCCACAAATCCTGTCCAGTGCAGCGTGGCCGGATGGAGACAGCCTGCAGTGTGTGGCGGGCCGATGGGTGGCACAGGACAGAGCAAGCAGCGGCACAGGGCAGCGCAGCCGCAGCCTCCAGAGCGCAGGCACAGCAAGTGGACAGAAGGAGAGGCACTGGGGGGAGGAAGGGGGTGGGAGAGGAGAGGGGTGGGGGTCAAGTCCATTTCTTGCGCCTGGGTCCATTCCAGCCTCGGTATGTCCCTGCAGACTAGGAGGCTCCAGGTTCTGTCCCCAGCACTGGGAGTGGAGTAGGGGGTGAGAGACAGAGTTTGAGAGACCACTGCCTCATCGCGGACACAGGGGCCTTATTCGCACCATCTTCTGCTCGCTGCCCTTGGAATCCTCCCCCTCCCCATCCTCCCCACCTGTGCCGAGTCTCAGCTGGTTCCCTCTGTGGCTCTGGGTCAGAGCTCAAAGCTGGCTTGGGCACCCACTGCCTGCAGTTTCTGGCTCCTGGCCGGGATGCCCAGAGCTGCTGCGCATCACACACACCAGTGACAGCGACGGGGGGTGGGTGGGTGGAGCGGCAGGGGCTCGTTTACTGCCCATCCCAGGGCCACAACCACACAGAGAGAGACTGAGCTCAAGGTGCCAAGGCAGACTGTGAATCCATCCTGGTAGAGACTGGCTGGCTCAAGGGGGGGTCAGAGAACAGGATTTGGGGCCTTTCTCCTCTAGAGCCGCTGATCTGGGACTGGCTGGCTCAGGGCAGGGGGTAAAGCAGTGTATGGGCTCCAAGGAGGGCTGGCACCTAGGCTTAGTTTTAAGGAACACTTATGAAGAATATTATTAATTATTATTATTATAAGCTTTTATATAGCGCCAGCGATGTACCTGGTGCTTTACAGAGAATAAGATAGACACGGTCCCTGCCTGAGAGCTGACAATCTAAAGATGGGGCGGGGAGACGTTGCAGGCCCTGCATTGGTGCCTTAGACCCTGCAACATGTATTCACCATAAGTGTCCCTTAAAAAATGTGCCTCGGTGGCAACCCTAGCTCCCAGACCTCTCTCCTTTAGGAGGCACCAGTTTGATCTGGCTCACGACACGAGAGAAGGTTGATGAGTGTGAGGCAACGCTCAGGCTGGTGAGTAGGAACTGTGCCCAGGTAGGTCAGTGACTACCCGTAACCGGGAAAACACGTGGGAACTCAGTCAACAGCAGCTCCACGGTCT
The DNA here is from genome assembly GCA_003113815.1 of Sphenodon punctatus. Lineage (NCBI taxonomy): Eukaryota > Metazoa > Chordata > Lepidosauria > Sphenodontia > Sphenodontidae > Sphenodon > Sphenodon punctatus. The sequence goes on from QEPC01004768.1 coordinate 224,253, forward strand.
GGTTCTGGTGCACCATGCCCACCGCCAGGTTCGCCAACTCCCGTTCCGCCCGCAGTAGCGTCGGCCCAAACACGATACCAATGTTCTGGGTGGTCATGCGGTTGACGTCGGAGTGCTCCATCACCCTGGCAGGAGCAGACAGGTAAAAGGGGCCACAATCCCCACCTGCAACCCCTGATCTCCCAAGCCTTGGTCTCCCCGCAGTTCTTCCCCTGCCCCTCTGTTCCCACCCGCAGCCCCTGCTCCCCCAGCCCTGGGCTCCCCCCAGCTCTGCCACTGCCCTTCAATCCCCACTCGTAGCCCCTGCTCCCCCAGCCCTGGACTCCCCCCAGCTCTGCCACTGCCCTTCAATCCCCTCCCCACCCGTAGCCCTTGCCGTTCACAACAGGTTGCCGCAGGAATTGTGGCTCAGTGCTGCCACTTGCAGGCACTGAGTGTGTACTGCTTCCTGCCTGGATCAGCCAAGCAAGCCCCCCCCCCTTGAGTGGGATCACTGCCCCCGAGGGATGGTGGGCAGTGCACAGCTGGGGGTGCTCCTCTTACCTGCGCAGATGTGCCAGCATGTAACATAAGGTGTCCTGGTTGGGCTTAGGGAGGCTCTGCACCAGCTCCGCTAGCCTGGCCACCTTCTCCTCATAGTCGGGCAGCTCTGGGGTGGAAGGACAATGGGCCACTCAACAAATGGGATGAGGGCAATCAGGGACACTCCCACCCCCACCCTGGATCCCAAATGTCAACCAGCAAGGATCTGTCACTAGGTACTGAGATGCAGCTGCTTCTGGGGTAAGCATGGGAACTGTTTATACAGAGATCCCTCACTTGGTGTTGAGATGCAGCTGTCTCTGGGGTGGGAATGGCTATTTAATACAGTAGCACTGGCACTGGCAGGGTATGTGGGCGTTGCTGCCTGCTGGCCGGCGGGTGGGTGGGTGGCAGTGGGCCTTACTGATGACGGCGATGAACTTCTCAAAGAGTGCGTAGGGCACCAGCGGCTCGGGCAGCTCCCGGAAGAACAGCTTGAGGGCGCCGGTGAGGACGTGCACATCGTCCCACTGGGGGTCAGCCAGACGCAGCTTCTCTTCTGGGGGTAGACAGACAGAATTGGGGGCAGGAAGTGCTAGGGGGCACTAGAGGCTCCCGGGGCTTGGAGTGAGAGCTGCCCCAGGCCTTCTGGGTATTCAGAGCACACACCAAAAACCACTGTGCTGCCCTGCATAGAGGAGACCCAGTGCCACAAGCCCCCAGTGCTGGCTGCTCCCGTTACCGCTTTTCACACCTTCCATAGGGAGGCAGCACCACTGACCCTGCCATCTGCACTATTCCAATGGCACCCAGTGCTGCCCCCCCACCCAAACTAGGCATCCAGTCCTGCTCCCCCACCACCCCGTGCACCCAGAAGCAGTGCTCACAGACAGACACTGCCCAGCACTACCTTGGCACGGCTGCTCTGGGAAGACGTAACGCCCGTCAGAGGTCACCGCCCGCTCTGCAAAACAACATGCCAATGACCGGGGGGTAGGGGGTTGCATAGCCGTGGGACAAAGCCCAACACATTTATTTAACCATGTTTTCTACCTTGTCCCCTCCTGCTCACAGAGCAGCTCGGGGCAGCTTACAAGATGCAGAAATAAAAACATAACATAATAAAAACACACACATAAAATATCATTAAACATTAAAATGCTAAAAATAAACTAAAAGGGCAGCACTCCCCCCTGGTCTCCCTCTCCAATGGCCCGGCGGAACAGCCAGGAATTACACTGTCTACAGAAAGAGGGGCGGTCCGGGGCCAGGCGGCCTCCGTCGGGAGGGAGTTCCACAGCCTGGGAGCGGCCACTGAGAACACCCTCCCCATCGTCACCACCCAGGCAACCCGGGGGACTTTGAGTCGGGCATCCCCGGCCGACCGCAGGGGCCGCGATACGACCCGGGGCTTGAGATGATCCCGCAGGTAAGCCGGGCCCAGGCCGTTTAGGGCTTTCTAGGTCATTACCAGCACCTTGAATTGGGCCCGGAAGACAATAGGCAGCCAGTGCAGGGAACGGAGCACCGGTGTAATGTGCTCGCGTCGGCCCGTCCCCGTTAAGAGATGGGCCGCCGCATTCTGCACCAGCTGCAGCCTCCGGACCGTCCCCAAGGGCAGCCCCATGTAGAGGGAGAGGTTGGGGCTGGCACGGTGCCAGGGTAGAGCTGTCTGTGTTGGGGCACAGTACTCTATGGTGGGCACTCACCCCGGTCAACAATGAACCGCAGCTTCTGGATGACAGACAAGTTCCCACTGACCCGGTAGATCCCGTCTGCATCCAGGCCTGGAGGGTGGGAGAAGAGACCCTGGATGAGCCCCTTCGGACACTGGGGGGCCGCCAGCCCAGACAGCACCCCCAGGCGGGCGAAGGATGGCAGCACCAGGCTGGGACTCCAGACAGCCCTCCCTTCCTCCCTCAGCACCAGCAGCTCCTACCTCTCTGCTCAACAGCCTCCACGCAGCGCTGGACGAAGCGGGGCACTGTGCCCCCCTCACGCTGGCACAGCGCCTCCAACCGGCAGCCAAAGACCTGGTCTGGGGAGAGAAGGCACGGCTCAGCCAGGCACGGAGGGTTTTGGGGGGGGTCAGAGATGGAGTACAGAGAGCGGGGGGAGGGGAGGGAGGGCACAAGATGAGGCAGGGATGGGGCTTGGTGTGTGGGGCAGGGTTGGGGTGGGGAGGGGAGGGACAGGGATCTGGTCGCCAGAGCACTGGGAACTGGAGGGTAGGGCCAGGCCATTGATAGGCTGGGGGTGCAGGGCAGGGGTCTGGCTGGTAGGGGCCCCACCTCGAATGAGCCCCTTCTCCTGCAGGCTCTGCAGCGGGGGGCGCCGGGCAATGAAGCGTCTCAGCTTGCTCTTCACACGTTTTCTGCTGGCTCCATGGGACGCTGGAAGGAGGGGGGAGCAGAAAGAGGGAGTGAACCCCCAGCCAGGCATCCCAAACAGAGACCTCGCCTCCCCCAAACCTGCCCTCCATTATGCCCACAACCCAACCCCTGCTTTGGTTCTGCTCACCACCTACCTGGGGGTGCCTCTGTGTCCCTGGGGCTCAGGCCCTCTTCCTCCTCCTCTTCATCTGCACTGAGGTCAGCAAGGTCAGCGCTGCCCGCCCGGCACAGCGGGTACGAGAGTGGCTCAGCCAGAGGGTTCTCCTCATCCTGGGGGGAGACGTCAAGTTGTGTGGGTTGGGTATGGACACCACTGATGCCAGGGTGGGGGATTGGGGGGCAGCAGCAGAACTGGGGGGAGCCCAGGGCTGGGAGAGCAGGGGCTGCAGTGGGGATTGGGGGGCAGCAGCAGAACTGGGGGGAGCCCAGGGCCTGTCTCTTATACACATCTAGATGTGTATAAGAGACAGGGCCCATAATGGCTGGGGGCCCAATATCCAAGGTAGCTAAACCACCCTCCCCCCCACCCCCTTTTTTTCTCTCTTAAATTACCACCTGAGCTGGCTGGGGGCCCTTCTGACTGCTACGTGGGCCCCTTCCCTGCCCANGCTGCAGGTGGGGATTGGGGGGCAGCGGCAGAGCTGGGGGGAGCCCAGGGCTGGGAGAGCAGGGGCTGCAGGTGGGGATTGGGGGGCAGCGGCAGAACTGAGGAGGGGGGCCCAGGGCTGGGAGAGCAGGGGCTGTGGATTGGCAGTCATTAGCAACAGCTGGTAAAGTTCTTGCTGTTCTCTGGGCCCTTCCCAGGGCAGCTTTCTCTTGGGGGTGGGAGTGGAAATCGGGCTTTAACCCTCTCCCTGCCACACTCACCAGCCTGCGGATGACGCCCTTGATGGCCCGGTGCCAGTCCCGGCTGATGGCCTCGCTGTCCGACTGCAGCAGGTACTCATTGCCCGTCACGGTGCGGAACTGGGGAGGGAAGGGCATGGGTACTGCCAGGCTGGGCCAGAGCAGGCTTCCTTCAGCCCAGGGACCTGTCTCCTAGTGGTTGCTCCGGGTGCCTTGGGGGAAGCCAGGGGGTGATCATGGTAGCCAGGGGACTAGGGGCACCATGAGCACATGGCTGCCTCCCTCACTTCCCCGATCCTTCCCTGACCCCAGGTGAGAGGGGGCAGCAGGCCCACATCAATCAGGCCCCACAGAAGGACGATCCCACCCCTAGGCTCAGGGTGAGGTGTCTGGGCAGGGCATAGCACTGGGCAGCCTGGGGAGGGAGAAGCTGGGGGTGGATTCCTTGTGAGAGGGCGTAGCTCCCATGTGCCCTTCCCCAGGGTAAGGGGTGCCCACCTCCCATGTGCCCCGTCTCCGAGGGAAGGGGTGCCCATCTCCCACGCGCCCACCCCTCTCTGGGACAGGGGATGCCCAGCTCTCAGGCTGGGGTGTCCTGCTCTCTGCCCCTCCCCACACACTCACGTGAATAGCATTGCGCTTGCTGGAAAGGTCCCGTGCCCAGTCAATGCGGGCGCCCCTCAGGTCCACGCTGCTCTCGGGCCGGTTGCCTGCTGGGCTCTGTGGGTGGAGGTCGTTAGGGGGGTAATACGCTATAGGGGACAGTTCTGTCCCAGGGGTTTCTGGGAGAGGAGAGCTGCCCCCCCCAGTGCTCCGCACTCACCCATCCGGCCGGTCCCTTGGGATCTTTGTAGAACATAAGGCTGTTCCCAGCCAGCACCAGCCACGTGGGGGTCCAGCTCTTCCTGTTGAGGGGAGCCAGGGAGTCAGGGTGAGGGGGTGGAAACACACCACTATAGAACCCTCCCCCATACACAACAGTCCCTCATAGATGCAATTTTTCCCAGGATGCTTATGAAAAATACATGTTGCCAATGCAGGCCCTGCAATGTGTATTTTTCATACGTGTCCTGGAAAAATGTGCATCTCTGGCCGCCCTACCCACAATTCTCTCTGATACTCTGTACCCCCCTTTCCACCTCTGCACATGCAGACAATTGCCTCCACCTGCCCTGCTGCCCCCCCCCCCAGCTCCTACTCAGCTCTCCCCTAACCCTCATTCCTCTGATCAATCCTCAGACACAGCTCCTCCCCACATGGCCCTACTCCAGACACACCAAATAAGCCCTCTTGACACCCAGTCCCTCTCCAATGGCCCCAGATCAACTCCCCGTAGAAGATGGACGCACTCTCCTGAGGGAAACAGCCCCTCTGCCTTTCTCTGCCCCAGAGGGGAAAAGACCCCAGATCCCATTCCCCACCCCCTCCCCCTCGCAGCCAGCCAGCCACTGGAGAAGAAAGGTATCGCGGATCCCATTCCTTGACACTCTCTCCCCACGACCAGTCAGCCAAATGTTTTCCCCAGGACCCCGGATCTCAGGGGCCAGGACAGAGCAACCAGGCTGCAACAGCTGCCTGTCCTTGGTCACCCCTAGTGCCGTGCCACTGCCAGCTGCCCCTGCTACGCTACCAGCTCAGAAGAGAGAGGATGGGAAGGGCAGAATAGGGAGAGAATGGGAGCGTAGCTTCCCAATCACGTCAGGCTGCCGCTTGGGACTGAACCACTTCTCCAGTTCCTGCGCTGCTGCCGCCTCCTGCTGCTGCCAGCTTTGCCTGCTCACCTCTTCCCAGCCCCAATCCCTGCATCGCCTCACCTCCCCACATCCCGTGCTGTGAGTAAGTTAGAAAGGGGCCGGGAGGGCCTGGCTCCTAGGCAGGTGCTGGGGCAACTGAGTGAGAGACGGGCCCATTTGGGGCCCTAGGCTGGTGTGGTGGTGCTGGGAGGGGGCAGGGGAAAGAGTGGTCCATAGCAGGGGCGTAGCTACCATTGGACAAACAGGGACATTTGTCCCGGGGCCCATACTGGCTGGGGGCCCAATATCCAAGGTAGCTAAACCACCCTCCCCCCCACCCCCTTTTTTTCTCTCTTAAATTACCACCTGAGCTGGCTGGGGGCCCTTCTGACTGCTACGTGGGCCCCTTCCCTGCCCACGGTTGTAACATTGTGTCAGACACAATGTTGCAACTATGCGCAGGGAGGGGGGGGGGCCCATGCAGCAGTCCGCATCAGGCCAGGTAACACTCGCAAGCCTCATAGCTCAGCTCACCCCTCTGGTGCTGGGTAGCAGAGGAGGAGTCCTCCCTATCAGCCCGGACCTGGTCCAGGCAGGACTGGCTCAAGGAAGACCCAGCCTGAGTGGGAAGGTGCCCGATGGCAGCTCCACTGAGTGGAACTGCAGCCGGACACCTTCCTGCTCCAGTGCTCCCCGCATCAAGCCGGCCCAGCCTGACCCGGCCCGCCCGCTCAGCCCCTGGCCTCCAGGGCTGGTCGGGTGGGCCGGGGCAGCCATGGCACTGTTGCTGCTGTCCACACTCAGCCCCAGCGTGTGGGCAGCGAGTCATGAGGGACAGCGCACTGTGGGACCAGCTTGCTGCCAGCTCAGAAGTCGGATGGGCCCAGCAGCAGGCCACCAGCAGCACGCAGCAGACTCTGCCGAGAGTAAGTCAGTCCCGAGCACCAGCAGCCCAGCGCTCCTAGGTTGGCCGAGCTGGGAGGTGCCTCTAGGCTGGCCGGCGGATTCACCACCGGCAGGAAAAAAGGGGGGCCCCACAGACATTTCTTGTCCCTGGGCCCATCCTAAGCTAGCTACGCCCCACCTGGACTGTGCTGCTGCAGGGGGTGAGGGAGAAGAGGGGCCTGTTTGGGACCCTAGGCTAGCACAGCATGATCTTGGATTGAGAGTTGGCATATTTTGCATGCCTTTGTCGCTGTCTGGGGTGGTGGGATGTTTTGGAATCGTGTTTAAATCTGAAAATGGAATCATGCAGGAGAAAAAAATTGAAGAGCCCCTGCTTTATCAGACTGCCTCACCATAGTGAAACACAAAGCACGCTCCAACCCAGAGAGAAGGGACTGTCCAATCAGTATCCCAGAGAAGATAATCCAAGCCACTTTCCCCTCCAGTGGCCCAAACAACAAGGGTGTAGCTTGGCTGGACTGGGCCTTGGTGCAAAAGACAGAATTGCCCCTCCCCACAGCAGAACCACCCAAACGGGCCTCACCCTTTCTCATTCCACCCAATCTCTTAAAGGTGCATCCTCTCCATATTACCACCTCCTTCTCATTCTACCAAGTCCCTCATCATCGCACCCAATCTCCCTTAACCTGCTTCTTCTTACTGCCCAGGTCCCTTGTCTTACTGCCCAGGACCCATCCTCCATACTATCCTGTTTATTATATTTCACCCAATTCTATGTCTTTCTATGGCCTTCCTCCGTGTCAGTCCATTCTGTCACTCATCATTCCATCCAATCCGTGTAACCTCCTCCATGTCATTCCATCCAGTGTCTCGCCATTTGACCTGTTCCTCCCTGCCTCCTCTGTCGTTCTAACCAGCCCCCTATCACCTCCAAACTGCCTTCCTCTTCCCACAGCCTCCTCCCTGTCATTCCACCCACTCCTTCAGGACTCCTCCATAATTTCATCCAGTCTCTTGTCATTCCACCCCCTTCCCAATTGTAACTTTCAGGGATGCAGCTCCATTGTATTGCTTTACAGACATTGGCACTGCCTCCAGTGTTTCCGATGGGCATTCCATATCGTTAGGTTTAGTATGTCTCTTAGTAATTTCTTGGGCCAAGCCCCAAATCTTTTCAGTAGCTAGCAACACCCCTGGTCCCCCCCATCCCCCCCCTCCACTGCGCTTGCTATGGTGGACACTGAGAAAGGCCCCATTGTCCCCAACACGCTCCTGGCCCCTTTGTCCATTCATGCCATGCCCAGGACATCACTTGTCTGAACCTCTTCAGCTGTGAACGGCAGCCTAGCTCCCCATGCCTCCGGCAAGGGCAGCTGGGACAGTGAGGGGGGCAGAGAGCCAGGGACTCCAAACTTTTGAATCCCAGCAGGGGACCCCTCCCCAAACCCCAGTGGGTCCCCACCCCTCCCCAAACCTCTTCCCAGATACCTGAGTTTCCGTCCGCCTTCTGCAATCTTGGTTTTGTTCATCTGCCCAGCCTTCTCCACCTCCTGGGGGGGGGGGGAAGGGGTCAGAGCTGGCAGCCCTTGCTCCCTACTGCACCCTGCTCCCCCAGTCCCATACTTCCCACTGCACCCCACACCCCTCTGCTCCCCACTGCAACCCCCACACTCCCAGCCCCCCCAGCTCCCATTGCAATCCCTGCTCCCCGAGCCCCCTGCTCCCCACTGCACCGCAGACTTCCCCAGCCCCATTTCTCACTGCACCCCTGCTCCCCCAGCCCACTGCTCCCCACTGCATCCCCTGATCCTCACTGCACTCCCTGCTCCTCCAGCCCACTGCTCCCCACTGCACCCCACTCCTCCAGCCCTAGTTCTTCCTCACTGCTATTCCCCAGCGCCCTCACTACGAACTGCACCCCTCCCTGCTTCCCCACTGCACCCCCTGCTCCCCAATGCACCTACTCCCCCAGCCTCCTACCCCCTCAGCCCCCCTTCTCCACCAGTGGGACATACGTGGGGCAGGTCTGAGAGATGTATGGGGGACGCTGAGACAGGTGGGGATGGGGGGCGCTCTCCAGCCCAGGCCTCACAGCTGTGATGGGAACGGTTCCGGCGATGGCTGGCCTGCAGAGAGCGAGAAAGAGAGGTCAGTCGCCCCAGTCTGATCCCAACCCCTCCCAACTACTCCCCGGGGGAGATCCCCCCCCAACCTCATTCTCCCCAAAGAGAAACAACAGGGCTCCCAAGGGAGTCTTTGCAAGAGACTGGTCACAGGGTCAATCAGAGCCAGCCCATGGGCTGTCCAAGTGCCCTTCCAGAGGAATAAGGGGAGAAACAGGGGGGTCCCAACTCCACACCTGAACCCTGCATCCCTCAAGAGAAAGAGCAGGGTTCTGATTAGTGTTCGTCCATACACACCCACCGGCCCCTAGGGAGGGGAGGCCACAGACACTGCCCGCTTCCAACCTGCCCCCAGACAGAACAGGGACCCTGACTCTTCCCATCAGCCTTCCCCGGAACAGCCCCCTGCAGCAGATACCCAGTCCACCCAGCCCTGCCAGCACAGACACGCAGCCTCCCGCAGGCACACAGCCCTCACCCCCTGAGCCCAGGTCCTCGCAGACACCAAACCCCTCATAGACACCCAGCCCCCCAAAGATATCCAGCCTCCCCAAGCCCTCCCCCCCAGAGAAACCCTAGCCCCCAAGCCCTCCACCCGAGAAACCCTAGCCCCCAAGCCCTCCACCCCAGAGAAACCCTAGCTCTGACCCCTAGAAACACGTAGACTGCTCAGCCCTGCCCCCCACAGGCATCCACCCCCCTGAGCCCTGCCACCCATACCCCCA